>JAJTUV010001404.1:337500-341053 GCA_021653895.1 Mastomys natalensis | reverse complement strand
TACCAAATACAAAGAATCCAGAATACCTAAAATAATCATGTGGCATAAAAAGATTTTAGGTTTAAGTGCTTATAAATTTAATAACTCAAGAATTAATATCTCTGTATTTAATATATACATTTTAGAAGTACAAAAATAATAATATATGAATGTATATTATATATCTATATGAACTAATGAAAAGTTTACTGAAGAATATGCAAGATAAGTAGCATCCTTATGGCAGTAATTGTCTGTATGCCTTTGCATTAATTTGTAAAGAAAGCTTACAATTAAACTATAACCTTTTCTGTGAAATGGATTGTGTTCAATTTAGTCATATTTCAACATTCTATATTTATACTCATGTGAACTTTAAAAATGGAAAATAGTAGCTTCTCCTATGTCTTACTGAATCCCATTAACCAAACAACTAATCAATGAATGATAGTCTAATGAATAGTTAATCCTGCCCAGGGTTATTGTAAATTTTGTAGTGTAACTAGTAATGTATTTTATTTCTCCTGTTGGAAAGTCTCTACCAAGAAATGATAGTGATCTGATTCATATGGAAGCCCAGCACATAAGCTTCTTGACTTGAACAGATAGTAACAATAATGACATGCAGTATCACAGAGGGAAAATGACACTATGCATGTGTTTTCCTCCCCAGCTTCATGAAGCCCACCTATGCTCTCTGGCACAAGCTGCTGCTGTGTAAGCATTATAGCAGGGCACAGCATCCTAGCCATTCTCAATTAGTGCAAACAGGAGAGATTAAATGCCGGGTTTGTTCTGTTCATCTGGCCCTGTTTGATGTCAAGTGCTTGTTTCAGATAGTGTTCAGCCTGGGGCACTCAAGATGTGTGGCAGCTCCTCCAAGCAGTTCAAATGGGAAAGCAAAGGCCTTTTATTGACCATTTCTCTATGTTTTACTTTATGTTCAGGGAATTTCAAAGCATCACTCTGTAACAGAAAAAGAATTCAGCATACTTGACAGCCAAGTGATTCAGGGTTTTGCAAAGCATGGCAGCATAAATGGAATGCCAGTAGTTTAGCATGCCTCTCTCTTCAATGTGAAATGCTAGTTCCCTGAGTCCTACTCTAGTCAAAAAGGTCTGTGCATGCTATGACCATCTGAAGAATTAATTTATTAAAGAGTTACTGCATTCAAGTAGACTTTTCAATTATTGGGGCTGGAGATAACGCTCAGCAATTAAGGGTGTGTACTGCTCTTGCAGAGAACTTGTGTTGGATCTCCCACACCCATACTGGGATTTCATAAGCATGTTTAATGGGTTAGATGCCTCTGGCCTCCTTGGGCAATGCACTTACAGTCATATGCCCTTACACAGACACACTCAAACAATCAAAACTAAATCTTTAATTTAAAAGTATTTTTGACCTAAATAAAAGCAAATATTGTGTAAATGTAGTCATGCGTGTGTGTGTGTGTGTGTGTGTGTGTGTGCGTGTGTGTGTGGGCTTGTGTGTGTATATACATTTCAAGTTGCTAATAATCAAAAGGAGAGCTACTGATGTCAATCTAACCTCAATGTATTTGCTAAAGTATTGACATTGCTTTATTTTCTATTTTAATAGCAGTATCCCCCCAGTCTGAATTCATTGTTGAAACCTATAATATGTAATTTTTATGAAACTTGATTGTGATCTGATTCTAGATTATAAATCAGATAACTTCTGGACACAATTTTAATGTTTTTGTGACATGTTCATCAAACTCAGACAACAAAAGTTTCCCAATGCTAACCTGTATAACCACTGTATTGAAGACATGCGTTACACAAAATGTGGACATTGTGATTGTTGTTCGAGTTATCTGCTTTGAAATAATAAAAGAATGTCTGCCCAATCAGTCTTCTTTAAGCTTAGCTCCTTGCTACATAAGAATGTCTGGTTTTAATCATTAAAATCATACTGAAGATTCAGATTACATGGTGCTAAAAAAAAGTAAATGTGATTCATATTTGAAATGAAATCTGTAACTCTCTTCCTAAATTGTAGGTTAATTTCATCCAACTTATATTGCTTTCTCAAGACAGCATGTATGGCTAATGGGTAATCAGCAATAAGGATTGCCAGAGGATAATGGATAGCATTTCTGCCTGCTCCTCACAGCATTCTGGTTAGCACAATATCAAAACACTCTTTGGTAGAGCAGCAGTGCTAACTTTCTGCAGAATTTCAAGTCTAGTGAAGTCGAACTTTTCATTACATTAGGAAATATATGACAAATCTCTCAGGAATTTTTTATTTGTTTGTATTATTAACCTGAAGAAGAAATTCCAAACCTAGGTCAGTATAAGTAGAAGGATTAGAGTTCAAGACCAGCATCAACAACATAATACACTCTAGGCTTCCTTGGCCTAATGAGGCCAAGTCTTTAAAAATAATAATATATGTTTTAAATTTGTTACTTATTATTATTTCTTATTATTGTTCCTCATCATTATTTTAATTTCATTATTTATTCACTTTACAACCCAATATCAGCACTTTCTTTCCTCCTAGCACCCTGTCACACAGGTTCTCCCTCCATTCTACCTTCCTCTTCTCTTTTGAGAAGGAAAAGCTTCCCTCTGGTGTCACCACTTCCACTACCTGCCCCTTCCACATCAAGTCCTGCAAGACTAGGGACGTCATCTCCCACTAAGGCCAAACACGGCTATCATGTAGGGGCATGGGATTCACAGGCACACAGGCTCAGGGACAGCCCCTGCTCCAGTTGTTGGGGGTTCCACATGAAGACCAAGCTGCACATCGGCTACATATGTGAAGGTGTTCAGTCTGTGCTCTCTCTTTGGTGGGTGATTTAGTCTCCATGAGCCCCCAAGGGTCCAGGTGAGTTGTCTCTGTTGGTCTTCCTGTGGAGTCTCTGTCCTTTTCTGGTCCCTCAATCTTTTCCCCAACTCTTCCCTAAGACTCGCAGAGCTCCATCTAATGTTTGGGTGTGAGTCTCTGCATCTCTTTATATTGGTTGCTGGATGGAGCCTCTCAGAGAACAGTTATGCTAGGTTTCTTTTTGCAAGCATAACAGAGTCTCCTTAATAGAAAATTATGTCTTTAAAAGATGAGATAGCCTTATTTTCTAATCTATCCCCTTAAGCATAATTAGACATCATAAGATTTTGTCTGGGGATAATAAAGAATGTATCTTAAGTGTGGAAAGAAGGAGGCCCACTTGCTAGGGACTTTGGGAAACCAGAAAATTATTAATTCTGATTCTGGATCTCTCTCTCTCTCTCTCTCTCTCTCTCTCTCTCTCTCTCTCTCTCTCTCTCTCCTCTCTCTTTTGTTATATAAAGGACTTGGACTAGAATCTAGTAAATCCAGTAATACAAATAGACCCGAACAAGTAGATAAAGAGATTCAATTTGGGGCTGAAAACTGACAAATACCTGAGACATAGAAGTGCTCAGATTTAAGTAAGAGTTTTCCATCAACTAATTCTGGACTATTCTTGCTGAACTAGATCTATAAAAGGCAAGCATGTAAAGTTTATGATTAGACAGAAAGTACACAAAGAAGCCTGCCTGAAATGTTGGGTTAAGAG
>JAJTUV010001404.1:0-335000 GCA_021653895.1 Mastomys natalensis | reverse complement strand
AACCTTGGTCAGTTTCAGAGACTTTCTGACCCTTTGAATTGTTTATTTCCTGAGCTTAAGAAACTGGGTACTAGTACCTATCATGAACCATCATGCATATACGTTCTCATAACACTTTAAAACTCCAAATGAAATTAATAATTGCATAGGCTTCTTAATATTTATTAGAAAAAATATTACACATTATAAATATCCATGCTGATTTAAAGCATGATCCAATTTTGTTGAGAGCCCATTATTTTAGGAAAATCTTAACAAAATGAAAATCAGTAGTTCAAAGAAATAGCTGTTTCATTGAAACAAATCATTTGTAAGTTCAGCAATAAGAGCTAGGGTTTATGATATATTTCCTTATTCTGCACTGATTTGTTCTTTTAAAAAAAAGTCAAAATGAAAAAGAATCTACTCAAATAAGAGCTTACTCTGTGCTTGGATGATGCAAAACAATTGCTTTCCCACCACTGCAATGTCAAGGAGAAAGCTTTCTATCTAAGAAATATGATTAAGCCCTCTGGTAAAAATGCCTGTGCCTTGGGAGATAAATAATATGATGTTATCAGAGAATCCCTGCTGTAAAGCAATAACAGGGAGAAATTGTTGCCTACATAATTTGATAAGCTACACACCATTATTGAATTCTTATGTATTACAGATAATAAATATTTTTGTTCTGAGGAAACAAACAAAATTATATAAATCCAAGCTAGAGTATATCTGGAAAGGCATGTGCCTTTTGAAGTAAATTTAAAAGAAAATTTGAAAATGTCACATGAAAATTAATTATTTACATATGAATGTATCTTTGCCAAAATAATTCTTGTCATGACATAAAAATAAATTATGACGAATTATCCTATGTGCTTTACTTAAATTGTAAAAACTTAATGAATCCATCTTTGTTCTACAGTACTCTTAACATACAAGGAAACGACTTTGAGCATGTCAAACAATTTTGAAAAACTTGAAGATGTGCTAAAAACCAGTCTAGATTCAAATTATTAAGAAAAATTAAGTAGGCTTAGAATTTTCTATGTGTGTATTTTTGTTTTATTTTCTTTTGATACCATTTAATTAATTCTTTTAGGATTTCATACAATAATTCCTGTGCTCTTTCTCCAACTCCAACCTCCTTCACTCTCCCCCACACAATTCCCTCCCTCTGCCCCTCCCTCCCACTCTCTATTCTCTCTCCTGAAAAAAAAAAAAATTCATCCACTTTATCTTGGCTGAGTTCCTAGGCATGAGTTTTTTCTGTTTGTGATTGGTATAAAAGTTATCAAGCCATTGATGCAAATTAACTTTTCTTCTCTTGACTACCAAAAAAGAAAAAAAAATTAAGAAATTGTTAATAACTCCTCAGATAGGAGTGAGACTCATGCACACTTCCCCTCCAGCATGTTGGGACTGTGTCTGACATGAGCTTGTGCATTTTGTGCATGTTGTCACAGCTACTGTGAGGTCCATATTTACTACTACCTTGCTTTGTCCAGAAAAGCAATTTTCTTGAGTCATCACTTCCTGTTCTCATAACCAGTCTTCCCCATCCTTCAAATATATACCTGAGTCTTGAGGGAAGTTATTTGATACAGATATAGAACTGAGAACTACTAAATATCTTCTTCTTTGCATAGTATCGGAAGAGTTATTGGTCCCCTAATTCTCATAAACGACAAGAAGTTTTCTAGTAAGGGTTGAGTTGAGATACTAATATATGCATATTGAACCAGTGAGTATATCTTGCCAGCCTGGTTATTATTGTAGTTTACAAGGTTCATAGATGGTTAAAACTGATGATTATTCTCCTGTGGTAGCATGCATAGTACCTTCTACCACTACGAGCTCAATCAAGTAGGGATATATATTTGAGTTGAGCATCAGTTAAGTCCCTCCATGTCCTATGACTCTACTGTGTGGAGTCTTCAGTAATAGATTCTTACTGTCCAGTACTAGAAGGAAACAAATATACTTTAGCAACAGCCTGTAATGCTTGAAAGGTCCACATTGGACAAAAATCTCAAAAAGAGGTCAATGTCCCCAGTGTTGCTAGATCTAGAAAATGTAGGTGGGGTTGAGTTCTTTAGTCTTTGATGGGAGGCCATATTTTTTAAACAATGAAAATTCAATACATTTTGAAAAATTTAAATTTTGCATATGCACATATACAAATATCTTTTTCTGAAAAGGAAATTATGGTAGAACGGTGTATTCAATGGTGTAGCCTCAGAAGATTTTAGTCTCTTTCAAATGTTCTTTTCTGTTAGGAAATTTCTATCAGAACTGTTACTTATATCTCAGGTCTCAAAGGGGAAGTTAAAAATTATGCCCTTACATTGGGAGAATGTGGTTTCAGCATATTCTACCTGTGTTACTCTTAATCAAATCTGATAACATAGCCCAGAATCATACCCTCTGCGATGCATAGGCTAGACCTAATTTTCTAATTTAAGCTTTTGTGGTTTCGATTGCTTTTTCTTTTTAGTTATTTCTCTATTATTCTGAGCCTTTGTAGTTTTCTTACTAGAACTCTGTTTTATGAGAAGTAATTGAGATAAAAAGCATTCTATAATACTAAATGACATATTCTCACTACTAGGAATTCATCACTAGATGCCTGCTGTGCATTCAGATTCCATGATATCACACTCCTTTAATTCATTTAGGTATTCGGCGAACAGTTATAGCAACTGCCAATCTTTCAACAATCGTCTTACATTGGTCATATTCCCAGCTAGTATGCCCAAACTTCTCTTGAGTAAACATAAGTGGTATCTTAATTACCTCTCATTATCTCCCTTTCAAAGGCAGAAAGTGGCCCCAGGAAGCCACAGTATAGTAATCTAATTACTTGTCAAACAATAACTTTTTAGGGAAAGATTCCAAATTTCTTAACTTCCTCATGGAATTTGACATTCTGAGTTTCTTATCAAAAGACAAGTTCATTTTAATTTTCAGGGTATCTGCTTCAGAAAATTACTCCTATGAACAATATAAAATCCACATTTAAAAAAAGGAGAAGATAAAGTTTAATTAAATATAGAGGTCACAAAACAGCTATAAATTTTCATTTTCTTGTAAGTGCTTCACAATTAAATGAAATTCTAAATAAATTAAAAGGGAAAAAATGTTATCCTTCATTGTCTCCGAGAGTAGTTGCTTCACCTTTGATATTAACCTACCTCCTTTCCATACTTTGGGTAAATTAGATTGGTGAGCAAGAATGGACATTTAGTCACCACACATAGCTTTAACTGTAATAAGAGAATATTATGAAGCAATAAGATCAAAAGGGAGATTTGCTTCAAGAGTTTCTCCACTTAAAATGATGACAGCTGTGACTTTAAATCTCTCTTTGTAGACTATTTTCCTTTTATTAAAAAATACATGATTTTCCTCACATAACATATCCTGATTACTGTTTCTCTTTCCTCCACTCATTGCAATTTGTTCCCAAATTCCATTCATTTTGGATCTACTCCCTTTCTACCTTCCATTAGAAAACAAACAGGCTTCTAAGGAATAATAATAAAATATAATGTAATAAGATAAAACTAACATGTTGGAATTGGACAAGACAAACAAAAGGAAAAGAGTCCAAGAGAAGGCACATGAATCAAAGACCTATTTGTTTGCAAGCTCAGGAGTCCCATAAAAACACTAAACTGGAAGCCATAATTTATACACAGCAAACTTAATGTAGACCCATGCAGGCCCATGCACCATGCTGCTTCAATCTCTGTGATTTTATATGCATGTGTATCATGCTGGTTTAGAGAGCCTTGCTTTGATTGTACTATCTATCCCCTGTGGCTCTTATACTCTTTATGCTTCTCTCTAGCAGGATTCCCAGAACCCTAAGGAAAGGGAGTTAATAGAGAAATCCCATTTAGGACTGAATGTTCCAAGGTCTCTTACTGTCTGCACTGTTGTTCTCTGTGCATCTCTGGCTGTGGGTGTTTGTATGTTTTCCAAATGATGCAGAAGGAAGCTTCGCTGATGATGGCTTAAGAAGAAATTGATCCATATAGAGTAGAATGCCATTAGGAGTCAATTTCGTTGCTTTGTTTTATTTTATTATTATTATTTTGCAATAATATTTGGTTTTACTTCAAGTCCCCGGACTATCATCTCTCTAGTCCTTAGTCACCTAAGCAAGGATGGGTAGCCATTTTATCTCATGGAGTGAGCTTTAAGTCAAAGTAGCTATTGGGTGGTTATTCCCATAAACTTTGTGTCACCCTTACCTTTATATGCCTTGCAGGTTGTACATCAATGTAGACCAAAGAATATATGACTGTGATGCTGTTTGTGTGTGTGTGTTTTGGTAGCATGCACATTATCTCCTTGTACCAAAGTAGTGGGACTATAGGATAGAAGACTCTATGTAGGTACCAACACGACTTTGCCATGCTCAATGATCTGTAGTTGTTTTTTCAGTAATGGTGCCTTGTTGTCAGATTGTGGCAACAGTTTGGGTTATTTGGGGTTCCCATGGGACTTCTTTTCCAACAACTCAATTAGATACACCCCAATCTTGATTATAGATGCTTAATTTAGTGGTCAGAGATGACCAGTTGAGAGTATGCCCCATTAGTTGGTGATTTAAATTTGATAACTTTAATATATGTATATATTTTAGGAAGATTCTAATGTATTTTGTTGACATACTAAATACACCTCAGATAAATTGTTGCAAATTGTCATCTTATTTTTATAATTCTATCTAATTTCAGGGTAATAAGGAGATCTTATTTTTAAAACAACTGAACTAAAATATAGTTCTAGTATATTTTCTTTTTGTAAGAAAGTATGATTAGTCACTCAGAAGGTAAAAGCACGTTGAGAGAATTCCCATCACCTGCGTTTATTTGATCCTCAAACCCCTTTTATTGGAAAAGAGAACCAAATTCTGATTTTTATACTCTGATTTCAGCACACATTCTCTCTCTCTCTCTCTCCTCTCTTCTCTCTCTCTCTCCTCTCTCTCTCTCTCACTCACACACCACACACACACCACACACACACACACACACAAATAGCACAAGTTTTTAAACAAATAGCACATTTTTAAAAACACTTTTAAAATTTAACATGCATGCAGAGGTGCCCATGATGAAGGGAAGGACAAGGTTCTTAATATGACTTGATAATCCAACAAATGAAACTATAGTTCTGTTAAATTTAATGAACCTTACCAGAGGCACTGGTTTCTTCTATACTTCTTTCTTTCTTTCCTTCCTTCCTTCTTTCTTTCTTCTTTCTTTTCTTTCTTTCTTTCTTTCTTTCTTTTCCTTTCTTCCTTCTTCTTCTTTTTTTTCCTCTCTTAGGAAAACGTAGAGCAAACCATGAATCCCTACAATTCCAGAAGGAATACAAAGAAATAGCAATGAGAACAATAGAAATAACTGTTCCTTTCATAAAATAAATGTAATTTCAATCAAATATTCCTATCCCTAAAACTCACTAAGAAACATCATTCTGTGTCATTGGTCGAGATTAAGTAATGTTCTTCCTTCAAAAATGCCTCACCAAGTTACCTTAGATCTGCCACTTATTACTATATGAAAGAACAGTAGAAAGCTCTAGAATAAGGTCCAGGTTCTGTAAATGCAGGACATAGCTCTGGGGACAACAGTGTTCGAAGTACAGGCTTCCAAGATCCTGAAACCCTGCTCTTCAGTCTTGCTATTGGACAATACCTTCGGGCCTATTATAGAGGGTTAAAAGGATTTGGAGATGGTGACAGAGGTAACTATGGTGGTTAAGATATTAACAAGCAAGCTTTCAGAGATAACAAAACACCTGAGTTTCATTAGAAGGCATTCTTGTCACAGTAAATGTTTTGACCTTTCATTGTGTGCTTGCTTTGTTGAGGTATTCAGCTGGATGAAATAAATTTTACGTTTTGACTGTCCATTGCTAGGAGTATATACATGGATCCTCAAATATTGCTGTCTTATCCTTTGACATCAATAACATTCTTAATAGTTCCCCCTCCGTCTCTCTCCCTCCCTCTCTCTGTGTGTGTGTGTGGTGTGTAATTTCATGTGTATTAGAAAGAGGAGATTTTTGGAATTTTCTTTAACAGCGTCAAACCGTCTGCACACAACTTTCCATTCCTTTTCTCCACACCTTGTATTTATGTACTTATCTTGACTAATGTCTCTGGCTAAAACTGGTACAATGTTAAGGGTTGGGTTATAATTCCATGCATCTTTTATTTTCTTTATCTTTGGGGACACTACTTAATCTTACCTCTAGAATTACAATCTAAAATTGAGGCGATTTTTATAAATACCCTTTGTCATGTCGAGGATAATGGGGATTTGTTTTCTGTTTTTGTTTTTTGGGGTTTTTTTTTTTGTTGTTGTTGTTTTCATTTTTTTCCTCCGAAAATGGATACTGGTTTCAGAAGATATGCTAATGCTAAGTGAGAAGTTCTAAATTAAGTTACCATTCATGCAGTATAGGGTTCTCTCTGTTTTTCTCTGTCTCTGTCTCTATCTCTGTCTCTCTCTTGCCCTCTTCCTCTCTCACTCTCTGGCTATCTGGCTCTTACTCTTGCTGTCTTTCTTTTTTCTCAGACAGCGTTTCTCTGTATAACAGCTCTGGATTACTGAAATTTACTTTCTAGACCAGGATGGACTCAGAGATCTATCTGCTTCTGCCTCAGAAGTTCTGGGATAGAAGGGTTATGTAAGCACTCCCAGCATATTTTGTTTCACATTACAGTAATTCCTAAGTCTTTGTAAAGCAATGTCTGTTTCCATTATGTTTTCATTTACAGTTCTATCAAATGAACACAGGAAATTCACAAGATTGTGTTGTAAACTCTTTTAACCCAAGATCATTTTGAGTTGTGTCTATAGCTGATATGACTTTAAGACTGCATGTTTTATTATTAATTTTAATATGGAAGTCATAAGTGCATGCTGTATCAGAAGCCCTTATGTAAGGAATATTGAACCTAGGTGCAGTTTTTAACAGTAGCTTTCAGCATTGGGTGTGATAATGGAGTGTGAACCCTTTCAGTGGTGACAAGAGAGAAAGAAAATGGAACTTAATGGATATGATATTTCAAGTGTATATAATACAGAATTCAGGACAGCTTTGTAATTTGTGATTTAAAATACATAAAAACAGAAAAAAATCAAATCTAATCCTGTCAAGAGAATTAAAAGTGAAAACTATTTATAAAAGATATTACTACATAACTCATAAAGTGTTTACTTTAATAAGAAGACATTAAGTTAAAACCTTCATGTGTAACACTCTGCAAGGTTTGTGTCATATAGTAAAGATAACATGCTATACATTTATGACTATATTATGAATAGCATAATGAATACATTATGACTATAAGCACTATACTGAAGGGCTTAAAATAATTGAGTAATTTCAAGAAAATAATCAAGCAAATTTTTTTTGTTTTATTGATTATTTGTTTACTTACATGTCAAATATTGTTCCCCTTCTCAGTCTCCTCTCCACAATTCCCCCACTCCATCTCCTCTTTGACTTTAAGAGGGTACTCACCTACCCACCCTCCCATTCCCACCTCACTCCTCTAGCATCCCTCTTTACTCCACTGGCACAATCCTCCACGGGACCAAGTACCTGCTCTTGATTTCCATTGATGCTAGATAAGGCAATCCTCTGCTACATGTATAACTGGTGCCATAGACCATATATAACATGAGCCATGTATATACTCTTTGGTTAGTGATTTATTCCCTGAGAGCTCTGAGGGTCCAGTTAGTTAATATTGTTCTTCCTGCAGGGTAGCAATCTCCTTCGGCTCCTTCTTCAGTACTTCCTTAACTCTTCCACTAGGGTCCCCAGGCTCAGTCCAATGGTTAGCTGTGAGTGTCTGTATCTGTCTTAGTCATGTTCTGGCAAAGACTCTCAGAGGAGAGCTGGTACAACCACTTTTGAAATCAATCTGGTTCTTGATCAAAAAATTGGAAATAGTTCTACTTGAAGATGCAGCTATATCACTACTGAGCAAATACCCGAAAGATGCCCCAATATATAACAAGGAAACATGCTCTACTATGTTCATAGCAGCCTTATTTATAAAAACCAGAAGCTGGAAATAACGTAGATGTTCTTCAACAGAATGGATACAGAAAATGTGGTACATTTACCAAATGGACTCAGCAATTTAAAATGATGAGTTCATGAATTTTGCAGGGAAATAGATGAATCTAGAAAATATAATCCTGAGTGTGGTAACCCAGACCCAAAAGGACATACATCATATAAGTGGATATTGGCCCAAAAGTGCAAAATACCCATGATAAAACTATTAGACCATATGAAGTTTAACAAGAAGGAAGGCCCAAGTATGGATGCTTCAATCTCACGTAGAACAGGGAACAAAATAATCATGGGAGATAAAGGGAGGGTGAGTCCTGAGTGGGAGAGGGGACGGGTAGGGGAAAAAGATGGTCAAGTTCAGGATGGGAAGAGACAGAAGAGAAATCCAGAGGACCAGAAGAATACTTAGAATTATGTAGCAGTAGGAGGTTGGAAATGGGGGAAAACACTAGAACGCCCTAGACACCAGGTATGCAAGAGGCTCCCAGGATCCAATGCAGATGACATTAGCTGAAATACCCAACAGAGGGAAGATAGAACTTGAAGAGACAACCACTAGTAGATAGGCATGGCCCCCATTTGAGAGAAGTAGCCACTCACCAATTTCAAAATTTTTAACTCAGAATTGTTCCTGTTTACAGGAAATGCAGGAACAAAAAAATGAGCATAGCCTGAAGGAAAGGCCATCTAGAGATGGCTGTATAATGGGATCCATCCCATTTGCAGACACCAAACTGCAACACTGTTGCTGATGCCAAGAAGTGCTTGCAAACAGGAGCAAATAGTTTTATAACCCAAGATATTATTATTATTATCGACATAATTATAATAAGCCTTTAAATTATTCATTTTAGTCAGCACTGAGAGACTTTATTTAAAAGAGGTTTTATTGAAAAGATGGTGAAACTGAAAATCAGAATACCTATACATTTAGCTAGAATTCATACAGTTTGTGTGATGACTATTCTTTGTTGTCAACTTGACTACATCTAGAATTAGGTAAAACTCAAATATCTGGGTATAACTCAGAGTGATTTGTTTTAATTAAATCATTTGACATGGGAAGATAAACTTTGAACCTGGGCTATACCTTTTGCTAGTAGCCAATATAAGGGACAATGAAGATGAAAGCTTACTCTCCTTACCGGCTCCCACTTGCCCTCCCTGAAAAGTCTGTGCTCTTACTGGCACTAGAGCCAACTTCTTCAGGATTAGAGAATATGCTGAAGACCAGCTTGAGACATCCAGAATTGTGAACTGAACAGCTATTGGATACTTGACCCTTCTGTTGGTAGATAGCAATTGTGGTGCTAGCTGGACCACAAACTGTATGCCATTCCAAAAATACCCTTTGTATATATACATAAAGATTCATTCTATAAATTCTAGTCCACTAGAGAATCCTGACTAAATAAGATGTTAATCTATGTGACTGTGCATCACAGCTGATAACACAAGAACTGTAACTGATATCATTCTTATTTTCTTTCTACTGAATCTTCACAGTTACAGAGAATAAAACACAGCTAAATTTAGTGAGGTCTAACAGAGCATCCCTCTGTTAAAAGAAGATGATTATCTAGAAAATGAAATTAAATAATTTCTGCCTTAATTGCATTTCATTTTGTCCTTCTCCTTAATAATATGTAACTTGTTTTAAAGCAGTTTGATGCCAATTTTTTTCAAAGTTAAGATACCACTCTGTTTAATGTTTTCATTTTGTTAATAGATATAATTTCAAAGTGTATATAGCCAACTCATATTTGTTGAATATTGGTCTGTCTCTAAGATTGATTGATTGATTGATTGATTGATTTAGTGTATGTGTTTGTGTGTGTGTGTTCTTTATTGTGTCGGTGTTCAAAGAGTAATGTTGGAATTTTTCTAAGAAATTTAAGGCCAGAAAATACTCAAGCAGTACATTAACCTCATAAAAGACTAATATAGAAACCCTGATTTAATATATCCAACAAAAATGTGTTTCATGTTGGAAGGGGAAAGGAATTTTTCATGATATATACAGCCTTAAAAAATTATATCTAACAAACCAAACCTAAGGAAAATATAAGAAGCATTATTTTGGGCTGAATAGAGGAGCAAAAATAGAAAATAGCCTATGGAAAACTTAAGATATAATTATTAAAATACAAAATACCACTGGAAGCATGAAAATCAACCCCCAAATTAACATGGTCACCACAACTAACACATACATTTCAATAATAATTTTACATATCAATGCTCTCGATACACCAATTAAAATATACAACCTGACTGAATGAATCAATAAATAAAATACATCTATCTGCTACCTACAAGAAACATATCTTACCCACTAGTTGTAGTGCATACCTTTACTTCCTAGTTTGCTAAATGTGTGTATGTGTTTGTTCATTTTATGAGAGCCATATTACTCAGGAATATGATATATGATCTATTTGGTATTTTGAATAGAAATGCCACCCTCATAAGATCAAGTATGTGGATATTTGGTTTCCATGTGTTAGCAGTGTTTACTGAGGTTCATAAACTGCCAAATAAAACTAAACCAATGGGGAGAGCTAGTACATAATATTGCTACTTGGTGACCACTTTTATCCTCGGTGTATGAGTTATAACTTGTAATTACAAAATGTGAAACTGCCGTTACTCTTATAATTCCTACTGGGAGTATATTTAAGAAGATAGTTGGGAAGTTTTGCCTTTATTAGTTGATACATTCATATCAAAAAGTCCATCTAAAACACCCTTGACAGGTTTGACATAGGCATCAGCAAGAGATTCCTGATTTCTTTTCTACAGATGTAGATGTACACAATGAGGAAGGCCAGCACGACAGCTTGAGATGCTTTTTTACTAGCCAGAGTGAGTTACAGATTCACCATCGCTTCTCCTTAATTATGTCATGGGAACCATTAGAAGACCAAGTTAATGAAGAGACTTCTTTGATATTGTGATTAATATAAAAGTCTTGTTTAGTAGGATGAATTATAATTTTTCAGATGGCTGGATGATGTCCTAGAGCCTTGTAGATGGCTAAGATCAGAGAAACAGTTTTATCTTCATCTATGTTGACAAAAGTTAAGTTTAATGAACCAAACTGTAACCATGCAGTAAGATGTTTGTTACATCAGATTTCTACATAGGGAGCAAACACTTGGAAACCTTGCCAGAAAAGTCAGTTAAAATAATTGTCCTGTTAGCAGTGCTCTCCTAACAAGAGATGTTTCCATCTACATACCACATATAATGTCCAGTTGGAGTGAACACTATGGGACAAAACTGAATGAAATGCAGATCCCAATTGCTGATACCACAATCAGACATCAGCCTCTAATTGGTCATCTAAACAAAAAAGTATAATCCTATTCTGTGTTTTTATAGGATGATTCTGCAATGTCGCAGGGATTCCTCTTGCTTATCTTGAATATTTTCCCCAAAATCATACATTTGACGACAGGGTATCTGGTAGCATTCTTTAATCTAGGACCATGGACAGAATTTAGAAGGCCACATTAGAGCTCTAAGAAGTACTCTTTCAATCAATGAGACAGTGTTTCCTACTTAAGAAATACATATTTTCTTAAGACTTGACCTCAGCATTTGAGAAGATAGGCCTATTTTTCTTGGCTGAATGCAAGTATTTAAGTCTGAATGAAGCTAAGGTCTTGTCTTATATCTGGGATATATAGCAAGAAGTGAGTCATGGGAGTAGCGCGACTGGTCTGTAGCTTAAATTTTTCAAAACCTACTTTTAATAAGGGTTCTCAAATGCTTTACCCTTCCTTCTAGCCCATCACCCACCAGAGGTAATGGAAAAGAGAGGTTATTAAGATATGGGAAAAGTGGACTTGTCTAGAAATTGGAGCAAATTCAGTCTGTATTGTCAGGGAATCTTTAGTTCAGTTCTCAGGAGTCAGCAAAAGCAGCACTAGATCCACTTGCAAAAATTTCTTGACAATACCAGAAGTTCAGTTCAATAGTTTCAGGACAGTAAACACCAATCAGCAGTGGTGGTATGACCTAGCAGACATAGCCAGGCCTCCACCGAATTGGCACAAATCATCAGTAGTGAACGCGACCAGCAGGAGCATCAAAAGTTCATTGCCATACCTCTCTCAACAAAGGGAAGATAAGCAAAGGCAAAGACAAGAGACCACAGAAGCAATGCAAAGCTAGCTATCCAATCTCATTGTCATTGCCCCTTGGGTCCTATTTATACTCCCTCCGAACATCATGTGTCCTCCCACTGCTCTTGCTTCATCATGAGAGTTTGTCTTAGCTGACATCACTCTGCCAATCAACCTGAGTTCACAGAAGCAGCAAGAAGCTACCAGAACATCACCAGAAGTTTTTTTGGTCCAGTTCTCTCTATGGAATCAAGGCAGATGGAGCTCACCAATGCAATGTAAGGTGAAACAATACATGTGCGTCTAGTGAGGAATCCTTCATGATGTGTCCATTCATGAGCAGGCTTTAGCAAAGCCTTTCACCTATGTCTGCTTCAGGAAAATATTTCTTCATGTGTCTGCCTCAGCAAAACACCATCTGACACAGCTGACTTTCCAAAGAAACCATAAGCTTCACTTCACCACTAAGAGTACTGGTTTGAAGCCCAGTACCCTTAAGGTAGTTCACAACACTAGGTTCAGAGAATCTTATTTTTCATGATCTCTTCTGGCATCTGACCTCTGTAGGTACAAAGTACATACATGCATGCAGACAAAATGTTCAAACACAAAGGAAAATAAATTTAAAATATATGTAAAATCATAAGAGAAAAATAGTTATTCAAAAATCATCTTGTATGGTTAAGTATGATGTTTGAGAACAGCAGCCTCTTGAACTGTTAGAGAAACACACTAATGATTTTAATTTTGATTATACTTTTCTGGTGGATGTTTGAAATCATGAGGATGGCCCAAATGAATCACTTCGTTTTTACTGCCAAGTCCAATTAAAGATCTGGTCTTCATGGGTCACATGAGCTTGAGACCTTCCATGCTTTTTCAAACAGCTGTCTTTCATCTACCTTAAGAAATACAACAGTATTCTTTTCAAGAGTTTTAAATTTATACTTTATTTAAATAAAACTCATTTACTTTTTATTTATTGGGGTGAATGTGTCATTATAAGCAGATGGAGTGTAGCAGAAAACAACATACAAAGCTCAGTTCTTTTCTGCCAATCTATGCATCCCAAGGACTGAATTCAGAATGTCAAACTTGTCAGCAAGAGCTTTTACATGCCGAGCCTCCTTACTAACCACTAAACATAATAAATATCCTTTCAATTGAATGTACTACTACTGTAAAATATAACATTCGATAGTCATTGTATAATATTCAGTGTATCTTGTGATCATGTATAGTTTTCAAATTCATTAGTGTTCTTTTTTTTAACATTTTTGAAGTTCTCTTCTTATAGAATTTCCTCACAAAAATTGATAATTATTAAAATCGGTAATTAAAGATGGACTTTGGGTTGTTGTGTGATATTATTTCGAGGGTTATTGTTATTCAAAGTGAGGTAAGTGGAGTAGAGTGTTGATATCATTGAGAATCCTCCCTGAAGTCCCCTACCTTCCAGTCTCCATCTCCCTGTTATTTATGTTAATAGATGGCAAACACTAAAATACTTTTCTCCATATTTATTGCTCATTCTTTGTAGATGCTGATTTAAATTTTGTCCTGAGGCATAGGTATCAATGGCTTTGTTAGAGGTGATGAGATGATAAGATGATGAGATCAGATTTGCTTTGTGAACGTGTAATTTAATTTAAATCATTTGTAAGGTTTATAATACATTCATCATGGACAGCATATGTGTAAGGAACATTAATTTGAAGGCTGTAAGGATAACCAGCTGTGTTTCTCTGATATGAAAACTATAATATTTATATTAATTATTTTATGAAATGGAATCATTCAAACAGAAAATTCATTATACTTTACTGATGAAAGATGAAATCAAAATGCTTACATGTATTAATTTTAAACTATACACCCACAAATGCCTAGAGCCCATAATACCTTTAATGATGCGATAATATTAATGAACTTCTAGAAAACGCAATATATTCTACACATGGTTTGTTTCTGTTGAGTTTTTAAGAATTAAATTTACTCATATCTAATATATAAATCAAAATTCAAAACTGTACAGAATTATTAAATGTCAGTTAATATTTTCTCATATATATATTTCAGTATTTAAATCGAATTAAGCATTACTGTCTTTTCTATCACCATTTCAGTGTGTGTGTGTGTGTGTGTGTGTGTGTGTGTGTGTGTGTTAGAAAGTGCACATGTAATTTCAGATGCCTGTGGAATCTAGAAGAGAGTGTTGGAGATCCTGGTGCTAGAGTTTACAAGGATTTTTCAAGTTTCTAGTATGGATTTTATGAAACAACTTCAAGTCCTCTCTGCAAAAGCATCATGTGCTCATAACCACTGAGCCACCTTGCTATCATTCCAATATCAGTGTGTGTTTGTGTGTGTGTGTGTGTGTGTGTGTGTGTGTGTGTGTGTGTGTGTGTGAAAATCTTTAATTTTGTTTCCTGCAAATTTTGGAAAAGTTCATTTTGTTTTTATTATTTCTGATCACCTTTGTATACAATTGCACACCAGAGTTTCCAATACTTATTTTGCTGTTCCTTAGCACATACTGATCAATCATGACCCATCCTCCCTGTGGTGGTTTGTATATAATTGGCCTAGGGAGTGGCACTTTAGGTGAGTCCTTGTTGGAGTAGGTGTGTCATTGTGAGCAAGAGCTGTAAAACCCTAGTCCTAACTGCCTGGAAGCCATTCTCCTCTTAGCTGCTTTCTGAACAAGAGGTGAGAACTCTCAGCTCTTCCGGGCCATGTCTGCTTCAGTACTGCCGTGCTCCCACCATGATAATAATAGACTGAACCTTGAACTGTAAGCCAGCCCCAATTAAATGTTGTCCTTTATAAGAATTGCCTTGGTCATGGTGTCCCTTCAGAGCAGTAAAACCGTAAGACACTCCCCAGTCACAGTCCAGCCTCTAGTAACTGTTATTCCATTGTTGATTTTTGTGAGATCACTGTTTCAATCCCTCATGAGTTAAATGATGCGATTTTTGTTTTTGAAGCTTTGCTTTTTGTTCCCGATTAACAGAGTGATGTCCAGTTCTATCTGTGCTTTCCCAAATGTCTGTGTTCCCATGTTGTATGTGAAATGTATGATTTTATATATCTACAAATTATGCACTTAAATTCTTTTCCTTCCTTGACTGTTAGGAACAGTGTTGTAATACACACAGGTGCTTAATGGCCTCTTTGGCACACTCTTATGCCACAGTTCCTTTAGAGAGACACCCAGTAATGGAATTTGAATGATACTGACGTATAATTTTTCACTGTTGGAGATGTTCCAGTATATTTCCCATAATTACTTTTCTAATTTACTTCCCAGTAAAATGTAACCATAATGTGCAGAATGTTTAACATCTTCAACAAAACTTGCCCTGTAATATTATAACAGTCGTTCTTAATTAGAAACATTTATTTTTATTATTTTTTAATTAGTTTTATATGTGTGTCTGGGTGTAGGTTATGGCATTTAAACAAAAAGATCTCATGGACCTAAAGTTACAGGTGGTTGTGAACTACCTAATTTGGATACAGAGCCAAACTCAGGATTCTCTGTAGGAAAAACAGATATTGTGAACCCTGATTCATCTCTCCAGCCAGCTGAGAACAGTCTTCTTTCAGGGCAATGGAACAACAGGGTGACCTTTCTGTTGCTGCCTTGAGATTCGCTTCTTGTCTGTCCTTTCAACAGTTGAAGCCTTGTTTATGATATTCCATGATTAAACTTATCTGGTGCTAAATGAACTCATTTCCCTTTATTATTTGGATTTTACTCTAGATTTGATAAATTTTCCATGTTGAGCTCATGAAATGAGCTTTTAACCCTTGCTGGCACTTGCCAGGCTTCCTTAAATCCCAATAACCCAGCTATTTGCTCTTTTAAAACCTAAACTAAAAATTATAATCAGGGAATTTTAAAATGCAAGTAAATGATTTGAAAGTTTGTATTGCTTCCTTCTTCTACTCAGTTCTCTCTGTTAGAATATAGTTAGTTTTCTGTGTTTTTCTGCAAATCGTTTGGTTTTTCTAAAGCAAGCTTCCATTTCCATCTGAGAGTTCATTCTCCTGCTAATCTTTCATCAGTTATCTTCCTTTGAGGAGTCACTGAGCCATGGTGGCATGAAACATTTAGTACTTTTTGATATGCAGCCATGATCCTCACATTGAAGATCTGGGTTATTTTTTCTTTGCTCCTAATTTCAATTTATGTGTACCCATTTACCCAGAAGCTTTTTAGCTTGAGTCCACAGTCACTTCTACTGTCTCTTCAGTAGATGGTCCTGTAGAATTAATAAGTATTAATAAATCCCAGCACGGGTTACTTCCCACCTCATGGTTTATATTTTTGAATAGAAGACCCAGACACAGCCTTTAAATTTTAATATGTCTTAAACAGCACAATACCTGATGACTGCTAGCCTCCATGCTGTTAGAATCTACCATCTGCTAATTCTGAGTTGCTACTTACTAACTCCATGTTTCATCTTGGCTGCTCTTAACTCCAAGTAGTCAGCCTTCTGGGCCTCATTTTCTTGGTCCAAAGCCTCGGGTGCTCTCTTTCCTCTCTATCCTATGGTGGTCTCTGCCTCTCATGTCCAATGCTCTCCTAAATCATGGTAGATCTCCTTTTTCTCTTCCTCCTGGTCCCTAGCCTGGGAAATCCAAACTCCCACCTTTGGCATCTTTATTTACCAATCAGAATCAACTGGGGGCAGGTTCCTAGAAGCTTTGTAAAGACCCTCTTGTGCAAACAGATATTTGGGGATCCTAAGTAGCATTTGTAATACCAGCAGCTACATGGTCCCCTACACCTAGCTTATTGAAGATTTACTGTTTGTTTACCGTTTGAGCACTAGAAGGCAATTAAAGCCTAAAATTTCCCCTAAATATCTAGCAGGTGCATTCTTGAGCATGAACTGAAAGAGCTTTCACAAAGGCTAATGAGATTCCACAAACCTCTTCTAGATCAGAGATAAGTCTGCTGCCTGATATCAGACAACAAAATTCCACCAACTTTGAAACAAAATAATTTTCAAGAGAGGAGCCCCTGTCCTTTGTACCATAAAAACAATACTAGTACATGACATTCTGAACATACAGCCTACTAAGTGCTGGTGCTGAGCTGGATAACACCCGTGATACTTGCTGAGCTGTTGACTGCTGGAAGAGTCATAACCCACGATCATTTCATCCATCAACAAGCAAAACTGGATGGAACAAAATCTGGAAAATGTGAGCACAATATATATATATTTTTTCTACAACAAGGCTGTGTGTTCTAGAATCCCCATCTGTGAGTGTTTGTTCTGTTAAGTTTAGGCCAAGTCCTGCCCTCAGGCACTGAAATGTTATGAAAACTTCTCTTATGTTTTAGGAGACTGGAACTTTTGCTAGGCTCACATCCAGAATATATAAAATACCTTGAAGTCACTTAAGACTTAAATCTGCTCTCCTACTATGTACGCAGCCTGTTCGTTTAACATGCCTTTAAGAGAAAAATATAAAAACCAACTTTATTTGCCTTGGATTTCCAATGTAATCAATCAGCTTTTAGACTTAAACTAGTTCATACCTAATCATAAGTTACATACTCCTTCCATGGACTTGACCTGAGTAATGCAGGTGTTGTGTATGTATATACAATATAATAATAATTTTATAAAAATATAAAAGACGATAAATGGCTTTATAGAGTGAATATCCACCACAAATATTGAAAGCAGCTTATGGGTATTGCATGATAGCATTTGTTTGTTGTGTCTGGATTAGTTTTGGTCACTTACAGTCAGTAACTAAATCCCTTTTGAAACCTGGTTAAAATTTCTATAAAGTGTCCCTCATTCATCCCCCATGTACTTCTGTGATGTTCAGTAAATATAAAACAGAAGCCCTTTGTGAGAGAATGAGGGGAGACACAAGGAAAGAAAGGTAATAAATTCAAATTTGGGCTCATTTTGGTTAAATTTCTTCAAGGGCAAGTACCTTTTTTCTCAATGTGATGCCTATTCATTACTAGTAACTTTGTCTTTATCATTAATGCATTTGAACTGACATAATACGTTCTCGCCAAATAAGGTATTGTTCTGTACTATTCTATCAAAGGCTAAGAGTTCGTATCAGTGAACATAGTTTAATCATTACAACTGTGACACTGAACTGGAATGTCCCCAGTCTTATATACTTAATGACTAGAACAGACCCATCAATGGCTATTCTGCAACAGGTAGTGTTGGAGTCTAAAACACAAGTCTATCTTATTGAAAAAATGGTCTTCCCTTGGGGCCTCAAAAGGTGTCAAGTCCATTCCTTAACACTGACCTCAGAAAAACTATATCACCTGACCCAGGGCAGATTCGTGAAGTTAATAGTTTGACCCCATTGGTGAGGTTAATTTGGACTGTACTGGATGCTTCATTTTCTTAAAACCTGTGAAGTATGAGGATTTGGAAATACTTTTAAATCCATTTTCTATTTTCATACTTTATAGTAGCTTAACTAAAAGTAATGTAAAATTAAAATACAGAAAGGAAGCAATAAATTACAGAGGGAAGGAGGGTAAAAAGGCTCTACCTTGCGAGAATGAAAGTCTGATACTGTTTACTTTTTATTAAAATGTGAAATCTAGCAAAGTTTTCTCTACAAGCACTAATATAGTTCATCTAAGTACATTTTAATGACATATCTCACTATTATATTTATTTTAAGATCAATTGGGAATTGGATGAAATTTTACATCTATTTTCTTAAAAGATTTTTGGAAACCACAAAATCTTCTGAAGTACATTTCAATTGTGGATGTAAGCATAACTGACTGAGTTCCCATTAAAAAATAATGAGGTTTGCAAATCACAGAGCAGACATCCTGCTAGCTCTGTTTGTGATTTTTATTTTGCTTGTCTAGTAAAGAAGACTTCATAGGTACAGTTCTGTAGAACTCCATGGAACCATCTTGATATTTCAGAGTTGTTTGGTTTTAAAAACATATCGCTAAAATTCTAGAAAAGACAATCAATAGAGTCAGGCATTAAATTCTGCTGTTTCCCCTGGATTTTGATGTACAACCAGGGGTTTTCCTTACTGTTACTACTGTCTGCTCCATGCCTGTAGCTTAGGCTACCCCAACAAAATGTCACAAAACTTAATAATAGAAAGCTGTATTCTTACATTTCCTGAGACTTAATATCAGAAATCATGGATACATTAAGGGAGGATGATTTCTGCTGAGGGCCATCTTCCTGGAGCAGGTTCACAGTCTTTTCTCTATTTCTTCAGGTAAGAAGGAGAAGAAGATGAAATGAATTTATCTTAAGGAGATGGCAGTATCATCAAATGATGACTCCATCCCTTTATCCCCATTCTTCAAATTTATTTACTTTCTCAGGTCTGGTTACAGGTTATATTCACATCAGATATCAACACATTCGCACTTTAGCATCTGGCTTTTATTCAGACAGAAGTTAGTCAATTGAAAAAAAAAAAAAAAGATGTTGCAAGTACTAACGTAAAATACAGGGTGAAGGGTTTTGGAGGAAAACATTTACAGAGGCAAAGGTATAAAGTTTTCAGCTGTGTCCACATGTCTGTTTGGTCATGCTGTGGAAACAAAATCATCATTGTTACTCTTGTTCTTGAGTATTCCAAATCAGCTTGAGTCCCTGCCAAGAAGAAATCCAGTATGGACAAATGTTGGTATGGATATCAAAGTTATTTAAAACCGTACAGTCCTGTTCTAGCATGCAGAATACAAGGTACTCTAGATGCAAATATTTATGGCCGTAGGCTTCTATCAAAATAGTATATTAGAAAAAAAATCTTAAGAAAACTATTTAAGTTGCTTTTAAAAATTCACAAAAGAAGAAATATATAACTCAAATATGGCCTGTGCTAAATTTTTTATTTGCCTGTTTGTTTTATTAACATTGGTGAAATTAACAATACCATGCATATAATTCAAAATCTATTTGCCAGTTACTCTGTTCAGCTGGTAGTAGTGGTCTGGAATTCACATTGATAACTGAAAGGATCCATCCCAGTTGTTTTTTTTAACAGTACATACTTTCTTTGTTTTAATTAGTATAGCATCCATAGTGATGAGGAAAAATTCTTTCTAACCAATCTTTTCAGATTTGACATGTATGAAATCTAGTGAAGATGATGGAACCAAACTATCTAGATGCTTGGCGAGCCCATTCCTGTGGTTTAATTTTAGGAGTTATTCATACCTTCAGATCCTGTAATATTACACTTCAAGGGTCTTCAACACTCTTCTTTATATAAACTGCACCACTTCACTATGGAGTACTTAGGAACTGAAAACATCTGACAGTGAATTATAGATGCTTGCTGTGGTACATGTTTGATGCTATCCTCATTTGTCATTTTACATTTAATTGATTAAATACTGGTATATATGGGCAATTCCATCAGTGGCAACTTCAAATATTAAATCTTAATTTTGGAGATGTATAATCTAAGAGAGTAAGACAAATAGTTAAAATTTACTAACTAAATTTTATTGTATTATGTTTATTATACATTAAGTATGTATTTAAAATACACAAATATGCATGTATGTATGTATGTATGGGACATGAGTAAGCCCAACTGTATTTTATGATTTCTAAAGTAATATATGTCTTATTAGAGATTATAGTGTCATGAAGATAGACTTTTCAATCTCCTCATTGATTAATATTATTCATTAACATATGATGACACAGAAGAATCTTTGTCAACCAGATGGCAATTCCTGTTAATTATAGGTAAATTAGCTGAGAACTAACTGGTCTATAAGGAGATGACCGTAGTAGCATTGTCATTTCTGATAAACTATTAAAAATAAATACATGAAATATGAAGCATCATGCACTGATCATTGGGAATAATATAATTTGCTACTGAGGTCAGGACAAACACTTGAGTAGCATTTAAAACTGTAAACAAAGAATAAAAATAATTTTTCTATATTTATGATCAAATCTAAGAAAATATATTTAACTGTTTCTATCTATTTTTTACACATGGTTAAATAAATGAAGTGATAATTAAGAAAATGTTTTGTCAACATTTATCAACATTAAAAAATGTCTTTGATTTTTATGGATCTCAATTACCAGGAATCTAGTAATAGAATGCTTTATACAATTTCTACAGTGTCTAGTGCACTGTTAGGTTGTACAAGTTATTTTATCAGGAATGACATTACTCAAGTCAGGAAATGTTCAATGTCAAGGTTCTTCTGATGTAGGTAGTTAAAATATTTTATGAACTTTAAATTCCATTCTTTGTTTCAGGCCCTATATGTTGTTTTTGCAAAGCAGGTCAGCTTTTTATTATTTCAAATGATTGCCAAATGCACACATCTTTGAGCTTACATCTTCATTTTTTACCTCATAGTAATTCTTTTAATGGCTACTGAAATTGATTTCAATAGCAGCCATGAGTTCCATTAATATTGTGTAAGAGTAGAAGCAGTTCTTGGCAGGTTCCTGAATGGGATTCATCTGATTAAATATGCATTTTTTTGATTACTGTCTAACCTTCTACAACCTCTACTGTCTGTCTGTTGCCATTAAAGATTAATATACCAGTATATCAGATAAAATAATATTCTGAACGGATCTGCATCCCTCACCTCATCTGTCAAATCAGGTCAGACCATTATTTTCACTCTTTGAAGACATTTGTGGCTATAAAATTCCCATTTAGAAGGAAAGGAAACTAATCAGAATGCAAAGCTATGCTGGTAAAAATGTGTGGATAGTAAAACATATTTTCTAGACATACAAAGGGAAGTTGCCACCTCAACCTAAGAAGCATGTCAAAGGAAGTTATTAAAAGGAGAGTAAGAATGAACTTTTTTTTCTATGTCTACCATCCACCTACTCAGGCAACAATTTTGAATGTATTTCCTATCAGTGTACTTATCTGGTGCAGATTAATGTTGTAACAGTTTTATTGTAGTTTCCTTTTTCTGAGGCATTCATGACACACATACACTCATACACCACACACACATACTCACCTCACGCAGATGTATACACACTCCACACACACTACAGTTACACATAAAGCATTATTGTCTAGAGTTTCTTTTTTTGTGAAAACAATGGAAAAGCTAGCTTTATATTATAGTGACAAGTTATGCTTCCAAATACACGTCTTTGACAACTTTCCAGTGCCACATATTCGTAAGATAGTAGATTTTAGAATCTTTCTTCTTGAAGAAAATATAATGCTGTAGAATACAATACTGGCAATTTTTCAAGGAGAAAGTGCCAATAGAGCAGTCTGTTTAGTCAGTGCCTTATGTGTGTAGTGCTGGCTCTATCTAATATTAAAAAATCATATATCCTCGTTCAATTTTTAACCAATAGAAAATAGTATGTCCATATACATTTGAACACAATACCATGCAATCTTTCAGTTTGTGAATATCTACTTACTGGCCCAAAGTAGACAAAAATGCCTTAGTTTTTCTGTATAAACATCATCAGCTTCATGTGGGCGAATTAAGATCTGAAGATTCTCCCTTTTTAATCACTTCATTCAGATTCTATTGTAAAGGATAACTATCAAGAATTTGTAATGTTACTATTTAAAAACAAACTCATTGCACAAAATATTATAGATACATATATATTTATATAAATATTTATTTTTATGTTTGACATAGTATACCTGAATAGGAATTGATTTGAGAATACCAAGGCCAACAAAAACCTGGAGATGTTATAGCTTTATAGAAAACAACACAATTTTCTCATGTAATGCACCCCTAGTCTTCTAAATAACTTGAAGTATCCATAATAATTGCCTAATAGCTCATTGAGTAAAGGTGTTTGCCACGTACCTTGATGACCTGAGTTCAGTCCAGGAACTCAAATGGTGGAAAGTAAAAACTTACTCCTCAGGTTATCCTCTGATCTCCACAAGTGTGCCTTGGTATGTATGTGCTGTGAACATGTGCAAATACATACACACACACACACACACAAATAAATAAATATGAATCAATCAATAAATATGTAAATATATAATCAAATGTTTAATAAAATCTCTAAAGTGTTTATAATACATAATACAATAATCATATTCAAATAATTGACTGTATGCTTCTAAGTTTTCAGTGTTATCAATGGTTTAATAATCCATGAGTAATGATGGGGATGCAGCCAGAGACATATTTTATTATCAGATTTTGTCACTGTGACAGTGTCACAGAGTGAATGTAAAAAGGAAGCTGACTATCCTGTCAATGTAATATAACCTCATGAAACCATTGTCTATGTGGTTTATTATTGACCAAAATGCCACCACATGATACATTAGTACATTATTGAGTCTACAAATATAGAAACTGTGTATGTGCCAAGACCAGCAGTATTTGACAAGGTTTTCTCCACAGTTAAATTTATTTTAACTGATAAATAATAGCATAGAAGTTTGCATATGACTATAGTACCTACTACTATGTCAATGAATAAACATCATTGATTTGCATATCACAATCTCTTCAACATTTATCATTCTTAAGATAAAATATACTGATATATTTCTAAACTATGTCTTGGAGCAACATAGTTCCCAGTTTCAAACCACAAGCACATTATGATATGACTTATTCCTGATTAACTGGTGTTCTTTCACTCTGAGCATGTTCCCCTAGATTAATGAATGCATACAGCTATAGGCCGAAGTGTTTACCTCTCATACTTAGAAAGTGTTATTTACTTTAGCCAATAATTTAAAATGTATTCATGTTTGGACATAGGGCCATTCGATAGCAAATTGTTTTAGCGGTCAATGGCTGGGCTCTAATCCTATTTCACTTGATCTCTTATGAACAGAGTCAGAACACAGACAGTACACACACAGACCAGTCAAGAGAGAAGAGAATAGGAAGGGTCATATGGCACTTTGAATGTGAAATGGGCCCCAACTAATGTTTTGAGAATTGGTTTTCCAAATGTTGGAGTTTTCTCTTCCTTATATTTTGAGATTATAGTAGAAATACATCATTTATTTCTCTACTCCCTTTCCTTCTCCAAACTCTGCTGGTACCCCTCTTGCTCTGTTTCAAATTCATAGCCTTCCTTGTTATTATATGCCTCTGATATCTATATCCTTATATTTCTAAACATAACCTGCTCAGTCTATATAATGTTACTTGAAGACTTATGATTTACTATTGGATAATTAATTCGTGTGCTCCTCCCTGAAGACTTCCTCCCATGCTCAACATGCCTTAGTTTCCTATAATTCTTTGGACAGGGCTCAGACCTTGTGGGCCTTCCCCAATCAACATTGTTGTCTATTGTCTATTGTTGTCCTTGTTCATCTCAGCTTTGTTCAATCATACAGCTACTTTATGGGTATAGCACAAGTAGCTCTTAAAATTGGTGAAGGGCTTTTCCTGTGACCTACCTGATAGTTAATCTGAATTTAATAAAAGGAGATATAATAATCACATGTGTATTCAAATCAAATAGACACATATATCACAAAGATATTTCCATAAATAAAAATTAATATTAACTTCAGGCATGGGATTTTGGCTATTTTATTATTAAATATCACTGGTAAATCTGAGTTTCAGTGTCATGTTCTCTTAGTAGAAAATAAGATATGATATTTGAAACTACAGTACATAGATTCATGTTTAATAATAGTCACTCATGCCATCCTCAAAACAGAAATAGAATGACGTGTAGTTTGCAGCATTTAAATATACCAATAAAGTTTGTCATCTTTCAGATGTTTGGACAGAATGTCATTTTGTCACTTGATTCTGCCCCTAGTGGCTCTTGCTTTTCAGAGACCTTTTTATAACCTAAAATGCCACTGACTGTCATTGTATAATGAATCATGTATTATGCAGCCAAAATGCCTGCCTAGAGACTCATCCATTCAGTAGATTCTCTAATGTCTGAACAAAATGCCTTCAGTATAGAAACCTCTATCCTTAGGCTATTCCTTGCAAATTAAATTATTTATGAATCACAAGTTTTAGATACACCTGTGAACATCAGTATTTTCTAATGGCTATAGAATTTATAACTCATGTCTTAATAAATTTGTATAAATCACAGAAATTCTGAGGAATCAAAATTACAGTTTCAAAATTTATCACTTAAAAATGTTTGCATGGTTGTTATATGCGTGCATGCATGCATGTGTGCGTGCGTGCCTGTGTGTGTATGTGTGTGTGTTTGTGTGTATATGTGTGTGTGTGCCTGCAGCTATGATTCATGGAGAAATTGGTAGGCAACTTGCCTGATTTTGCACTTGTGTGGGTAAAAGAGTATTAGGGTAGGTTATTCTCTCTAGGACAAATTCTGGAAGGGTTTTTAAACTGTACTTTTTATGAAAGAAAGGCTATATCAGACAAATTGCCTTATGAAAAGACTTACACATTCTTTTTTGGCAGTTGGACACTGAGGTGTTGGCACATTTGTAATCTCAAATACCCTCATTGAACTTTCAAGGTTAGAAAGGTTTAGAAAGGTTATGCCTTGTTTTGTTGATGAGATCCTGAGTATAGAGACCTACTGAATTGGAGAGGCCTTCTTACAAAAGAGACATAAAGTTGCTCTTCAGACTGCCTTACATATAAGTATACAGGTAAAAGATAGTTCTCTTCAGAGGAAGCCCCCGCCTTATTCCTATGATGCTGCATCTGCCGAGATTTCAAAGCAGTCTTATTTCCCGACCATACTGGGAACTAAAACAGCTGTTCATAGTATTCTTCCTCTTATCGCCAAGGCCCTTCTATACTTAGAGAAGGGAGGATTGTCAGGGGCAGCCCTGCTTATACATTGAAGGCCTAAAATCAGCCATAGGCCTAAAATCAGCAATAGGCATACATACATACATACATACATACATACATACATACATACATACATGCTACACAAAGTCTTGGGTCTCTGTGGAAAAACACTGAAACAGAAGGCTATAAACTATTGTAAACAGGCAGCTTCTGTGGAAATTTACCAGCCCGAGTAGTCATAGGTCTTATAAATAGGCAGCCTCGCAGACAGTACCAACATAGATAAGGACAAGTGAATCATAGGCAGAGTCATAGTGACCTGTCCCCTGAACCTTCACCCAGCAGATACCCTGTTCTGAATGGTATCTGTATTCCCCCTGAACACCTATGCTCTGGTGTCATTCCCTTCCCTACATCCTGCCATTTTGTGTTTATAACTCCTGTGTGAATAAGTAAATTACAATGTGATTTAAATAATTAAAAAAATTTTAAATAAATAAAAAAAAAAAATAAATATTCTTCCTCTTGCATGCATCTTTTCTAAAAGCTCAAGTGGACTCAAATAACTTATTCTAGTCAAGCTAAATATATAATTATTATTTTTACATTCATTAAAATTATATTTACTGTATATGCACCTCAACATCTTCCTATCTATTAAGATTTTATCTGTATCTTGCATTTATTTTCTAAAATATGTATCAATTTATCAGGAAAAAACACCAATCAGTATGCCTGCAAGATACCCAGCATTCTTCAATTCTTTAAAATTTCCAGGAGCTCTCTGCTTTCACTCACCTGTGTAACACTGTGTTCCACTCTGTAACATCCTGCTCTAGTTAATACTTTGGAAAACCTGAAAGGATCTGGATAATAATTTATGTTACTGAACTTAATTTTAAATGATATTTGCTGCATTAACATTATTTTATTGATTCCTGAAAACACATATCATTAAGCTAATGAGTACAGAATATTGTTTTAGATCACTCCTAGCTATGAAATTCAAGGAAGCCACTTAACTTCTGCATCCCAGTTTCCACAACTATTAACAACAAAGATAATAATCTTCCTCTAACTTTCCAGGCTTGATGTTAAGATCACATGTTAAATGTCATTAAAAACCATGCTTAGTGAAAGCAAGATATAGTTTTCTACAAAATAAACCTGTGTGGTAGAATAGTTGGAAAATAGGAAGAAATATATTTATTTGACTTGGAGGGGAAAATATCTCTAGTAATTCATCAATAGGTGTGAAAGTTTGTGGGGGAAAATCTGACTGGGATAGTGTGCTCTGAATGTATTTGTGCTCAATAAATTCTTGTTAGCAGGTGAAGTTGGAATGTCATACTAAATACAACAGTATTTATATATTACATATAATATATATAATAAATATCCATAATATATAAGCTATGCAATATTTTTGTGTGTGCATAAGGACAGATTGACTCATAACTTATAGAAAGTAGTAGTGTGTCTTTCTTTAGTATCTATCTCTAAAAATGAAAAAAATAAAAAAAGAGAGATGCATGTATCTTATTGAGAAATTGACTACTAAGGGACATTTGTCAGTACCTTTCTTGTGTGACTGTTTGCACTGTAGCTATTTCTCAGTAGAATCTCTATAATATGTTTTTAATTGGTATCAAACATTTGACTTGGAGACATATGATTTCTTTAAAGTCAAGACGATCAAATTACTGTGTATAGATTTGGTGCTGGCTTCTGAAAATACATTTTGCTAACATCAAGTGTATCCCGCAGTGATGCTGAGCTTATATCATTACCATCGTCATTTAATGAAATGGAGGTTTACAAGCTTTCAGTGAGGCAATGCTTGCCCTTTTTTCATAATTGGCATTCTCAATTTTTCAGATTTCCTTTGAGACATCTGTGGTAACTTGCTGTAGAGATTTTTAACTCCAGCTCTGAAATCTGACTGATTCAAACCCTGGCTACCCCACTTGCCTCTCTGACACCAGCCAAATTCTTCAATGTTAGTTTCCTGACATTTCAAACTGAAAGAAAAAGTGAAATTTTTGTGAAGATTTTCAGTTGATGTAGTTAGAGTACTCAACAAGTAATTACTACTTGTCAGGTATTATCAGTTATAACAATTATTACTATAAGATATATTATTCCTCATTCTATTGCAACAAACATAAAATCTTGAAAGTTGAACTATGGTATTATATAAGGTCTCACAATTGGAAATTTTTCTGGCATACTTCTTTTCTTAAATATGCTGTTTAATTTAAAGACAAACGCACTTTAAAATTTATTCCATTAGGGGTACATTGTAAGCACTTTACGGCTAATTAAGATTTGCTAACATAATAAAATACTGCATGTCAATATATTCAACATACTGTCCACCCTCTACAGGCAGTTTATTTGGTAAAGTATTCTCTTATACTTGCTGCTGTTTATAAGTCATATTATAAAAGAAAATCCTGTAAATCGTTATATTTTAATGCTATGATAGACAATCCATTAACATGCTTGACTTCTAAAAATGTGAACTGTTCTGGATCTTTGCATGCAGCTATGCTTTTCATTACAGAGATGACAACGTGTGAGTTTCCTAGATATTATTCAAAATAACGAAAGTCATATTACCTCATCATCTAATACATATGGACTGCATTATGTGGACTCTCTGTTCTTTAGCTTTTTAATTTAATTAAACTATAATTTTATTGATAATAACTTCTTTCTATAAGTGATGGGTTGAGTTGTGTTATTTTATGTGGTAAATGATCATCAGTCTAATGTTTGATACAATATTATTTAAAAACAGACGTGCTATTGAAACTGCTCAATGAATAATATTGTAAAGTTGAATCGATGGTTTTATGAGTGCACAGAGTGATGGAATGCATTTTAAAGGAGTGTTCAACTGAGAGTTACATAGATTCTTTGTAATGATTTTAAAAGTTATTTTAAAGTATGCAGTATTTTCTAATGTTAATACAAGTATATAATATGGTAACAGTAAATAAAAGATGCATTGTAAATATGGTTTCCATCATGCCAGTTGTTTCGATTCTAACTGAAAACAGACCTATGAGCTTCATATAAATCAGTTCAAAAAGTATAAGAGGCATGTCGTACATAGATGATTTTCTCTACCCTGTACATTTAAACTGTCTTCATCAGAAAGCAGAAGCCAGGGCAAGATGCAACAGAGACATACCAGGGCACTGGGAAGACACTTACATAAGGATAAGTGGTATACTGTATTATCACTGAGATCCAACAGCTGATCTTCATGAATAAAAAAGGAATTTAAATTCTCTTTCCTGAATAAGAGATGGCTATAACTTGTGTTCGATGCTTGGGTCTAACTAGGCTTTTTCTCAGCAACTGATAGGTAGCATAGCAATGAGAATCGCCCTTTTCGCACTCCCTCAATGCCCTTACACATTTTTCTCATGTCCTTATTGTTTCTCATTCTAAGATTTTATCTGGTTTATCATGTTTTCCATAAATTTCTCCATAAAAGATTATAAAGGAAGTTGTATTTGTGGTTTTAAATATGTAAAAACTTTCTTTATATATTCCCCCATTGATTTTTCTGGTAAAATGATTCTTAGAAAGATGAAGCAATTTTCCACATGTATTAGGGAAAACAATTCTGAATACATTTGCTTCTTATCCTTAGTGGCTGGATATTTTGGTTTACATTTTTCTTAGAAGGCTGTAGGATCTTTATCAGGAATAGCTATTCTGAAACATCACCATAATTTTATAATTGTGAAAACCACTATACTGGGAAATGGGAGAGGTGTTAAATCTAGGTCATTCCCTTAAGTCCTAAATAGATGTTTGCATTCTATTACTATAAATTAGACACAACAGTGTTTAATATATGTAGTATCAGGGAATATGTGCTTTTTCTTAAATACATTACAACATAATACATTATTATTGGATAAGTTTTAGAAAATATGGCCAAATCAAGATAAATTTGATGGTGTTGACAGAGGTTCTGTTTTGTTTTCTTTTAGTGCTGGCAGCTTCCCTGGCTGGAGTGGGTAGTGGCAGGGGCATAGAATAGATCACTTGTGTTGCTTTAAAGTCTGAGGGTCTCTGTATGTTCTAGCTCTCTAACTGTACTGAAATGTTTAGCATAACTTCTAAAAAGTCCTAAAAACTGTGACTTCATGAAATTCGCAGACAAATGGATAGATCTAGAAAATATCATCCTGAGTGAGGTAACCCAAACACAAAAGAGCACACATGATACGCATTCACTAATAATTGGATATTAGCCCGAAAGCTCAGAATATCCACTATACAACTCACAGACCACATGAAGCTCAAGAAAAAGGAAGACTAAAGTGTTTTCAGTCCTACTTAGAAGGGGAAACTAAATAATCACAGGAGGTAGAGAGTGGGAGGGATTTAGGAGGAGGAGAGGAGAGGGAGGGGAAAGGGGCAGTATAGGAAAAGACTGGGAGATGTACAGAGGGCCAGGAAATTGAACAGAGGTGTGTAGCAAAGGGGGATGGCAAATATGGGGTAGCCACCAGAAAGTTCCAGATGCCAGGAAAGAAAGAAGTTCCCAGGACCCAACAAGGATGACATTATATGAAATACCCAACAAAGTGGAGGGAGAACCTGTAGAAACCATATCCAGGGGTTAGGCACAGCCCCCTGATTGAGGGATATGATCACCTACCCATCTCCAAAATTTTAACCCAGAATTGCTACTGTGTAAAGAAATAAAGGAACAAAGACTGAAGGAAAGGCCATGCAGAGACTGTCCCACCTGGTGACCCATCCCATATACAGACACACACCCAGTCACTATTGATGATGCCAAGAAGTGCTTGCTGACAAGGAGCCTGTTACAGCTGTCTCCTGAGAGGCTTTCCATATCATATCTCCAGAGCATGACCAATACAGATGAGGATGCTTGCAGCCAACCATTAAATTGAGCACACGGACCCAAATGGAGAAGATAGGGGACTGAAAGAGCTAAAGGGGTTGAGAACCCCATAGGATGAAGAACAATATCAACAAAACAGACCCTCCCCAATGCTCCCAGGGACTAAACCACCAACCAAAGACTACACATAGAGGAACCCATGGCTCCAGCTGCGTATGAAGAAGAAGATGGCCTTATCTGGCATCAATGGGAGGGAAGGTCCTTGGTCCTGTAAAGGCTCCATGAGCCAGTGTAGAGGAATGCTAGGATGGTGATGCAGGAGTGGGTAGGCAGGTAGGGGAGCACCCTCATAGAGGCAGGGGAGGGGAGATAGATAGGGAGCTTGCAGAGGGGAAACCAGGAAAGGGGATAACATTTGAAATGTAAATAAATAAAATATCCAAAAAAAAAAGAAAAGAAAGAAAGAAAAAAACTTTCTGAGGGTAAAAAGCTGCTGGCTTTGACTCTCTGAAAAGTTACTATCACGTTTATAAATTTTAAAAAGTTTCCTATTAAAGATATCTAAGAAAATGTGGAAAAGCAGAAAGATCCTAAGAAGAACAAGGGAAAAATTTTTCTCTTCTTTCTCATCTCTTTGTTGTCAGTACTTAGATATTTTTCAGAATACACGATCACGTATTAAAATGTTCATCACAAGTTCACTCAGAAAAATCAAATCATAAATTGAAATAGAAGTTTACAACAAACTATATTTATATGCATATCCTTCAGGAGTAAATATCTGACCCAACCCTCGGGTCTTGGTTATTCGTGGGGTTCAGGGGGACCTCACCTGCAAAGGAACATGGGGGAGAGAGAGAAAGGAGGGCCAAGCAAAAAGGAGAGTCTTGTCAAGTATTCACTTTAATGCAGAAGCGGCTTACAATATATATTTTTAGGAAGGGGAACAAGGAACAAGGCGGGGTCATTGCTTAGGGTTATCCCTAATGTTTATTGAATGTTTATTGCCCTAGACCATCTCACTGTTGTAACCAGCTCCCAGGAAATGCCAGACGTTCCTGGGACCTGAGCCCCGAGAAAGTCCTTTCTTAACCTCGTTCTGACTAGGCCTGCCAAAACAGCAGGGAATTCCCTGAAGCTCTCCTGGAAAAGCAGGTAGTTTCCTGGGCTTGGCTCCTGACAGAACAGGAGATTCTTCCTTGGCTGAAGGTCAGATTCTCCCAAAGGAGGCAGTTTCTCATAAAGGCAATTCACAGCTTTCGTTAGCTGGGATGGTGGTCCAGGGTCCCCAACAAATATCTGGCTAAACATCCATCAGCTGTCACAGCTCCACAGGTTCATAGAAGGTTGAACACCATAATGAAGTTAGTAGTGAAGTTTTGTATAGATAAACCCAGTCAATTTTTTATCTTCTGTCCTCGCACCTATAATAAATCGTTAGTTACCTTTTTATGACCTTTGGTTAATTGTTTTACAACCTCTTGGAATGTGCTCTGAGTAGGAGAAAGTCTGGTTATTACCCAAGAGCAATTAACTGGTGATACATGGGAGACTGACATAGTTCTCATTGCAGTTTTGACTATCAGAAAGGATCTAATTGCAGTACCACTATAAAACAGCTTAATAATCACTGATATAATTTTATGAATTCTTATAGGATAATCATTTAGACTTAGGAAGTCATCTTATTTGTCTCACTACAAGACAGTAGATCTTTGCAGAGATCTGCTCCAAGGAGGTGGGCTAATACCTAGTGATTATTATATATGTTTAATAATAACAGGGAAAGCATATTAATAGCAGGAATCTTTTCTAAAATGAATTATTGTAGGCCTTGTCTATAAGAAAAATCTGTTGTGGATTAATCCAAAGCAGACTGTCTCAGGAAGATCACCTTCTAGTTATTAGCATGACCTATTATGGCTCCTGACAGTTTTAGGAAGTTTTGGCTGAGCCTTTTATTTTGCCTTTCCATTATTGGTCCTTTGTTTTCCAATTTTGTGTATTTATGGGTTTTTCTTGTGGATTTTTGTCTCTGTATGTTTATTGTTTCTGCATCTTATTTGTTTTCTTTTCCTGTTTATTATATCATTGTTTTGTTCTATTCTGGTTTATTTGTTTCTTTTTTTTAAAAAAAAATTGTTTGTTTGGCTTAAAATGAGAAAGAAGGCACAATGTTTGTAGAGAAGGAGATGAGAAGGATCTGGGAGGAGATAATGGTATTAAAACCATGATTAAAATATATTGTAGGAAAACGTCTCTTTTTAATCTTAAAAGAAGAGCAGTAGCAGGTTGAGGTCTGCCTTGGGAATGAAAATTGTGCCTTTTGCAGCAGGAGGAACAATATTTATAGTAACAGCCTCTAAAAAATTAATAAGGTTCTTGTACTTTCAAAATATGGCAAAATAATTCCTGAACTGAATAACATGTTTTAACATTAGTCATGGACTTTATTGTGTTTCTGCCTAGTATGTTGATAATTTTATACAGTCATTGTTGCTAGGTAATATGGAAAGCAAAGGTGAATTAAATGTGCATTCAAAATGGCAAAGTTTGATAATATTTCACTTTTTAAAAGTCTTTCAGCAAGTATTCTACTGCTGAAGTATATCCAAGACTCCTTAATGTTTACCTTTTCATAAGGCAAACCTAACAACATTTAAGACAGCTCACAGTCCTTCTGCCTGTCAGATAATGTAGCTCTATTTATTCTGTAATTTATTCCTGTATTAATCATTAAAAAGTATTTAATATTTGATTTATCATTAATGTGTTATTGAAAGTAGTTTTTTAAAAAAAACATATAAAATGTTTATTATGGCTCCTATTGTAGTAGAAAAAATTATTTAAACCCCAAATAAGATCTCCTACTAGATGGAGACCAGTAAAGGAAAACACAACTCAGCAATTATCGTATAAATAGCACACCTGGATTGGGCAGATTTACCACTGCACTACTCTAATCCCCGGCTATGGCTATGAGATCCATTATAACTTGCATTTAATCCAGGTGACTTGTTTTCCTTCAGAGCTTTGGCTCTTCAGTAGTCGGCTTCCTTCTGCCTGCTTTCTCCTGCTCCTCCTCTGTTCTCCCTCTGCTTCTGCTTCCCCCCCCCCCAACTTCCTTCTCTTCTCCCTGGCTTCTACTTCTACCTCATTTTATATCGAATTCCTCTCACTCTCTCCTCCCCTAAGCCTTTTTCTCTGCCTCCCCTTCTACTGCCCAATCTCTTGCTCTAGTCTTTATTTTACAGGTTTTAATTGGACAGAAGGTTTACAAGATGTCATCTGTGTACAGATTCAATCATCATCTGCAGCCCCTCCCAGAAGTGTGGAACTAGGATCAAAATACAAGCCTGGGGCTATCCACTGGGAACTAGGATCAAAATATAAGGCTGAGGCTATCCACAATATTGATTCAATCCTCCTCTGGAGCCCTCTCAGGGGAATGGAACTAGGATCAAAATACAAGGCTGGGGCTATCCACAACATCTATTGCCCAACTCTTCCTAGAATCTTTCTGCCTTCATACCAATGAAAATTTATGTCCTTTCTTGCTATCTCTCTGTCCTATTAGAAAGCATACAGGCATCTACAAAAACCTAGAAAACAATTAATAATAAAATAAAAACAAATTAACCTGAGTAGGACAAAACAAACAAAGGAAAGGGAAATGAAGGAGTGCAAGAAAAAACACAAGAACTACACATAATTGAACAATACACACACACACACACACACACACACACTCACAAACACAGAAATCCTATAAAATCAGAAATTATAAGAAAAGCTCTATAGACAAAAAGAAAAAAAATCTTAAACAGAAGCATAAGACAAAAACAAACAAACAAACAAACAAACAAAATACCTTCCAGAAATTCCATTGAGTTCAGTTTGGGTAGGCTATCTACTGCTTTGATGCCTTGTTTTCTAAATGTCCTCTAACCCCTCTGACTGTTGACATCTTTCTTCCTCCCCATCCACAGTTTCCAGACCCTTGATGGTAGGAGGGTGGCATAAGACATAGTGTTCCAAGATTTCTCACTTTGGTATGAGCCCTGGCTTTAAGTGTGGTTTGGACACCCAATTAGACTCTGTGGGGGAAAAAAAAACCTAATTTTTCGTTTGGTAATTTGCTAGTGGTTATCAATTACAGACAGTTTATGAATTGGGATGTTGGCTTGTGTCCACTTCCACTTTCAGTACAGAAGACAATCAGTACAGGATCAGACCCATGTAGACTCTGTACATGTTGCCAGCTTCTGTGAATCTGTAAGTGCAACAACAGTCCTTCTGTACTTAAAAAAGCCTTGTTTTCTAAATGTCCTCTAACCCCTCTGACTGTTGACATCTTTCTTCCTCCCCATCCATAGTTTCCAGACCTTGATGGTAGGAGGGTGGCATAAGACATAGTGTTCCAAGATTTCTCACTCCATGTACATTATCTGGCTATAGGTCTCTGTATTTATTCTCATCTACTGCATGAGAAAGTTTCTTTGGTGATGGCTGAATAATACATTAATCTATGGGTGTAACAGAATGTCCTTAGGAATCATTTTATCACTGTGGTCTTTTTATTTGGATTTCCTCTAGGTCTCAGGAATATCTAGTCAGGTTCCTGACTATCTAAGCAGTATTGAGATGGGTTATATTTCATGGAGTGGGATTTAAACCAAATCAGTTATTGGTTGGTTATTCCCACAAGCTTTGTGCCACTATTGCAATAGCACATCTTACGGGCTGGTCAGCACTGTAAATCGCAGGGTTTGTAGCTAGATTGGTATTTACTTTTCTCCTTTGGTAGTGTCCGGAGAGCCTTACAATACTGTGAATACTACTTCAGTATGAGTGAAAGCTCTAGGTAGGCATCAGATTGACTTCTCCATGTTCAATAATTTGTGTAGATGCTATCTTGAGGCTTAGGGCCTTACCATCAGTTTGTGGAGAGAGACCTATTCTATTTTTCCCTTCCTAGAGAAATCCATCCCTTCCTCTAATTCCTTGCTATCTAACTAACCTCTATTGTTATATTGATTCTAGGTTCCTAATGGAAGACTTGAAAGCTAACATCCACATTTACATGAATACAAACCATATTTGTCTTTTGTGGTCTCGTTTAAAAACATTCAGAATGATTTTCACCTAGCTACTTCAATTTAACAGTGAGTTTCAATTTGTAAATACATGTTCTTTATCCATTCGTCTATTGAGTAACATCTAGACTGTTACTAATTTCTACCTATAATAGATAGAGAAGCGATGAATATGGTAGAGCAAATCCCTATAGTAGCATGAAACACTCCTTTGGGTATATCCCAAGCATAGTATATCTTAGTCTTGAGGTTGATGTATTCCCATTCTCCTGAGAAACAGCTACACTGATTTACAATGTGGCTGTACCACTTTTCACTCCCAACAAGTGTTCTTGTTATACATCTTCATCATCATTAGTTATATTAGCCATTGGACCAGAAAACTTAGGCATTCTAGCAGGTGTAAGATAAAATATCAAAGTGGCTTTGATTTGCATTTTCCTTTTTGCTAAAGATACTGAACATTTTAGTAAGTGCCCCTTGGGTATGTGAGTTTCCTCTTTTGAGAATTCTTTGTTTAGATTTGTTCCCCATTTTTCATTGAGTTGTTTAAACTCTATATATTTGGATACTAACTATTGGATGTTGGACATTGTTGTCTATTGGATATGTAGTTGACAGAAAATACTGTTCCATTCTGTAGGCTGTTGCTTTGTCTAGTGGTATCATTTTCATAAAAAAAAAAAAAAAAAACCTTTTCATTTTCATAGGGTCCCATTTAGTAATTATTTTTCTTATCTGTGCTAGCAGCATTCTGTTCATAAAGTTCTTTAATGTGACAATAAGCTTAAGCCTAATCTTGACTTTATCTTCTATCACATGTAATGGAATTGTCTTCAGATTCATGTCCTTGATCGATTGGGAGTTGATTTTTGTGCATAGTGATAGAGATGTATCTATTTCGATTCTCATACACACAGCCATCCAATTGACCAGCATCATTTGTGAAAAATACAGTCTTTTTATACAATGTGTATTTCTGACTTATTTATAAAAACTTAGATTTCCATAGTTGTGTGGATTTATGTCTAGGTTATCAATTTGATTCAATTAATCAATGTGTCTGTTTTTATGTCAATACCATGCTGATTTTATTACCATTTCTTTGTAGTACAATTTGAGGTCAAGAAAGCAATACTTCCAGTAGCACTTTTATTAGTTAGAATTGATTTAGCTATCTTAAGGTTGTGTGTGTGTTGTGTGTGTGTGTGTGTGTGTGTGTGTGTGTGAATTCCCATATGAATCTGAATATTGTCTTTTAAGATATATCAAGAATTCTGATATAATTTTGTTAAGGATTTCATAGAATCTATAGATTGCCTTTTGTCTTTTCTTTTGGCTATTTTTACTATTCTAATCCTACAGACCCATGAATATGGAAAATATTTTCATCTTCTAACATCTTTTTCAATTTCTTTCTTCAGATTTTCTTGTCTTTAAATTGTTACTATGCGTGTCTTTCACATACTTTGTTAGAATCACCACAAGTTTTTTTAATGTTTTTTTTGTTGTTGTTGTGAAAGGCATTGTTTACCTAATTTGTGGCATCTGTCATTTGGATATAGGAAGGCTACTGATCTGTATATATCAACTTTGTACCTGAGTCTTTTCTGGGAGTTTATCAGCTGTAAGAGTTTCCTGGTTGAATTGTTAGGCTCCTCTATATATACAGTCATACCATCTGCAAAGAAAGACACTTTGACTTCTTTTCTTCTTATGTGTATTACTTTTATCTCCTTCAGTTGTCTTATTGATCTAGCTAAGACTATATTGAGTAGGTATGGAAAGAAAGGACAACCTTGTCTTGTTCCTGATTTTAGTGAAATTATTTGAGGTTCTTTCCATTTAACTTGATGGTGGCTATTAGCTATAAATCATCCCCTATTAATTTGATGTATGTACCTTGTGTTCTTAGAATCTCCAGGATTTTTATCATTAAAGGTTTAGATTTGTCAAAGGCCTTTTCTGTATCTACTGAGATGATCATTTGGTTTTTGTCTTATAGTCTGTTTATGTGGTAGATTACATTTATTGAACCATCTAATTCATCCAAAACACTAAACTTCAATATTGAAGTCTTCCTTTAATCAGATTCCCTTCCATCTTTCTGTGATACAGTCATCAATGAACTTAAGACTAAATCTGTATGGTGTTAAAACTAATAATATTCCACCAAATGCTATTTCTTTGATGGTTGGAAGTTCTAGTGAAATTAATCATTTAAGAATATTAATATTTTATTACACTATGTCATTTGAATCCCATGGTTATTTTGAGGCTTGAAAAAACCTGAATCACAATTAACAACCACACTGATTTTATTTTCATTTAGAAATTTTTCATTTTACATTAGAAATAAGTTGAAGACTGGAGCTGGTATTGATAAATTAATTAAAGTGCAGCTTTACAGAGACAAAGGGTTAAAAAAAGAAGGTTTCTTCTGACCTTAGGTGGGACTCTGTTTATTCCTGATTAAGGAACATGTTTCCACCCACTTCTAAGGGTTGATAAAATTCCTACAGAGGGAGAGATGAGGCTTCCTATAGGGACAGAAAAGACTTCTGTAGTCCACAAGGAAAGCTACAGAATGTAGTCTTTCAGAAGGAAACTATCATTCTTAAGTCTGAGGGTATAAACACACACACACATATTAAGTAGGTATAGGAATATGGGATAGCTTTATCTTATTCCTGATTTTAATGGAATTGATTTGAGGTTCTCTCCATTTAGTTGATGTTGGGGGCTTGGCTGTTGACTGTTGGCTGTAAACCACCTCCTATTAATATACAGGGTATTTAACCTGTTCTCTTCTGAGGAGGATCTTGTTCAGAGGGGTTAGTTCTTATTAAATAGAAAAGGGGTCCTCTAGTCATGTTGTGGCACATATTATTAATTTGATCATCAGGTAAAATGGATCATGTGATTGCCATACTATATTTTTTAAGAAACTAAGAAAATAATTATAGAAGTCTTTAAGCAGATGACATAGTTACAAAGTAAAACTGAGAGGATTTCTATGAAGGTTTAGGTGTATGGGGGAGCAAGTGTGGGAAATACAGAGTAGACCTGTGAGAGTGTGTATAGAGTTGATTCATAGTTACAGTGACTGGTCCTATTGCTAGAACTATTGCACTAAAATGAACCAGCGGAAGTAGCAGAAAGTTACAGAATACCAAAGGAAGAGAGAGGGAGAAGAAAATGGAGAACTAATGTAAAGAATTGTAACTTGCTTGTTGTAAAAGGGTTGAAGATCTCTTTTAGCCAGAGTCTCTCCATAGCATCTGAAGGGTCTGTTTGCAGATGTATCAGGAGCAAGTAAGTGAAGCTGTTGCAGGGTGAGAACTATTGGGAAAACTTTTGTGGAATGTTTTGTTTGGAAATATGGTGGAGTTCAGTAAGTAAAACATTTAAAAGGCAGAATAAAGACGTAAGTATGAGGATAATGAGGAGTCAAGAGTGAGCAAGGGAAGAGTCAGAGTGGGAGGGAAGCAGAAAGGAATTTTGTCTGGTCCCTGTGTCTTTAGTCCCACTTCAAACAAGTTAGGGTTGGTTGGTGGGGATACAGCATTGGTAGAGAAGGGCACAAACCCCTTCCTTAGCAGCAGTCAGAGATATTCTTTTTAACTGTGGAGTATTGCAGCAGTCAAGGAGTTGAGCTGGTGTTAAGCTGATCTGGGCTAGTAAGATGGAGAGGTTGAAAGGACAGCTTCTTCTAGCTGTTTTAATGACTAGTCCCCAAAACAACGTCCAGAGAAGTAAGAAGAGAAGTAATTTGGATGGCCCATGGTCCATTAGTCCCCTCTCAGAGGTCACTTGACTTCTTTTAGGGGTTTGGCATGTTGATCTCTCAGAACCTGCTTTGAGCTGACATGTGGTCAATGAGTGGAGCAACAGAGTGTCTCAGAAAAGGTTCTATCCAAGGGGGCAGGATTAAATTGAACAGCTGGCAAAGATCAAGAATTATAGGTAGGGGTGCAAGCAAGGATTGTGCGAGGGGGTGATTGGGATTGGGGTAATGCATGAGATGTAAAGTAACTGAGCAAGTTAATTTAAAAAACGTAGGCGGTAATAACTGTACAAGTTTGTTGGGAACATTAAGAAACAAAGTTACATGCAGAAAACATATATATCAATATTAATAGGAATCAAATAAAATTGCACATGTCTGAAGCAGGTGCCAGAGTTTTGTAGAAGGTAATTGTAGTTATCTGTTTGCTTCTTACATCAGTTTGAACAAGCACTGGAAACATTGTAAAAGCAGCTAGTGAAAGTCAATGTCAAAGCAATAAATCTGGCCAAAATGTGTCTAAGTGATATTCATTGCTTCTATAAAAGATAAGCTTTATAGACTTATTTCAGATATTAACAATGTCAGTTTTACCTAACGAACAGAAACAGAGTATCTCAAGTAAAACAGAATGTCTGGTGAGAAATAATTTAAGATGGCAAAATCTTTAAAATTAGGACTATTACCTTAAAGAGCCATCATATTTGAAAATGTGAATTAATACATATTTCTATATCAAATTTTTATACATATATTCCAAGATCACATAGTAAATGTCAGGCTGCATAAAGAATCAACTTATTTCTAAGTGTTCCCTCTCAAAGAAATGATTTTTAATTTTCAATTTTAAAATACTCATAATCTCAGTCACAATACTCAGTGATTTTCTTGATTTCTCATCAACAGGTACTTTTCTAGAACAATCTAGAACTTTCTAAGTTACTAGTCAAGTCAGGGACTGCCATTTGGGAATAAATGATTCATGTCAAAAAGTTTTCTAAAATTAACACTCTGAAGAGAACCTTTTAAAAACCTCTCTATTTTTATTCCGTACATTCAACCAGCAGATGAAAGATGAAAGAAGTTAGTCATGTCAATCTGTAACAAATAATTAACATGCAACATAGACTGAATTAACAAAGAAGTCTAAAGTCAACTTTTTTTTTCTCCTTTTATTGATGGATAAATCTCTAGGTCACCACATACTGACAGAAGTAAGCATTTTTATTAACATAAGTTACTTCAAAAATAGATTGGTTTTATAGAAGCATAAATTCATAAAGTAAGATCACAAATTAAATGAGCTTTTGACTCCTGTCTGTTTCCACACACCCTGTACTACTTGTAGGCCTCAAGGTAAGAATTCTGGCACTGGCTCTGGAGCTCTCCTTCCTCTCCATCATCTCCTTCTGAAGAATCTGGCATTACCTTTAATTAGGGAACATGGGTCATTGGGCTGTTAACACCGAAATTAACTTTTACTAAGAGGAAGGGTGGAATGTGAGGGTAAAGGAAATGTCAATTGAACTAGGATGCAGGTGACATACCAGTTGTGTGCTAGGCTTAGACACAAGGTTCTCCTATTGATAGTATTTTAATGACGTTCAATAGACATTGAAGGCAGAGCAATTGTTATTTTCTTCTCTATTTGAGACCTTTAGGATCTGAGATCTCTATTTGGCATGAGAATTCATTGCCCTGCCATATGAAACATGAGGAGTAATTACCCCTCAGATAAGAAAGGGTCTTTTATTTAATTTTTTTATATATATTGTATTTTTTATCTTTCTATTCAGAGCGATGAAGCCAGTACCAGAAGCAGCAAGCTTCTGACAGGTCTTATTTTCTTGTCCTGCAGCAAGGCTAGAATAAAACTTACTTTGGTAGGATGGTGCTCCATCCAAGGAACTAACATGCAAAAGTATTATAATTTAATCCATTATACTAAAGTATTCAATCTTTTATAATCAATTTAAAAATATGCCTGAATTTTTTTATTTGTTTGTATTAATCCTACTTAATTTTACATTAGGCTTGTTTTGCTTTATTTGCATTAAGATTTATTTTGAAAACATATGCAGAATACTATATGATGGGAGATAACAAAGCTATATATGAGATAAAATTCGGTCTATCCTTCAAAGGTTTTTTCTGTAAATTTTAGTTTTACTTAGAATAACTGACCACTAACTTGTATATCTTAATTATCTTTAACAGAATACAATTAGTAATAATTATTTTATAAAATTATAGTTTTAAAGTTTTATTACTTTTATGTTTGAGCCTTAAAAATGTAGTTTTGAGTTAAAGTTCCTTTAGTATCAAAATAATATTTAAAACTGTAAATACAGTTCAGACAGATTGGCCTTTTTAGTGTTCTTTTACAAATTTCCAGGTTTTTATATGACTGAGTTTCTCTAAATAACTAAAGCTTAACCAAGATAGTAAAATTATTACAGTTTTTATATGACTAAGTTTCACCAAATAGCTAAATCTTAACAAAGATAGAAAAAGTATCACGGCTGTGATAAAGCAGTTTTACCAAATGACTAAACCTTATTAAAATTAGCGAAAATATAACAGTTTTTTTTTTTTTTTGTATGATCCAATTGCTTCCTTTTGCGTTTCAATTGCCGGTGTTGATTCCTTACTCTAAAATAATCAATACAATCATCACTAGAGGGATACTACATGATCACCTTGAACAAAATGGCACTAAAGTCACCTGGTATGCTTCTATCCAAGATGACAGCAAGCCACATAGCTACTATGTCATCAACCAAGAGGGCAGCAAGCCGTGTGATCCTTTGGGGTGAGCCTATTAGGTGCAAACCCTTTTCATAAACAAGAGTTGAATACAAGTTATCTAACATGTCATTCAATCGCAAACTAAATTTATCTACACAGAGCTTTAAGCTATTAACCCTTTATTGTTACAGATTTTAAGCTGATGTTTTCTGGTTGGAATTTTACAGCCTTTTTAAACATTACTTTTACAGATTTGAGATTAAAAAATTATTAGGCAAATTAGAGTGGGGAGTATTCAGATATTTGAACCTATGTGATGACACTTAGTCATTTTTAAAGATAGTAAACAAACAAAACAAAAATTGTGGGGTAATTAAAGAATTTAACAAACTTAAAAAAAACATGATGAGATACACAGCAGTAATATCTATTTTGGGCATAGCTTACATTTTAGCTGTTTTTAAGCATGTAATGTCTTTTCCTAGGCTGCTTAATGGTTTGTTCTCCCAGTCACAGAGTCAGGTAGCCATCCTGACCCAGGACAGAGGCATCAGAGGAAACTTTTAAACAAACATTCTTGGATTAGAACATTCTTGTCAAATTACAACTTCAGTAGAACAGCATAAATCAATATTTCAATATTATCTATATACAAATGACATTGTCTGTGACATTGAACCCAGTAATTTACATATCCATAATCAGTTGTGTGTGTGTACAGATGGGACCAGACAATTGTAATTTATTTACATCTTAGCTGTTAAAGATGTATGGAGGATTTCCAGGTTTGGAGAGGCAGAAACACAAGTAGGCAAAAGAGGCATAAGGCAAAGGAGCCATAAGTCTAAAGAGTTCTATGCTCACTGTGTGGCCACCTGGATGAGCCTGTCACAACAGAGTGGAGCATACATTCTGAAGAGAGGCTGAATCATGCCCATGGCCTGAGCTACTGCTGGAGGCTATATTGATGTGTATGGCCTGTACTGACTCCTAAGGCCATGTTAATATCTGTGGCTGGGTCTATGCTGCTACCTTCAGTATTATTGATATATGTGGGCCTTGCTGTTCCCTGGAGACCATGTGAATGTTCCTGGTCCATGTTGCCTTTGAAGACTATGCTGGGGTCCATGGTCCTGTTGCAGTTGGGAAGCAAGTTGATGTCCATGGCCCATGTTACAGATGAAAGCTATAAGCTATAAGCTACATGGTCTGTGCTATCCACTGAATTAATGATGATGCCCTCTGAGCATCTAAAGGATGCCTCTGGGGACTGTGTTGCTGTCCCTGGCCTGTATTGCTATGAGAGATTAAGCTGAGGTCTATAGCACATGGGAATACTGTAATATGGATATATGTGGCCCATGCTGTTACCAGATACCATATAGAAGACAATGGAGACTATAGAAAGAAGCATCTTCTATAGTGGTATCAATGACAGCAGACTAACACTGAGAGAAACATAGAAAGCTGTGACAACACCTACATCCATTCCCCTACCTCCGAAAAAGGAACACGCTAAAGGAAGCCATTAAAGAGAACTCTTAAAAATTGTGATAAGGATGTTGAAGTGTAGCTCTCCCTAGTAGATGGTTCCTGACATGGGTAGCAGTGAGGAAGGACTCACTCTTCTTTAACAGGTTGCCTACCTGGAGTTTTACCATGCTCCATTGACTGTACGGACAGCACAAATTTGTTTGATTTTGTTTGTTGGTTTTTGTTTTGTTTTTTAATCTTTTTGGAGGGAGGTGAGGTGAGACCAAGACTGAGGAGAGCAGATCTTGGAGGACTGGGAAGTAAGCGTGATCAGGGTGCATTATGTGAAAGTTCCAAATAATCAATAAAATATTATGTTAATATAACTCTGTGCATATGAAGTTCACTGTAGCTGTTTTCAGACACACCAAAAGAGCGCATTGGATCCCTGGGACCCATGGCTCCAGCCGCATATGTAGTAGAGGATGGCTTTGTTGGGCATCAGTGGGAGGAAAGGCCCTTTGTGGGAAAACGGGGGCGTGGTGGAGGAGTCCCAGAGACTTCCAAGCAGCGGGTCCCACATCCAGGGCAAAGTCTGGAGTTCCAGTGGCTGGAGGCTTCTGTGATGGCAGGCCCCAATGATACAAGGAAGTCCTTGGTTCCAAAAGGGTTTATTGTCATGGCGGATGGTGGATGGATCTGGATGTACCCCCCCCCAAACTCAGGGCAGACCTGAGTTAAGTAGGGAGGGAGAAAAGGGGAGGTTCTGGGGGTGGTTTAATTGGCTCCACCCTCTAGCCTTCATTAGTATGTAAATCTCTACGGCCTGAGGTCTATAGTCACACCCTCTACCAGTGCACTTTGGGAGGGGCTATAATGGCCTACATGACTGAACAATGTAGGTCCATGGAGATTAGACTGCTTCTCAGGACCCTGGGTTCTAGGGACGTGGTCAAACTCCTGCCGTTTCTTCCTTGGAGTCTCGGGGTTCTAGGCTCGTGCCCAGCCAAGAACCAGGATACCCTTACACAGTCCCACAGTCCTTGGTCCTGTGAAGGCTCGATACTCCGGTGTAGGAGGATGCCAGGGCAGGGAGGCAGGAGTACGTGGGGGAACACCCTCATAAAACAAGGGGAGGAGGGATGGTATAGGGGGTTGTGGAGTGGGGAGGACCGGGAAAGAGGATAACATTTGAAATGTAAGTTAAAAAATATCCAATAAAAAATAATTCTATGCTACCTTAGTCGGGAATAATTGTAAAGATAAAAATTTGGAGTACCAGCAGAATCAAGAGGCAGTCTGGCTCTGGGAATGGTTCTAAGTCAAAGCCTTGATTAAGATTAAACTGCACGGTGAGTTTTATTGGGGAGAAAGCCTCAGAGGATAGTGCTAGTCCATCTTATGGGGTTATATAAACCTGGTGAGATTTTCAAAATTGAAAGTGGCAAATTTGGGCCAGTAATGCCCATTTGAATCATGGAGTTGCAGTGAATTTCAGACCTAAGACTGCCAGGCCAGTAAAAGATTGTCATAGTTTTGGGTAAAGCTTTTGAAATTTTTGACCAGTTGTTTAGAACATCATCTAAGCCTTGGAATGATCAAACAAATCAGTTAATAAAGGGAATCTCCAACTTTGTGGGACAATTCCAGGGCTAAAGAACTGCTGGACTCATGGAAGATTCTCAGAGATTTCAAGTGAATGAGTGGTATCTTATCCAGTGAAAGTCTCCAGTGATGTCAACTGAGCAGGCTTTGCAGAATAAAGCTCCAGTGAGCTCCCAGATCTAATGTCCCCCTTTATTAGGCACAGATTAACTTAGCTCAGCATTTAACTGTTGCATAACTGTGAATGCCGCCTGGCTTCCAACCTAGATCAGACTGTCAGGGCAAGAGAGTAAGCTGACAGAAAAGGTAAGAGACAGAATGTGCAAACAAAAGGTTTTCTGGAAATATTGGTGGTCCTGCAAGGCCATTGTTCCTACCTGCTAGGCTAGCTTGATTTTTTTCCTGAGTTTCAGCACCATAGGATAGATGAATTACAAGGTAGCTGTAGAGAGACAGAAGGTGGAAAGAAAGGGAACTTCAGTCAAACTTTAGGAGAGACCATGTTTCTTCACAGTGAAGAAGCATTTTTTTCTCCCAAGTATGTGAATGCCTACAGAGAAAAATGAAATACAATCCCTTATGGAAGCAGAAACAACTTTTCTAGTTTACAAGGCAAACTGGGAAATGTAGTCTTTCCAGAGGAAACCATCAGATGTTCTGCTCTATTTTAATGTGATTAAACACTAATGTTGTTTCTCTGTCTTTAGCCTGCAGTGACCTGGAATTCAGAGAAGTAGCAAACAGACTTCGAGACTGGTTCAAGGCCCTGCATGAGAGTGGGACCCAGAACAAGAAGACAAAAGCACTGCTGAGGCCCGAGAGAAGCAGTAAGATTTTAAAATTGAATAAACCTATTATCTGGAAGACAGTGACCTAGATCCAGTGAACCTCTCAGAGTAAACACACTTGTCAACATTTATCCTTTACCTTGTGAGTTTAAATCTCCATGGGCCAATTAGCAGGATGCTGTTTATAATTGAAGAAAGGAAGAAGGAATAAAAGAAAGGCCTTTCTTTGGCCTGGCTCATTCCATGGTTTCCAGAAAATAGTGACGAGTCAAATGAATCACATTTTATAGAGGCTTATAAAGGTAAACCCACCAGGGACAAGCATATGTCTTGACATATTTCCAGCTTCTGTACCTCCCAATACATGTGATAAAACACATCCAGTTCAGGTGAGCCAAACAAATTTGTTTAGGGGAGTGAAAACATGCCTCCAGCATTTCAGGAGGTATCTGTCCATGGGCAAATGGCTTTTAGCTTTGAGCCATTTTTTGTCTTATGGATCTCTTAGATACATTAATTAAAGCTTACAACATAACTTTGGCTTGCACCTAGGAAAATAATAAAACCAACCAAACAAAAAGATATTAAAATTGCCAGTAGAAAAGAGTTATACTATGAACAATTTTATGTTTCATTTATATGAAATTTATTTTTTTCCATTTATATAGTAATTTTCTTCACTTTTTTTTTTTTTTTATAGCCCAGTCATTGCTCCACTCCTGGTCTGCCCTCCCACAGTTCATGATCCCATTCCTACCGCACACTGTCCCAAAAGGATGTTCTGTCCCCTTATTTTTATCTGATGAATTTAAAAATGATTTTGAGGTATGGCTGAATATTTCAGAGATCAGAAAACTTATTTTTTTTTCTAAGAGGAAGGGAAAAATGGAAGAGCTAACCATATGAATTCTGTAGCTCAGGTGGCAAAGAAGGCATGCAAGCCTCATGGTTTATCCTAATGATGATGGGTATCTGTTTACTTAGAACCGTCAATGAGATGCCAGCAATATCACACAGTTGCCTGTAATATTCATACTTTTTGAAATATCTTTCTTATTTTCCTATAAGTCTTTTCTCTCATAGTCCCAAACTTGTGTATTTATGAATCTTACTTTCTAAGATGATTTAATACATGTGAAACATTAAAGTCTCCCATAGAAATAAGTTTTTTACTGTACAAACATGTATAGATTTCTTCTTGTGAATTTCAGAAAAAAATTACAGTATTTACCAACACAATCAGAGAGTTTCTGGTATGTGTCCTTGAGTGTAGATACAATTTGGGTCAGTGTATGTGGTTTTCTATCTTTCAATGTGAATTTATTTTTTAGTAATAACAACCAGGTATGTCTATTCACTCAGCTGAATATAATGTTTAATTTCTAGAAGCTCCTTCCACACCATTGCATATTGGTATTTTTAAAAAGTTACACTATAGGAAATTTAAAACATGAAGAGTTTGTTTGAGTTATATATTTAATATAACAGTAAACAGAATTCAGTTATTGTGGTCTTTTAATAATTAATGATGACATTAACAATATCTAGAAAAATATTCTGCAACATTCTATGGCCTTTTAGGTATTTTATGCAGAAAATAAAAAAATATTAATTTATAATATCTTTTGTGAACAGGAGAAAAAAATCTCAGGATACTTTGTCATTTTAATAGAGAGAAAAATTTAATTTAAGTGTTGTAGCAAGATAACATTTTATTTTGTTTTTAAAAATGTATTGCATATGAATCCTTAAAGATTAAGCATCATTGACAAACAAGAAGCTTTTATTAATCTTTTCTAACACGTTCTGTATTTTAATTTCTCATAGTATATTTTTGAGTAATATGGGATTTTATTTTAGGAAAAATTATTTCTTTAGAAAAATAATGTCTTAAATAACTCATATATAATTAATTTTCTGGAAGAGTCATGCTTAAATAAAATTTTAATTTCAGTATATTTTTATTTTATATATAAACATATGAGGTGGATAATTATAAAATATTAGGCATCAGCAGCTTCAGTAGATTTTTACGAATATACATTTTATACTTTTATAGCCATATGCTGTATTGTAGTATATAGTCTCTTTAATGTGAAGAAATAAACATATTTATTCACAGAGCCAAGTATGCACATTTCTCTAGGCCATAAAATGAGATAAGATACGTACATTCAAATGCATGCTTTTGTATTCTGTCAATTAAGAAATTGCTGATAGTTGGCTAGCTATTATAAGAATATGATTTAAACTTGATGTTAGCTTAATAAATCTAGCTACCATTGGAATAAATTTTGTCATTTAATGTGATAACAATTATTATAAACATCTAGTAAATTTAGTTTTGATGAACTTGATCAGTATTTTTAAATATTCTTTTTTGAAAAAAATCTCAATTTAGTCACAACATGTACTTAGCAATGTATTCTGTTCATTCTAAACCTATAACTTTTTAATTCACTTATATTAAACTAGTCTCTTCTGCCAACTCTGATTTAAATTATACAAACTGAATTTCAAAAACCTTTTGAGTTATGATTCATATGAAAATTTAAAAGCAAATTTTTATTTTGACGTTTTAATTGAAATATGTAATTTATATAATATGTACTTCATAGGATATAATTTATATATGTACTTATTTGCAATAAACATTTCTCTAAGAGATTTTTTCTTATTTAATATCATCTTCACATTGAAACTCACAGTCATTGCTAGAACATGTACAAAAAAGGATTTCATTATCAACGTTGGAAGATAAATCTCTGTGGATACCTGTCTTTATATGTAGATAGATTCCCACACTCATTTGTCTGAGGAAACTATGTCTATTGCTTAAAGTTGAACATGGTGGAGAAGCTGGCTGTGTTTGTGAGAAACGGGACACTCTCCGTATCAAGCCAGCTTTATGCTTAATATAGAAGTATGACATGAAGCACAATGTAGAAAAGGAAGATCCTGTCTTACCCTTAGGTTTTGTTAACACTGTTGGCTTATATTGATTCCCATGAAATTTCTTTTGGTATTGCAGTTTGATGAAGTAGATATTATTAGATAGGAATAAAATAAGAAATTGCTTAAATTCATCCTATTCTTTCCAATAGAAGTTTCTATTCATTTCTCTTAGATGTAACTTTCAATGTATAGATTTTCTTGTTAATATTAAGTATCTTAACACAAATTGTGGTGCAATTATGAAAGAAAAAACTGAAATGTATGGTTTACTGACTTAACAAAGACAAAGAAGAATAAATAAAAATAGTATTTTTTGTATTATTTATAATTTTCCTTTCAGACTTATTTTGTCTCAGCTAGACACTGTTCAAGTTACATTCTGTCAAATCATATGGTACATACTGCCCACGTCACAAATTTTGAATGGTTAGAATTTTAAAATGATGTACTATGCTTTTCAATGGGGGCAATGTCAAGCTGAAGAACAAGCAGCGTATAGCATGATTATGACCAGAGCTCTTACTTCCATGAAGAAAGAGAACTGACACATTGAAAATGTACCGTCTGATTGGAAAAGAGCATAAGCAAGTTTAAAATTGAAGGAAGATGGTGAATAGAAATCAGTTGTACATGCTGATGAGATCAGTATCACTAAACTAAACCTGGTGTTTCTACTGGCTCCTTGAAAAATATATCCTAGGGGGAAAAAACATCAAAGGCTCCAACTAGTGAAAATACAGACTCATTTTAAAGACCAGAGCCAATATTAATTATGTGGCAGGCAACGTAATGAATGAGAAGTGAGACAGAGATTTGACAGAGTAGCATATGCCCAACTCTCATCTCATGAGAATAGAGAGTAAAAAGTGGCTACTTCAGAGAGAGAGAGAGAGAGAGAGAGAGAGAGAGAGAGAGAGAGAGAGAGAGAGGAGTTAGACAAAACAGTTCAGATTGACCTTAATTTGATAGATCCTACGTAAAGCTTTGTGGAATTTTTAACATTAACCAACCACCTACAAAACATAACAGCATATGTGATCAGCATGATCTTGTTCTGAGCCAGTTATTTTTCTGTGTCAATAACAGGCAGGCATATTACAGCAACATATGAAATAACTGGTAGACATGGAACAAAATGGCTACAGCTGTGCTAATGGGCAGGCCTCAACAAATATATATTGTTTGAATATATCTGGACACATCACTGGAAATTAATAATCATAGAAAGGCAATTGAATCCCTAAAAGCACTTCATGGACTTTAAGATAGTCAGCTGAAGGAAGAGTTTCTTACTCTTTACTGTGTTGGGAATACTAGGGTAACATTATTTTTTTGAGGCTGTATAACATGTGTGTTTGAGTTACATGCCAAAATTTGCTTTTATTCTTTAAATTAAAAAAGAAGTAATAGCAGAATTATACTGAGAATCTTTAAAATAAGTCTAATAGAGTTTGTTTAGTACTATGAAAGGAGTATGGAATTAATTTCTATTTTATCATCTTAGAAAGCATGGCAGAGATGAGCATCTTATGCAAAATCCTCAGATGAGCAGTTTGAATCTCTGAATCAGATGATGTCTTACGTTTCTTCTTACCCACCAAATGTTCTTCACAGTGAGAGAAAATGATGGAATTACTTCAACCCCCAAGGGTATACGAAGGCATTCTAATTTCTTACCGAGATATTGCTCACTTTGTGTCATGCTGTCCTCACATTGAGAGGAAGATTGAATTTAGAATCAGATGGATTAAAATAATGTCCCATTTTAATGAAATAGGAGCCTTCTAGGTATAACAGGGAACTTCATCTATTGAAAACAAACATCTAAAGTTAGAAGATAAATTTTCTTTTCTCATTTCAAGTAATAAAATAAAACAACCAGATCATTGCTTATTTTGGTGTTTCTAATTATTGAGACATCTGGCAGTTTCTTCTTTTATTAGGATGATGTTGTAACTTTCTCTGTAAAGAAATTTAATTATGTACCATAACAGTACATCCTAAAGGAGTGATATTGGAATTTTGATCAAAGACACTCAAAATTTTGATATATTGCTATTCTATATATTTTAACATATAATTACAAAATAAATATGTATGCGATTTATTTAATGCAATAAGGCTATCACATTTCATTATTCCTTGGGAATGATTCCATTGGTTGGCTTCACAGCTCCATAAGCTGTAAGTAGATCCGAATCCTTAGGAACATTTCATATCATACAGTGGGAACTATTGCTACCACCAGCAAGTTGGAAATCCATAAGAAGTTGACTTCTAATCACTGACTGAATAAAACTCCATCAATCATATTATATTCTTAGCCAAAAATGAAACCTTTCTTACTAATTAAAATAGTTTATTGTTTTCAGGTTACTTTTAAAAAAGAATCTGAACCTATTTTGAAGAAAATGGCTAAAACTATACCTGGAATTTTTCATCATCTTTAGCAATTAGGAGAATGAAAATCTAAAACAAATCTGAAATTTCTTCTTACCTCTGTCATAATGGTAAACATGAAAAAAGCATGGAATATTTGACTACTAGGTATCTTGAAATGTTCAATGATTAGTAGCTAAAACCAAGGGAAATGTATAAATTAAATATAAACCAAATAATTAAAAACTATAATCATTTGTTGAGGCTTATGTAAAATCAAATGAGTCTAAGCACCATGGTTTTCCTTGAACCAGATGCAAGGCAATAAATAACTAATTTTATGATGATTCCTTTCAGGTATTAATATGTTAAATTATTTTCAATATATCACAGGAAAAGAACATATTTAGTATTGCATAGTTCACATTTTGTTTTGATTTTCTATATTTTAACTGTGCACTAAGTTATATGAAGAGAATTATTACACCATTTATTAACATTATGCATTCATTCAGTATAGTGTAAAAAAAATATACACAACAGGCTAGCAGTATAGAATTTTGTATAGTATGTGCATCTCATAGGCTGCTTTTTGCATAAATTAATTCACTCATTATACATTGTTTCATTAGTGTTCTATTGCTGTGAAGAGAAATTTTAGCCAAAACAACTTAAAGAAGAAAACTTAATTGGTGAGATATGCATTTTCATGATAGAGGGAAGTGTGGTTGCAGCAGGCAGGCCTAGTGCTGGAGAAGCTGAGAGCTACATTATGATTAAGAGACAGAAGCAGCAAGAAGGCCACGGGGTCTAGCCTGTATTTTAGAAACCTCAGAGCTTACCTCAATGACACAGCTTCTCTAACAAGGCCACACCACGTACTAATTGTTTTAAGAAAATTCCACTAACTAGGATCAAGAACTAGAAATACAAGCCTATAGGCACAAGTTTGTTGTGGTTGTTATTATAAGTATCTAATTCAACAATATTATTTCAATCTATATCATATTCTTTCGTATCTATTTCAACCTTCAATACTTTGTAAGTACATTTTCATCGAAACTTTGGAGTATCTTATTTATATTTGTAAGAATATGAAATATATGCAATAATGAAAAATGAATATATATATATATATGAAATATATAAAATAATATACAAAAATAGTGATGATTGTGCTGTGTTTAACAGCATACACTACTATTATAGAAGACCAATATTTGATTCCTTGTACCACACTGGGTGGTCTCCAACCCTCCCCTGCCTCCGTAATCTCATCTGCAAGGAGATGGGATGACTCTGGTCTCCACGGGAACCACATTAACTTGTGTATATCCATACACAATCATGCACTTACATGCAAACTAACAATGAAAGAAAAATAACTCTAATCGTATATATTTGATATACTTTCCTTGAAAATGTACTTATATATTCAAATATATCTACAACTTTTTAAGCATGGGATAGAATTCTAACACTTATTTCCCTACTGTGTTAAACTATTATATTTGGAACCACTTGATTTCTGTTTATGTTCTGGTTAGATTTTTGTTTTCAAGGTATTTAAATATCTTGATTATATTTTTTTTTCTGTAACAGGCTTATTGCACCATGTATTTCCTGTAGTTCTTATATAATTCTGCATATATTTTTGATAGTTTTTTCTATTGTTGTGATTCTATTGATAATTGACTTTTTTATCAGATGACTACGTCGTCATTAATTTCATATATACTTTTTTATGATTTATTAATAGAAGAATGTTGAGATTTCCAGCTCTACCTGTGAATCGGTCTATTCTCACTGGTTTTAGAAGTTGTCTTGGGCACTTGGAATAGTCATGACAGATACTTTGCATAGTGAGAATCATCAAATGTACTTGTTAAACCTTTGTCATTATCTGGTGCTCCCTTTCATCAAGGAGCATTCATTAGGCCTGAAGCTGACTTTTATTAATGTTTGTGTAATACATTTCCCCCACCCTCTTAATTTTAAGCTCTAATTTTAAGTGCAACTTATAGAGAAATCTTACTTTTTTAAAATCAGATTTGGCTAGATTTTGCCTTATAAGTTGTATGATTAGATTATTTATATTTAATTACTGATATGGTTTAATTGTAATCTATCCCCTCTTAGTACATTCCTATTTTATTTTTAATTTTTTCTTCCTTTTTTTTTTTTTTCATTTTTTCCTGACAGTGGTTTTTTTTTTGGACCAATTAACTGTGTTTTATTACTTACTTGAATTATCCTTTGGTTTACTGATGGTGTACAAATTTATATGTCACACTTTATAATTTAGTTTACTGTTCTGTTGCTATAATAAAACATTACGGCCAAAAGCAAATTGAGTAGGAGAGAATGTATTTGACTTGCCTATCGTGAGTCCATTGAGGGAAGTCAAGGTAGGAACTCAGGTAGGCTGGGTCTGACAGAGATCGATAGAGGGATGCTGCTACTGCCTTACTCCTTTGGCTTGCTCAGCCTGTTCCCTTTTCTGGGATTTTCATAGGGGTTGCCTTGAATGTTGGATTGCTTTTGGTAAAATGGCCATTTTTATTATATTCATCCTACCAATCCATGCACATGGGAGATCTTTCCATCTTCTTTGATTTCTTTCTTCAGAGACTTGAAGTTGTCATACAGATCTTTGACTTGCATGGTTAGAGTCACACCAAGATATTCTATATTATTTGTAACTATAGTAAAGGGTGTTGTTTCCCTAATTTCTTTGTTAGCCTGTTTATCCTTTGAGTAGAAGAAAGCTACTGGTTTGTTTGAGTTTGTTTTATATCCAGCCACTTTGCTGAAGTTGTTTATCAGCTGCTGTAGGAGTTCTCTCATGAATCTTTTGGGGTAGCCTGTGTATGTTATCATATGATCTGCAAATAGTGATACCTTGACTTCCTCCTTTCCAATTTGTATTCCTTTGATCTCTTTGCTTCATGTTTCTCTCCATTTAGTTTGATGTTGGCTATTGATTTGGTGTATGTTGCCTTTATTATGTTTAGGTATGGACCTTGAATGATGTTACTCTTCAATGGAGTTTCTCAAGTTGTTGTGACTTCCTATCATAAGTTACTTCATAGCCACTTCATAGTTCTAATTTTGCTACTGTTATGAATTTTAATGCAAACATCTGATATGCAGAATATCTGATATGTGACTACTTGGAGGTCATGGCCCACAGACATAGAACTGCTCCTTTATAGGAATATGGATTTTGCATAGAGCTGCTTAAAATAAATTCCTTCTTCTTGGGACCAAGGATTTCTTCTCCCACCAGTGCCTGACAAGGCCATCCTCTACTGCATATAAAGCTGGAGCTATGGGTTCCTCCATATGTGTTCCCAGGCTGGTGGTTCAGATCCTGAGAGCTCTGGTTGGTTGGTATTGTCGCTCTTCCCATGGGGTGCATGCCCATTAGTTCTTTCTGTCTTCTCTCTATCTCCTCCATTGGTGACCCCATGATCAGTTCAATAGTTAGCTGTGAGCATCCACCTTGTATATGTCGGATTCTGGCAGAGTCTCTCAGGAGACAGGTAAATCAAGATCTAGGCAGCATTCACTTCCTGGTATACACAATAATGTCTACGTTTGTTGACTGCACATGGGATGGGTCCCAGGTAGGGCAGTCTCCAGACGGCCACTCCTCCAGTCTCTGCTCCACACTTTTTGCTATCTTTGTTCCCCTGAGTATCTTTTTTACTCCTAAGAAGGACCTAAGCACCCATACTTTGGTCTTGCTTCTTCTTTGGCTTCATGTGCTCTGTGAGTTGTATCTTCGGTATTGTGAGCTTTGGGGCTAATATCTGTTTATCAGTGAGTACATACAATGTGTATTCTTTTGTAATTGCCTTACCTCACTCAGTATGATATTTTCTAGTTCCATTCATTTGCCTAAAATTTCATGAATTCATTTTTTCTAATAGCGTAGTAGTACACCATTGTTAAATATACCACATTTTCTTTATCCATTACTCTGTTGAAGGACATCTGGATTCTTTCCAGCTTTTGAATATTATAAATAAGGCTGCTCTGAACATAGTGGAGCATATGTCTTGTTATGGGTTGGAACATCTTTTGGATATATGCCCAGGAGTGGCATAACTGGGTCCTCAGGTAACACCATGTCCTATTTTCTGAGGAACTGCCAGACTGATTTCCAAGTGGTTGTACCAGCTTACAATCCCACCAGCAATGGAAGAGTGTTCCTCTTTCTCCACATTCTCACCAGCATCTGCTATCCCCTGATTTTTGATCTTAGCCATTCTGACTGGTGTGAGTTGGAATCTCAGGGTTGTTTTGATTTGCATTTCCCTGATGACTAAGGATGTTGATCATTTCTTTAGATGCTTTTGATCAATTCGAGTTTCTTCTGTTGAGAATTCTTTGTTTAGCTCTGTATCCCTTTGTAAAATAGGGTTATTTGATTGTCTGGAATCTAATTTCTTGAGTTCTTTATATATAGTGAATATGAGCCCTCTATCAGATGTAGGATTCATAAAGATCTTTTCCAATCTGTTGGCTGTCGTTTTGTCCTATTAACAGTGCCCTTTGCCTTGCAGAAGCTTTGCAATTTTGTAATGTTCATTTGTCAATTCTTGATCTTAGGGCATAAGCCATTAGTATTCTCTTCAGGAACTTTCCCCCTGTGCCCATTGTTTGAAGCTTTTCCTCACTTTCTTTTCTATTAGTTTCAGTGTATCTGGTTTTATGTTGAGGTCCTTGATCCACTTGGACTTGAACTTTGTACAAGGAGATGAGAATTGATAAATTTGCATTCTTCTACATGCTGACCTCCAGTTGAACCAGCACCATTTGTTGAGAATGTGTTGTTTTTTCCACTGAATAGTTTTAATTACTTTGTCAAAGATCAGATGACCATAGGTAAGTTGTTCATTTCTGGGTCTTCAATTCTATTCCATTGATCTTCTTGCCAATCTCTGAACCAGTACCATGCAGTTTTTATCACTATTGCTCTGTAGAACAGCTTGAGTTCACGGATGGTAATTCCCCCAGAAGATCTTTTATTGTTGAGAATAGTTTTTGCCATCCTGTATTTTTTGTTATTCCAAATGAACTTGAGAATTTTTCTTTCTAACTTTGTGAAAAATTGAGTTGGAATTTTGATGGGGATTGAATTGAATTTGTAGATTGCTTTTGGCAAGATTGCCATTTTTACTATATTAGTCCTGCCAATCCATGAGCATGGGAGATCTTCCCATTTTCTGAGATCTTTTTCAATTTCTTTCTTCAGAGATTTGAAGTTCTTGCCATACAGATCTTTAACTTGCTTCATAAGATTCACACCAAGGTATTTTTTATTATTTGTGACTATTGTAAAGGGTGTCGTTGTCTAATTTCTTTCTCAGCCTGTTTATCCTTCGAGTAAAGGAAGGCTACTGATTTGTTTGATTAATTCTATATCCATCCTCTTGCTGAAGTGTTTATCAGGTTTAGGAGTTCTGTGGTGGAATGTTTGGGATCACTTAAGTATACTATCGTATCATCTCAAACAGTGATATTTTACTTCTTCCTTTCCTATTTGTATCCCTTTGACTTCCTTTTTGTTGTCTAACTGCTCTGGCTAGGACTTCAGTACTATATTGAACAGGTAGGGAGAGAGTTGGCAGCCTTGTCTAGTCCCTGATTTTAGTGGGATTGATTCAAGTTTCTCTCCATTTAGTTTGATGTTGGCTACTGGTTTGCGGTATATTGCGTTTACTATGTTTAGGTCTAGGCCTTGAATTCTTGAACTTTCCAGCACTTTTACCATGAATGGGTGTTGAATTTTGTTAAATGCTTTCTCAGCATCTAGTGAGATGATCATATAGTTGCCCCAGTGTGGGGGAATTTGAAGACAGGGAGAGGGAGTGACTGAATGGATGGGGGCATACTCTCACAGAAGCAGTGAGAGGGGAGACAGGATAGAGAGTTCTTGGGACAAGGGGAATGGGAAAGGGGATAATATCTGAAATGTACATACATAGAATATCCTATAAAAATACATTTAAAAACTTTTCTTCTCATTATTTGCTCAAATTTCATTATAATGCTCAACTTTTTATTAGGGATTTATCCACTTGGTATCTGTCAAGTTTTGTTTTATTTTAAGGTTTTTCCCTTTGATTAGGAGAAGTTCATTAGTTGGTGAGGTCTTTTGTAAGTCATTTCTTCAATCGCATATATTCCCTTCTAACTTTGTCTATTTAAACATACTGCTTATAATAATACTAATAATATGAATAATGATATTAATAAGACTGTGTGGTAATGACTCACAGTTTCTCTGTGGTCTTTGTCATCTCCTTCTTCCCTAGTTTTCTCTACTTTCTGAGAGACTCGTGCCCTGCTCAGTGTTCTGTGCTCTATAGCTCAAGATACTCTTTCTAGTTTCTCCTGGCAATAGAATTATTTCAAAATTTTCACCTGCTCTCTGGGAGAAGTAGAGAGGTATATTTATTTATTTTTTTAAAAGAATTCTATAATACAAAAAATGCAGGTAGGTAGATGTACCTTTATCATTTTTCCAAATCTATTTCTGATTCTCAATTTGCTTTTCTGCATATTTTCATGCCTTGTCTTCTTTGAGATCTTTCCATGAGCCTGGAGGAAGAAGTCTATCAAAGGGAATGAACTTTAGGTGGATTCCATAAGTTACTTATTCTCATGGTAGTCCTTCTCAGCCTTTAGTAGCTCATGAACAACCTTTACTGGCTTCTTATTAGCTTCTATGGTATTTCATGTCTCATATATGTATGTAAGGACTCAAATCCTAACCTAGTTGAAGGAACTATATCTTTGTATATTTGGGGGTAATGTTTTAATGGTTTGAATCATTGGTGGCATTATACGAAATTAAGAGTCACAGCTTTAGTGAAGTTAGTAGATGACCCATGTCTAATAGCACATAGCTCTCATACAACCCAACCTGACTGCCATTTCATGAGCCCCACGATCCCCCAATACACCCACTGCCTTCCATCTAGCACATTTGTAATTTTAAAAACTCACCACAAGAAGAACTGAAGCCAAAATGAGTAACACGGCATCATAGCTCTATTTTCTCTTGTTAACAGTTTCATATATAGTGCTACATTCAAGAGAGTATTTACCAACACAGGAAACATGGAAACTATTATGTAGTATGTATCAGTAATGCTTGAGTAGAAATAGTATGCTTCATTTCTCTTATGGAAATGAGTTTTGCCAGTTTTTGTTATTCAATAATATATTGCAATTTATGATGATGTAGTAAGTATCTGAGAAGATTTAACAGTGACTAGCATAAATAGTATATAATTGCAATACCACATTCCATTGAATGATGACTGATTAGGAACAGATGTCTAGTTAATTAATCCTCACAACTAGCAATAGATATTTTTAGGCCTAATGGATGTTGAAAAAACATTTCTCAAGTCGAAGTTAAAAGTTTTTGCTTTTCTGACTACCCAGTACTTTTCCTCTGCTTTTCCACACTTTTCTCTACTTTCTGAAGATGATAACTTGCTACGAGCTAATTCTGTTCTCTTTGCATGTAGGATTTGATACCAGTATTTTGCCAATTTGCAAGGATTCACTTGGCTGGATGTTTAATAGACTTGATACAAACTACGACCTGCTATTGGACCAGTCGGAGCTTGGAAGCATATACCTTGATAAGAATGAGCAGTGCACCAAGGCGTTCTTCAATTCTTGTGACACTTACAAGGACAGTTTGATATCTAACAATGAATGGTGCTACTGCTTCCAGAGACAGCAAGGTAAAAGATGAGGCTTCTACGATGGATTTCGTTGGCCTGCATTTCAAATTTTATCTTTTCCCTCATAATAAAAAATATTAACACTACCCAATGCTTCACTCATTTCAGTACATTTTCTAATATGAATGTTTAATGAAAGAACAAATAGGCACTATATTGAACAAAATAATTGTGCTAAAGATACAAATATTCTAAATAAGACGGAAAATAGTAATTAATATTTTATATTAATGTATTTCATTATAGTTCCCATTATGAACCAGCAAGCAGCACACAGAGATATGGGAACATAGATATTAAAAGTAATCATGAAATTAATTTGCTCTCTGCTTTGCCCACAGTGTAAAATAAATGGGGTTTTTATCACTATACTGTAGATTTTAATGTTCCGTTTTGTGATCTTATTAAGTGAGTTGCATGAGCCATGGCATTCACTGTGAAGTTATTTTTACTCATTTTATTTTCAAAATTACTTAGTCTTTCAATCTTTCCAAAGTAGTTTAGCTTGTTAAAAATTTGCTAGTGAGAGAGTATTCCAAAACTCTGCAAGAAATAAACAAAGGAAAAGGCAATTGTGTTCATTGTACACCTTTAAAATAAATCATGCATTTTAATTAAAATAATAGAATCATATTACATATTTTGTCTCCTTTTCAACCCCTCTCAGATACCCCCTTCCAATTGTTCCAAGTCTAATTGAGATTAAAAAAATGGACTTTAAATTTAGGATCTTACTTCTAAAATGAATATTGTATATTAAATACATGCAGGAAAATGTACCTAAACATTCTCACGTTATGTTCAATATGTGGAAAACTAAGGAACCATTATGCTAGTGGAATAAACCGGAAACAAGTTGATATGGTACAGCTAGTATTGAAATTACTTTCCAAACTTGATGAAAGCACAGTGAATGGACAAGGTATTTAAAGTATAGCAATTATTATCATACCTCATATACAATTATAAAAATTGCTTTGCTATGGCAATCATGTACATTTAATAATAGTTCAACAATTGGGGAGAAAATAATTGCCTACACATTGATAAGGTGTGAATCAAACATGGGTTTAGCTTAGAGGAGGATTACCTATCTCTAAGTCAGTTTGCATAAAATGAATTTGGGTTATTGGGGAAGTCGGGAGAATCTCAAAGGATCAAGGAACAAGGAAACCATAATTCAAAATATTTTCTTTAATAATAAAATATCTATTTTCAATGAAAAAAGCCAAGAAAATGTAAAATTAAATTGCTTCATTAAATGTTTTAAACTGCACATATTTATGAATACACATTACTGACTTGATTACATATGCATTCTATGTAATGAGACACTGTCATATGACATTCTAACCATTGATAGCTAGTGTACTTTAAAAAGTAAGATAGTAAATTCACAGTATATTAATCATTATTAAATGTAGCCCATTCATATATTTTTTCCATATATTTTAACATTTGCTATTTTGGTTTTGTTTTTGTTATATCTTTCATGTTTATTATGAGCACATTGAACATACATGTGTAATTTACAAAGCTGAGTTCACGGAGCCTGAGGGTGAATGGTGGATATGACGGCCCAAAAGTGGGGAAAGGCATATTTAATATTGTATGAAAGTATGTTTGATTTTAAATTAATAAAGTTTAATTTGAAAGGTAAAATAAAAGTATTTTTAAAAACACATTCAAACGTGGCTAGGATTTCGGTATATATAAACACAAATCTCCATATTTATGGAGTAAAAATAAAAGAAATTTAATTTTCCTTTACAGCACATTAAAGAAGTCTTGTTAATAAAATTGGAAACTTGGCTAATGGCACAGCAGTAAGATAATGAGGCAAAGATTTGTGTGGGATATATCAGTGTATCTTGATGTATATTCTTTATTTTAAGGAAAAGTTAAACTGTATCAAATTAAAGATGAACTACCATCAAGTAGTTAGTTTCTAAAAACAAATTCCTTTTTTTTCACTTTTTACTTCTTTGATAGGATATTTTTGGCCTCACATACTGACCAGAACATATACAGCTTATGCATATTATTTTTTTCTTTCTACTATACCTTTTAACAGTTAAATTATTCTGCAATTATCATAGTAGAACATTTAAATTATTTGAATTGTATATTTTTCCTCGTTCCTGGGACCATGCAGTGAAGAAGCATAAGAATTGTTTTGTTATTTTAATGGTTTTGACAGTTATAATACTTTTCTGTCTTTATCTATCTCAAACACAAAAATTATTCTCTGCTGACATTTATTTAACCTTTGAACAAGTATTTTAACATTAAACTTCAATAATACATATTCCATTATAACCTATATAGAATATTCAAATTTTGTACGAATGTGTTCATTTAAATCACTGATTTTAAAAACAATATGCATAAAATAAATTTACAAATTGGCTTTAGTACTCTAGGTATTTTTGAAACATTGATTATAAAAATTTATATTATATTCTTTTTTAAAACTTAAATATTTGAATCCTTTGTGGAAACTAGAAAGAAAAGATAGTAACATTTTACAATCAAATAATGGATAAATGTTCAATATTACTAGAGAAAAGCAGTATCTTTTTCATATAATGTTTTGCAGTGAATTTTTTTTCTATTATCTTATGACCAATATTAAATGAATGGGAAATGAGTTAGTTTTTGATCAGCAATCAACTGGATTTATATGGCAGATCTTTTAAATGTAAAAAAGGAAGTATATTCAATCATTATTAAATTTCAGTTTTTCATCAAATTTTGATCATTCCAAGAAATATCAGAAAGAACTACTATAGGTAGACCTTGCTAATTGTTTTACTGTCTTATATCTGGAAGTAGGTATTTCTGTGAATGTCTATCATGATATATCCCCACATATGTATCCACATGAAACCATTACAACAGATAGAAAGCATGAGTCTTACTGTGATGAAAAGCCTTGCTGGAGGCTGATAGCTTCCAGGTACACTGTTTGCATTACGACATCCTTGAAGTACTGTATTTAATGTCCTTGCAGACCCACCTTGCCACACTGAGCTCAGCAACATTCAGAAGCGACAAGGGATAAAGAAACTCCTCGGTGAGTCACAGCTCATTCTTCTGAAAGTTTTATTGCTTATATAAATAACCCCAGGGAAACAGCAACATAAAATCAATATTAATCCAACAAAGGCAGACTGCATTAAAGTTCATCAGCAAAATTTATGAACTTTTGGAAAGACATTGAACTTACTTTTATTGCCTTACCAATTGAAAAATATAATGTCTGTTTTACTGCTCTAATATCTTGTTCATATTTGAAAGTTTTTAAGTACAAAAGAGATTTAGCAATATTAAATTTAAGAATCAGCAGAAGTATCTATTTGTGCACTAAACATTTAAGAATTGATGTGACTACCTATATGAAATTTAATCAACTGATTGCATACATGTAGTAAAACTATTCTAACAGAGAAATAAGAGCAGGATTTTTGTGGTTTTTATTAAGTAAGTTTTCAAATGTAGCTTTTAGTAAGTAAATATTAATACACATGATAAGCAGATAGGTAGATAGGTGACAGATAGATAATAATTTCAGACATTATGGCCCATGTTTCATACATTATATGCCATATATCAACATTTCATTATTAATATATGTATAACAATAATTATAATTGATATTAATAAATTTTATACATATCAATATATTCCAAATATATATCAACATTTCATATATATTTCAAACATAGTTTCCCCTCCCTCTACTTTTTCCAGTCCCCCAGTCCACTTCCCTCCTCCCCCAGATCTACTTTTTCTCTTTTTCCCATTAAAAAATAGGAGCAGGAAGTTCCCAGTGATGTCAACCTAACAGGGCATAACAAATTGCAAAACAAAACAACAAACAAATAAACAAACAAACAAAAAAACCTAGGCACAGATCCTTATATGAATAAAGACTGGAACAAGCAACCCAATATAGGGAAAAGGGTCCCAAACATAGCCAAAAGAGTTAGAGATGTGCTCCAGTTCCACTCTTAGGAGTCTTACAAGAACACCAACTATAGAACAAAATGTATATGCAAAGGACCTAGCTCAAACTCATACAGGGTCCATGATTTAACTTCAGCATCTGAGAGCTCCTATGGACCCTGCTTAGTTGGTTCTGTGTGCTATATCATGGTGTCCTTCTATCCCTCTGGCTCCTGTCATCCTTCCTCCCCACTCTTCTGCACAGTTACCCTGGCTCTGCCTAGTATATGGCTGTGGGTCTCCCATTTGTTTTCATCAGTCATCAGATCATGACCCTCTGATGACAATTTGGCTAGGCACCAATCTATAAGTATAGAAGAATATCATTAGGAATAATTCCACTGACACTTTTTCTCTAGTAATGTTTCTATTCTGGGTCTCTGGGCTGTCCAGTCTGGTTCACAGCCATCCAGGATAGGCCATGTGTGGGCTAATTCTCATGGTGTGGGTCTCAAGTTGGACCAGGCACTGGTTGCACACTCAAACAAGTCTTTGCCACCATTACCCTGGAACATTACCTAGAAGGTCGGACAGATTGACTATATGTCAAACTTCTGTGGCTGGATTGGTGTCCCTGTCCCTGTCCCAGTGCTACTGATGGGATCCTTGCTGAAGTATAGAAGATGGCTGGTTGGAGCTACATATCCATCCTTACTCGGAAACATCTCTAGGGTCATTCTAGTAGATTCCTGGGAGTTTTCACTGCACTAGGTTTCTACAAAAAGCCCCCAAATTCTAATCATCATTCCATGTATCAAAATTCAATGATTTTAAATTGGAATTATTTTTCATATTGTTAAAGAATTCTTAGCCCAGGGCTCATCTTTCAAAGTGATTTGTCATAAAATATTTCATGTGAAAAACTGATGATTATAATAAATAGTGGGGAAATTTCCTTCTTAAACTGTGACCAGTTCTTGTAATTATATAAATCATTGGTGGAAATAATATACTGATGCATGAGCATGTTTGTGCAACCAAGTTTTTACATAGTACCATGAGGAAACTATTATCTTCAAATAAATATTTTAGTGTCGATCAAGGTTCAGTCATACTGAAACCTATTTTTTCTTATTTGAACTTATTCTAAAAATCACATTTAATTACCATGTGGGAAGAGTTTCCTTACTCTTCTTTTATAATTTAAAAATGTAGATATTATAACACTGGATATCCTAAGTGTTCTTTCTGATGAGGATACAATCATAGTTAGTTTGGCCAGCTGCTCTGTCGGGTAAAGAGTCCTGTATCCCAATGTAACAAATCAATTTGCATTCATATCTGCAGTGCAACTGCTATAATTAATAGCATTCCCTTTTAAATGTGCTGCCATAAGAAGTGACTGTAACATATATTTTCAAACAATAATAATTTAAATATTTAAATACTACCAAGATTATTTTTTTTTATTCAATGGCCTTGTCTATAAATGAAATTCACAAATTTTCTATATTGGCATTATTTATGTGAGTTCATGTGTTTCTGGTAAATTATATTTGAATAAACTATATCATGTATTTATTAGATGTATAAAGCTTTTTAGGATGTAAAATTATCCTACAGTTGTAAACAGAAAATAACATTCAGAGTTTCTACATATATAAGATATGCCTTAACTTAAAAAAATGATGATTCTGTTCATATAAATGAAAATCAGGAGAAAAAAATGAAATTCCTGATCATCTAGAAGATGTATCTTACATTGGACTGTTTGTCAAGAACTTTTATTTGAAGAACTAAACTTTTAAAGAACTAAACATTCACTGTTATGTGTATACTGTGTACTGTGTTAGGATCTACAAATAAGAGTAGTTGTCTTTCCAGCATTTCTTAGCTAGAGTTTCAGTTTAAGGGGTGTGGTTTGTATAATAGTGAAAACTAAGAGAAGCTAAATATTTTCAAACAGAAGATATTACAGAAGAGTGTTAACAATATATAATGATAATATACACAGAGAAATTCACACATACACACACACACACACACACACACAACACACACACGAGTGTGTAGGAGGCCTTTGTACTGTGAATAATATTTAAACTTTAAAATAAAAGATGGAATAATGGTGAAGGATTTCAGCTGACCTAAGCAAAGTAACAAACTATATAGTAAAGAAACAGTTTGGTATGGAATTATTTTGTAATATATGAATAAAAATTTTGGAAAATGAAACAGGAAATTGTTAATAATGAAACAATTGAGAGTCTTGTATGCTAAGTCTTCTGAAATATTTGATGTATGCATAGAGCCAGTGAGGTTTTGATTTTTTAGGATATTAATACACAATGACTGCATAAAATTTATAGCTTATTTATAAATTACTTCTGTGTTTGTTTGTGTAACCATGTATTTCACAGGACAGTACATCCCACTCTGTGATGAAGATGGTTACTACAAGCCAACACAATGCCATGGCAGTGTAGGGCAGTGCTGGTGTGTTGACAAATATGGAAACGAAGTTGTGGGATCAAGAATAAATGGTGTTGCAGATTGTGGTAAGTAAAAGGCGCACTTCATACAATTTCCTAACATACAAATGTGTTAAAGACATTTAATGAAAACATGCCTTATTTTCATTATAGAATATGTAGATATGTATGAATGTTGGTGGTAAAAAAAAGACTTAGTCTTTGCATATTTTAAGTTGTATGGTAGTTATAAAAATATATAAAACAGAAACGTTTGAAAATTTAAAGACTAGTGATTAAAAGCTGAGTTCCAAATCCTACTTCAACTCAAAATGCCTTTCATAAGCAGATGTTTTCATTAATAAGATGCTGTAAATCATAAGTCTGTGCCCTAACAAAATACAATTTTTAACTGTGAATTCCAACAAAGTAGAGTAAAACATTACTGTTTCCTTTATGTTTAGCTATAAAAACAACATGTACATATTGTCAGTTATGGTCAATGTTCTAATACTTTGTAAACACATATTTTATGTGTGTTTGTAAAAAAAAAAAAGTATAAGAATTTAGTATCATATATAATTTAAAGTTTTCAATTTTTACCAAAAATGTTTTCCAGAAACCAAGATTCAAATCATGTTTGTGTTACAAATAATTATCTATAAAACTATAAAACTATAAATCTTCTAGTTACAGTACCCCCAAAATGGCAATGATAGGTTGAGCAAACCATCCCTGTCATGGTATTATGTTGAAACATTCGTTCCCCAAATTATGAAGCTATTTGGAACTTAGAGTCTTTGTAATGTGGAGTCTAGTGGATTTTGTAGGTTTGAGCCCATCTCAGTATTGGGGTGGATTTCCCTTTCCAGATTGCCATGTAAGATGCACTTCAAAATCTCCTTGCATTTTTCCAACTGTTCTTGTCACCCCAGCAACCATATTTCCATGATATAATGGACTACACCCTTTAAAATTTAAGCTCCAATTAAACTTTACTGAATTTCCTGATATTTGCTGGTATTTGTTCACAGCAAAGAGAGAAGTAATTCCTTAAAACAATTCCATAAAGTAGATCTAATGAGGTTTCTTTTCATCAAAATCAATAAACATAATAAAAAATAAGTACTTAGTGATGACTTGTCTCTCTTAAGTAAATTTTAGAATGATCAACAAAGACTACTTAAGAAGAAATAAATGCCGAGTGTGGGGAATTCAAGGGTGGGGAGGTGCAAGTGGGTGGGTGGGTGAAAGCACATCCTCACAGAAGCAGGAAGGGGAATGGGATGGGGGGTTTCTGGTGGTGGGGGAAATGGGGGAAAGGGGATAACATCTGAAATGTAAATAAAATATCCAATAAAAAATCAATTTAAAAAAAGAAGAAATAACTAGTAAACAATTATACATAATATTACATAATTTACCATTCCTGTATTGCATTTGTTTATTCCACTACATTTTCATAACTAGATTTTTGTGTTGGGGACACTGCCTATATAATGAAAGCAGAAACTAGGGTTTAATATTCACCTGACACAGTATTAAAAACTACAGAACATGCTTTATAATGTCTATCTTAAAATCTTAGCATAGTCAATGGCTTCATCTACCTGTGATAACAGTAATGAATAAATTATTTGAATTTTTATGCTACCAATGAAAATTATATTCAGAAGAATTCAATAAGTGAGTAAAATTATTTTGTGAAACTTTACTCCTGGTTTTCTAATAATGTTACAACATATATATATATATATATATATATATATATATATATATATATATGAAATTTAAGAACTTTATTCTTCACATAAGATGGGAATTTCAGTATGTTGTGAAAGCAACCAATTTATAACCACCTAAATACATTAATAGGATTTATAAGAATTAAGAATAAAAATACAGTATAATTTGAGGACCTAATATTTATTATAGTTATGATAAGAGATGTGTGAATTGTTATCTCAAAATGTTAGTAGTTAATTCTAAGTTATTATGAATATTAATTTTCTGTTGCTCTAGTAACGTGCAAAAATGAATCCATTAAGCTGCTGCCTTAATCAGCACAAATTTATCATCACACAAATCTTACACATTTCAACACATCTTACTAAACTATCTATCATTAGTTTAGCAAGCTTTTGCTTTTTCTAGAGGCTCTCTGGAAAAATCAGTGTCCTTACTTCTTGTATTTTCTGGAGTTTTATCATGTTTTTTGAATCGTGTACTTTCTCCTCCAAATTCGATATAAAACCTTTGCAACTGTTTAGACATTCTTCTGTAGTTATATGTATAAATTATGCATTCCTAGGAAAAATTACTTGATTAAAGGAAATCAAGTAATAGTTAAACTACCCAGATACTATTCAGTCTCAAAGTCACTAACTAAATAATGCTTATGAAGTTTCCTTTTAATATCAAGTAGCATATATATTTGATTTTAAAATTTTGTAAGTGTAGATTTTGCTAATGCAATCATATCACCTCATATATTTGTAGGAGTAATTTAAGTAATATTTAAGATTCATAGTCTGACTTGATATTCTACAAAACATGGGCTGAGATCAAATCTTACACAGAACAGTGCTTTGAGCATACACATTTTAACAAGTGAGAGTTTTATCATAGAACATGCTTCCCAAGAATGGATTTTCCTTTTATCTTCATTGAGATAAACAGCAAATACAAATATATTAAACATTTTCTTTTTTTTTATTATTTTGTATAACTCAGAAATCATTTCATTGTATACTCAAGTAAATATGGTGCTTGCTTTTGTAGCTATAGACTTTGAGATGTCTGGAGATTTTGCAAGTGGAGATTTTCGTGAATGGACTGATGATGAAGGTGAAGAAGATGATATTATGAATGATAAGGATGACATTGAAGATGATGATGAAGATGAAGGGGATGATGATGATGATGGGGATGACCACGATGGATATATTTGATCAGTGACAGCTAATGTCAATACATTCTACATTTTTAATATTTACAAAATATAGCATATTGAGAATTTCCTTCTTCTCCCTAAACAAAGTGATTCTAAACCTGACATATATTTTGTATAATTATTTCAATATTGAAGTTAAAATCATAGAACTTTATGTTAAATTAGAATTATTTATTTTCAGTTTTTATATGCCTTAGAAAAAAAGAAAACACATATGGGTTGCAGCCTGAATATAGAGAGTTGTAAAGATTACTATAACAAAAATAACATAAGAAAATACTATGTAATTGTTCCACAAACAAAATAACAATAAACGTGTGCTTGGGATCATGTCTGTTGCTTTTATGACAGATTTTATAAGTTAAATTTATAGCAGATAACTAATGAACCACAATAATTTTATCAATTAATTCATAATGTTGATTTCAATTCAAATTTGGCATCTTTCCAAAACTTATTGTTGGTATCCTAAGAAAAATGACTCATGGTAAGACAAAGTGGTAATCTTTTCACTTATGAAGTTATTCTGGGTATTATTAGATATTATATACAATTCAAAGTATGGGCAACTTTGGGTTCTGAAAGTGAAAATCTTAGTCTTTCTTCCTACTTTTTTAAATTTAATGGCATTGCATATTATGTAGATTTTTAAAAATATTCCTTGACAGTCTCATTTCTAGACTTCACTCTTTCTCTCTTTCTGAGTGGTAATCCTGTATAGAATTTCAATTAGAAAGAGAAACAGACTCATTTCCATCACTTTTCCATAAAATATATTTTATTTGCCCAAGATCAATTTTGAAAATATGAACTCTCAGTTTTCATTTACAATAAAATTTGCATTTGATCTTGGAATCATGCCATTTTTGTTAGTGGTACTGAAATTAGAGACCATGTTGTATGGTGCCTTGCAAAAATAGAAATAGACAGGATTAGCATGTATATCAGTATAGGAGACTAGGCAATGTTAAGCACACACAATTAACAAGATATTCCTATTAAAATACTGCTGGAATGAAGAAAAATGGAATATGTTTCTTTCTTTTTTTCTATTGTTACATAATTCCATATGGACTTGTTTATAATTATTGTGAAGTGTAGCATTTAAGATTAACTGTAACAAAAGTTACTTTGTTCAATATACATCAGTTAGCATGGTAATTAATTGTGTAGACATTTTGACATACCACCACCTTTGGGTATATCAGACCAATAGTTTTGTGCTCATAATTGAAGTGGGGAAACCTGTTGAATTTTACACATTGGTATCTTTCACTTCACCAGTGAATTTACAGATTTCCTGCGATATTATTCATAAGAACACAAATTTGGTGAACTCTTGCCATTTAATTTATATATGCTAAATAAAAACTTTAATGTTGAATTACATAATATTTAAGCTATAATGCATTTTCTTTTTTACTGTTTATGTATAGTTTACAAAATAAAGGATCTTGTAACCAAAGTAAACATTCCTTAATGATTTTCTGGGTATATATAATCGCATGAAGAGTTTTAATTTGTTCCTTAACTCTGCAAAATAACATACCACAACAGAGCCAAGAAATATTTCTGAGTTTACTTTTTCAGTTTGTAAACCTGAGTTGTTAGTGTCTTAAGTACGGTAAGATTATCTTTCTGGGTTAGTTTATTTTAATCTGTTTATTTGTCAAAATATTGCGGAAATAAATACTTTTCTTTCCAAAAGAATAGCATTTTAAATTTTATTTGGGTCACTTATTTCTTAAAATACTTAACTAGATTTCTATAGTAAAAATGTAATTGAAGAATGACTGAATAACTTTGTTTATTGAAAATATGTGTATGAAGTATAAAAATTCAATTTAAAATCATCACAAAAGAATATAAAGCAGATTACATACAGTTATTTAACTTAATACGATGATCTTAAAGTTAAGCTTTTATAACATCATCATTCAGTATTCCAGGAAAGCAACTAATTTAACAGTGAATTCAAATATGAAAAAGTACAGTACTTAGTATACAGCTTGATAATTTAGAATTGCCTTATGATTAAAATTCTCTATGTTCAATCTCCAATACAACAAAAGTGCCAACCTTAACAAACTTTAAATTATTTGTATACAGTAAATATATTTTAATGTATCTGTGTAAAAGTTTTAATTAATTATGGCAGGTATTAAGTGCTTTGTCCAATATGCAATTCACTTTCCCTCTTTTAATCAGTACAGTAATGCATCAACATTTTATTCCCAAGAGTGATGCTTGTCTTAAACCACTCACTATTGTAGTAGTGGAGATTTATCAGTAAACAAAATCATCATGCAGATAAAATTATAATTATTAATGTTGAACAATATACATATATTTGTAGTCCATAAGTTGGCATAGTTATATTTTCTACTTTATTGTATACAAAATTTTTATTTTATAGATTTAAGTCAAGAAAGAATTTTGAACTTACAGTTCTTCCATTCTTACTCGTAGGATTAAGGAATCATTCTTAGCTAAAATATAGAATTAATCTAATGTTTTATGGTGCTTTAAGCTTAATTCAGACTCATGAGCCAGAAGGCAAAATAAGATAATATTTTAATCTTCATTTTATGGCATTATTTTCCAAAACATAGTAGATCAAAATCATGTGACAGTTTTAATTAGAACTAGTCAAATAATAAGCATTGAAGAAACTGATACAAAGTATTCAATAAAAGTATTCAATGTTTCTGGTACATCACAAATCCACAAATTAGCAGATAATGGGTATGATGTGGTGTGGTGTGGTTTGGAGTGTGTGTGTATCTCTGTGTGTGTGTGTGTCTCTGTGTGTGTGTGTGTGTGTGTGTGAATAAAATAATATGTCAAGATATGCTCTAAAGTATAACAATTAGTGAGATATCTGCCATTCTTTTCATAAAATCAAATCTATTCATTATAAAAAATATAATGGTTAATTAATAAAACAGATATTAAAAGAGCTTGTTCTCTGCATTCATTTAATATTATTTCACATAAAGCTAAAGAAGATGTTAAACACAGCTCATACGTGTTGATTCATTTGTTCTGCTTATAGCATAATCAGAGGAAGGAGTTTTAGAGAATTCCATAAATTAACTCATACTATGTAGCGAAGGTTTTGATGACTTGTTTCATATAAATTAATACTGCCTTAGCTGCTTGGAATTATAGAGTGCTATACTGACCTCAGATATCATATAGGGGAAAAAAAAAAACCCTTAACACAAACTAGAGCATGCATGATCAAAGTGCTGAGAATTAGCAACTTGAGTGCCTTGCCTAAGATGGGCATTGATAGTAATAACTCCCAACAAGACTAGGGGGATACTAGAAAGCACTGAGCAGGAAGAATGTAGGAATGAGAAGATGAGAAGGGAGTGCTGTGAAATACTATCCTCTGGAAATGACATGGCTGTTGAACAAACAGATAAGTAGCAATTCAGGTTACCTCCACCATACTCATAACAGTTCAAGCCAGTTAGAAATTCCAGCAGGCAGAACAGCAGGGTCCTGAGTCCTCAGTTGCTTGGTGATGGTTGCTGAAGAAAGGATATTCATTTTGCTTTGTATTTAGTCACTAGTATGTTACCCATGTCTCATGAAGTTCCACATATCATATTTATAAGGGCAACACTAATTGAGCACAGTGGGTCAAAAGCAACAAATGAGGAGATGAACTGGAGATTGAAGGTAGCGTGTATTGAAGGACCAAGGGGAACTGAAGGAAAGGCAGAAGGGTGTTTGGAGTCAGTATGATCAAGGACCATTTTATATACATGAAAATTAAAAAAATGAAATAAAATCATGGATAGTGTAGTTGGTATTAAGATACAATGTAAAATAAAAGTATTCATCAATATTTATTTCATTTATTATTTGGATGAGCATATAGCATAATAGTCTGACAAATTAGGAGGAGGTGACACAAAACCTGAGAAAGTACACAGTGGTAGGAAAATGGTAACTATGTATACAGCTCAATGTTCAAGAGTACATACTGCTCTATATTTGTCCCTAATTGTTGCAAGTGTAAGATTCTCTGGTGATGACTAAACAAAACACTATGAGCATAACAGAATATTATTAGGAGACATTTTATCACTACGTATTCTTTTTCTTTTAGCCCAATATTATCTGGATTTTCTCTAGGCCCCTCACATATCTAGTCTCAAATTCGTGATCACCCAAGCAGTGTCTGGCATGGGTTCCATCTCCTGGAGAGGGCCTAAAGTCAAAATAGTTATTGGTTGGCATCTCCCACAAACCTGATGCTAACATTGTCATAACATATCTTACAGGAGGTACACCATTACTTATAAAGGTTTTGTGGTTAGCTTGCTGTTATGTTTTCCTTTTGATAGCATGCAAAGTACCTTTCTGTACCAAAGTCACAGGACAGGAGAGGTGAAGGTGTGAAGGTTCTATATAGTCACCTGCTTGGCATTTCCATGTTCAATGAATCATCTAAATGTTGTCATCAGCAATGGGAACTTGAAGTCAGTATATGGAAATTAACTTATAGGATTGTCAATAGTCTGGGTTGTTTGGGGTCCCTATTGACTCCTTGGGCCAATTAGACGTGACTCAATCTGGTACCAGAAGCTTCATTCAATGATAAGAGAAGGACACTTAAGACTCTGTTTCCCCCATTATTTGGCAATTTCATTTAGATTACCTTCTTATATGCATATATTTAGAAGTTCTATCTATTAGATTTTCCTTTACTACTCTCAATACTCCTTAATTTACTTGTCTCTTCCAATTCCTGTCAAAACCCTTTTTTTAATTCCCCTCACCACTTGATCCACTTATTAAAATCCCCCTTTTATATATGTATATCTATTCTATTTCTCTTTCATAGTGAGATCTGTTTCCTCTAGTCCCTATATCTACCCTCTGTTGTTCTATGGAGTGTAGCTTGGTGTTCAATGACTTAACAAATAATGTCCATTCATATGCAAACACAAACCATATTTGTCTTTCTGTGTCTGTGATACTATAATCAGAAATTTTCTCTAGTTTCATCAATTTGTATGAGAACTTCTATTTTTAAGAGCTTAGTAATATCAAGATGTAAATGAACTACATTTTCTTCATACATTCTCCTTTTGAGGAAAATTTAGGTTGATTCTAATTTCTGAATATAATGAATAGATCATGGTGATGGATCATGGTGGAACAGTGTCTCTGTTGTACAATGAAGCATCCTTTGGGTATATGCCCAAGAGTGGAATAGATGAACTTCAGGTAGATAGATTTCTATCTTCTGAAGAACCACCACACTGACTTCCATAATGTCTATAAAATTTTCTACTCCCACCAGCAATGAATGAGTCTTCCTCTTACTCTACATCTGGTCCAGTGTGAGCTATCACTTGTTTTGTTGATCTCAACCATAGATTTACATTATACAAAAATGTCCTTGGATCACTTAGCCCTAAATGGGCTATGTAGATCAATTCCCTTCCCTCACAGCTTAAGGAACTCTGCCAAGGAGGAAGCAGAAAGAGTGTAACATGGTATGAAGACAAGAAAACTAAGTCCTCTAAATCAGAATAAGTAAAGCTAATCTGACCTCACAGAGACTGAAACAACATGCTCAGGGCCTGCCTGGGTTTACATCAAGTCCTCTCTGTGTGTTATATAGCTTCCATTTTAGTGTTTTTGTAGGATTCCTGAAGGTGTGAATGAGTGGGTCTCTAATTCTTGCCTCTTCTCTTGAACATTTTCTATCTGTTGATTTGTCTTGCCCAACTTTGATGTGATAGTTTTTGTTTAATCATATTGTATTTTATTTTGAATTTTTAAAAATGTTTGAAGGAGTGAATTAATGATAACATGACCACTGGGCTAATATTAGTTACTGAGCTATCACATATACTTTCTGGGAGTAGTTGACCTGCTTGTAATGGACTCCACAGAATTGCATGCTGCTCTCAACAGAGGGCCCACATTCAGTTCCCAGTTTTAAATGGAAGTTACAGGAAGTAGCTCAAAACTTCCTGTAACTCCAGGTCCACAAGATCTGACATCCATTTCTGATCTCTGAAATTTCCTACATTCCCACACAGACTCAAAGTATATATAATAAAAATAAAATATATATTTTCTAAAAAGAAACAAAAAATATCCACAGAAATTAGGGATGTTTCAAAAATTGTGATCTGAAGTAGTTTTATGTAGTGCTAAGCAGGACGATTTGATTGTTATATGAAATTGAATTATTTCCTGCAGGCTCACATGTTTGAGCAGTTGTCTGCCAGTTGATAGTGCAGTTTAGGAAGGCTGTAGGACCTTTACAAGGTATAGTGTAACTGGACAAAGTAGATTCTAGGGGTGGGTTTTATAGGCAAACCAATGTCTGGGTCACTGTCTGCTTCTTAGATGTGGATCAATACTACCAGTGAGCTTCAATCTCGGTCATACCTTCCTCATCATAAGAGACTTTATCCCCTCTGGAACTGTAAGTCAGAACCAATCCTTTGTCCCTTCAGTGTGTTTTTCTAGTTTGTTTGTTTGTTTGTTTGTTTTATCAGTGCAACAGAAAAAGAAACTAAGACAGTTGCAAAGAATCAGCTTATATCCAGTCGGTATTGAATGACAAGTTTATATATAACACTAATCTCTACTTTCTCGTGTCACTGGAAATCCAGTGTGTCATGTGACATCTACATCTAAGTTTGCTGTAAATATGCATGTAAGTGCCTTATTCTTACTCCATGCTTTGACAGAGATTTCAGCCCCTCAAATGAGAACTGAAGATCTAATTGATTCAATTCATTAATGAAAAGATTAGACTTGTTATAGAAAAAGAACCACATTCATGTGTTTGACATGGCATTGCTTTTGATACTAGGCCAACTATTATTTTGTTATTGTAGAATTTATTCATTTTATTCACCTGTGAAATAATAGTGCTATTAGGATTTACTTCTTATACTTAGCTGGCAGGGGAGATACCATGATCATGAAAGTAGTTTTCCCAGGGCGAGGCCTATCCATTGCACTCCAAATGTGCTGACCTCTGAGATTTCCCCAAATGCAGGAAACTGACTGACTGCATAACATGTGGTAGTGAGGGACTGTGTTTGCGCTCTCACCTTAATTTTTTTTTTTTAACTTCATAAGGCCAGAGTAGCTTCATCAAGAACCCTTCCAAAATACTTTGCTCCAAAATAAAACTTACCTAATTAGAACTGGAGAAAAGATATGGTGATAGCAACCACTTCCTTGCTCTTGCAAAGACACAAAATTCAGTATCCAGCACTTATGAAGGAAGCTCACAAACTTCAATACACCTCTAAGAGGTCTGACACCCACCTTCTATATGTTCCTGCACTCACATGTACACATACCTAACACAGGCCTACACATATACTCAGAGTTAAAAATAAAATAGATCTTATATGCTTAGTTATTGCTAAAATAAGAAAAATAATACAAAGTTAAAAAGCAATACACATAGTCTGACTGTTGTGTGTTGAATATTGGCTCTGCCACTCATTAGCTTTGAGAAAGATACAAAAAGAGATTGGACTTTAGCAAATTATCTTTGTGATTTAAATTCATAAGCAGAATAAGACAATTTCATTATCTCCTAGATATTTATGGGGCAAGATCACATTTAAAACCACTTAAAACTTGGTCTTGATCTATTACTCACTTTTATTTTAAGAATGCAAAGACTATCTTTTATTTTTTTGTTAGTAGACTCTAGTAAGAAAATAGTATGCACTTTGAATGTCACTATGAATATTAGTGTGGAAACTACGGCACAAATTCGGTACCAATCATTTCAATATAGTCCCTACAAACTTAATTTTGATCCTCCTTAAAATGTATTTTTCATTCTAAGAAAAACATTTTAAGTTATTGATGATCTATCATTGACTATATTCTTTCTATGATTGGTTGTTCATCGATAGTATTTGATAACATATGAATATAGGCTCTTTGTTTTAGTAATATTCAAATGCTTTTGCTACTAAAATATTCTGTGCTTACATCTTTCATATATTTTAATCGCTCTAAAGGTAAGAGTTGTGTGTGCCAGTGTTGAACTCAAACTAATAATTAGATATAGAAAATCTGCCTTCTAATTTATCAAGGCTTCCCATGACCTGCCATTATGAATTATTTAACATTATAACAGGGTATATTATCTGTGATAAGTGCTAAAATAATGTATGTTTTCAAGAGGAGAATGTGATAGTGGAACTATGAGAGCTGAGGGCTGTGTGTTTTGACATTTTTCAGTATCCTGGAGGAGTCTGTATATGTGACATAAATTATCTTACAGTTTTCAGATATTAAAAGACCCTTACTACATCATACAGTTACTGAAATAAAATAGAATCAAGGGATGGTGTCTTAGGGTTTACTGCTGTGAAAAGACAACATGACCAAGGCAACTCTTATAAGAACAACATTTAATTGAGGCTGGCTTACAGGTTCAGAGGTTCAGTCCATTGTAATAAAGGTGAGAACGTAGCAGCATTCAGGCAGGCATGGTACAGGCAGAGCTGAGAGTTCTACATCTTCATTTGAAGTCTGCTAGCAGAATACTGACTTCAAGGCAGCTAGGATGAGGCTCCTAAATCCTACCTCACAGTGACACATCTACTCCAACAAGGTCACACCCACTCCAACAAGGCCCACCCACCCAACAGGTCACACCCACTCAACAGGGCCACACCATCTAATAGTGCCACTCCCTGGAAAGAGCATATACCATAACACTCCACTCCCTGCCCTATAGGCTTGTACAAACATGGTGGCCAGACTTAAACATAGCAAATTACAAAATACATTTAGTCCAACTTCAAAAGTTCCCATAGTCTATAGCATTTAAAATGATGTTAAAAGTCTAAAGTTCAAAGGCTCTTCTGACATTCATCCAATCATTTAACTGTAATCCCCAAAGCAAGACAGGAAACCAGCTGTCCAAACTCCAAACTCTGCATCTCCATGTGATGTTAAAGTGGTCTTCAGATCTCCAACTCCCTTTTCATCTGCGTTGACTGCCAGAAACTTCTTTCTTCTGGGCTGGTTCTACTCCCTTTGACAAGCCTCAACACCTTTGCATGACCCCTTCAGTCCTGAGCCATGAATTGCAACTGAAGCCACACCTTCACCAATGGCTTTCCATGGCCTCTCACAGTATCAAGCCTCAGCTTCTCTTCATGAACTATTCATGTCTTCAAATCCAGTACCACTTTGGTGATTCTTACACATGACCGAGACCAGCTGCAGCACTAGGTACAACCATTGGCTGTCTCTGGAATACAGCTTCTTTGTGCTCTCAGAAAACACATCCCAGAAGATTTCACCTCAATGATGTTGGTCTCTTCTTAATCACCACTAATTTCTTAACTCCAGCTTACCAGCATCAATAGTCCCAGTAATGCAAAGGTTTTGCTTTAGTAGTTCTGGTATCTTGTTAATCACAGCTGATTCTTCAACCCCAAATAACCAAAACCACAGAATCTTCACAATCAAAACAGCAACATCCCTGATTAGAGTCCTTAATCTTCCCTCTGAAATTTCACAAGCCAGGCCTCCATCATTTGCACAGTTCTCAACATTATCTTCCCAACTCCTACAAAATATCCCACAGATCTCTTAACACCCAATGGCTCTTCTAGCCCAAAGTTTCAACATTCTTCACAGTCCTTCCCAAAACACAGTCAAGTTGTCACAGGAATACACCACTTCTGGTACCAAGTTGTCTTAGTCAGCATTTCTATTCCTGCACAAAATCATGACCAAGATGCAAGTTGGAGAGGAAAGGATTTATTCAGCTTATACTACCACATTGCTGTTTATCACCAAAGGAAGTCAGGAATGAACTCAAACAGGTCAGGACGCAAGACCTGATGCAGGAGCCATGGAGATATGTTACTTACTGATTTGCTTCCCCTGGTTTGCTCAGCTTGCTTTCTTATAAAACCCAGGTCTACCAGCCCAGGATTGGCACCATCCACAGAGGGTTCTCCCACCCTTGATCAATAATTGAGAAAACGCCTTACAGCTGGACCTTCTGGAGGCATTTCCTCAAGAGAGGCTCCATTCTCTGGGATAACTCCAGCTTGTGTCAAGTTAATACACAAAACTAGCCAGTACAAGTGTCATTAGTGGTACATGACAAACTAGGTTAACTGCCTGAGCTTTCTTGCATGGTAGGCAAATATATGATTTTCTTCTTCTTTCTTTCTTTCTTTCTTTCTTTCTTTCTTTCTTTCTTTCTTTCTTTTTTCTTCCTTCCTTTCTTTCTTTCTTTCTTTTTTTTCTTTGTTTCATTTTTCTATTTAAGCATGATCTATTTTAGAGGATCATCATTTTAAAACTTCACACAATAAATGACTTTTCAGATCTATTTTTTTCCTCTGAAGAAGGACAAATAGATAAAAATGAGAGAATTTCCTTACTGAACAATAGATTGTGAAAAAATAACAAAATGAATAGTTTTTTTTTTCTGAGTCTGGCATTCTTCTAAGAAAAAAGGAAGCAAATAATTCATATAAAATTTTATTTTGTAAAACCAAATTATTCTTAAAAAGTTCTCCAGGTAGCTAACTACATATATCTTACAGACATAAGCAAAGGCATGTAACTTATTATTAACATGTTTATGAAACACCAGTTTAATATTTACAGGCATGTGTCACCACACTGTTCAGGTTAGTTTCTAAAATCTGCAACTAATTTTGTAACTATTTGAGCATTTGAAAAGTTACATGAATCTCTTGAACTTCTTTTTCCCTTGGTCTTGCGAAGCAACAGAGAGAGTTAATTAAAATTATATTTTACATTAACTACTATAGTACTGACATTTAGTACATTTGAAAATTCTAGAACCACATAACAATTTTTATTTTAAATCACTCATGCTTTTAGGCAGGTGATAGCAAACATTTCACTTAGCAAGTGACACCAATTATTGGCTCACCGAGCAACCTATTCCAAATTCACTCTACAGAACCTTGTTCTTCTTTTTATGTAAGTTTTTGTAGAATGAGAATCATCCTTCTAATTTAATTTTTTGTAAGGACAATTACAAGTGTTTGGATGTCAAGAAAACTTGGCGAAATATCCCTGAAGAACTGAATGCATTCCAACTAACTGTCAATGAACTTTAGTTGTTCTTATAATTATCCCTAAGGGAATTGACTTCATGGCTGGTTTTAGCTGGATAATAATGTAATTTGTAGTGTAACTACAGAAACAACTCTGTCAGAACATAACTCCAAAATCTTGTACAATATAAACTAACTGATAAAGCATTGTAGTTGCATTCTTGCCAGAGTTGCTACATCTTAAGTCTCTTTGATGCCAGAAAAAGAATTGTCAGGTCTTATCAGATAAAACAAATCCTCCTTTGCCCATGTACTGCCTCAGGCATATTAATTTTAGCTGTGGACTTTGATGGGTCCACTCTAAGATCGCTCCATTTAACAAATCATCTAGGATATCTTTAAGGGAACTCTTAAACATTGATAAATATAATAGCTTTAATTATCCATGCTTAAATTGGTAAATAATAAAGAAGCTTAAAGAAAATGAAAAATATTTGATTGTTCTAGAATGCAACTAAAATCAGACAATATCTATTCATTTCTAAAGTATGAATCACACAAGCATTTCGTAAAAGTGAACATCCCTCAGTTTTTGTCAGATTCCAGGCAACATTTGCATTTCTTATTTGCTATAACCTTCTTTATGACTTGTGGATCCGTCAATATATTAATAGAGAGAAAACACAGCTGATTCTATTTACCTCTGCTAGTGCCCAATCACAACATTAATGTTAATAGTATGACTAATCTGGAGAAAATCACATTGAATTGTCACTATTTTGATCTCAGTACCCCAGCATTGTATATTTTCAAATGAATGCCCATTACAAATAAAACTAAATACAGAATAAAATGGCTAAAAACAAGTCAGAACAAATATAAACTGCAAGGAATTCCATTAAATGCAGAGAAAGAAGCCAAGTTTCTGGAATCACATGCAAACAAAAAGTAGAAGTTAGTCATGTTCTGACCTCAAGTTCACGTTCTCTATGTGGAAGAGAAATACCTGTGAGGCCCTCAAGACTCACCAGAATAAAGCACTGGCTGGATTTGATTGAATCGCTATGATCCATATCATTTCTTCTTTTCTCAACTTCAAATAGAACCATTGTCCTAGTGTCCCCTCATGAACAAAATAATCATCTTTTTCCTCAATGGAGTGCATATCAGTTAATTATCTCCCTACTAAATGCTATTCTGTGACCTAATGCTTATAAAACTTGAAAATATATAATTACTTAAATTTTATTTTTCTGACTTATCTTTATGTGTATGTATTTGTGAACATTCATGTGTAACACAGAATCACATGTGGATATCAGAGAAAGCGTTAAGGTGGTGATTTATATCTCATATCATGTGGGTTGTAGCAATAGACATTAGGGTACCAGTTTTAGTAATAAGTATCTTTATTCACTTAGCCATATCTGCAATCCCCCACACTTTGGTTTTATTTGGCTTTCATTATTTTATCCTTTTTAATTTAATTTAATTTATTTATTTATTTATTTATTTATTATTTTGCTATTACCATGCTCTATGATTTCTTCTCTATTCTTCAGATGGAAGGCTTTGATTTTAATTTTCTTTTATCAGTTTCAACAATCCTTGATTGTATTTTTGTCTTATTTTATTTTCACTAGAAATACAACAAAAGACAGAAAAGATTTCTTTTAAATTAGTCTACATTGTTAAGATCTCCACATGTATATTCATGAGTTATAGAGAAAATTATAGCTCTATTTCATATTACCTTGTTCTTTGATAATCTTGCAAATTCATTCTATTTCTTCAAATTCCTGTAATCTGTGAAATGCTTGAAAGCTATCTCATTTACTTTTTATACATTTTGTACTTTTACTTTTTCTATGTCACATACATACACAAGCACAACAGAGAAGAAAATTTCGCATACATTTACTTTTTTATTTAATGAAAACTTTAAAATACATTGGCTTTTTAACTCCTACATCACCAGTATCCATAATGAACAAATATACGGAGTATCATTCTATTTTTAGTATTATTATTTATCAATTTCAATATGTTGAAAAGTAATTATTCTGAATGGACTATCAAAATGTGACACCGTTGATAGATCTGTAATGAAGTCTTCTTACATGGAATGGCCATAAACAGATTGCTGCTGCTGTACAAACACATTAATCTGATGTAGGACGAAGGGTTTTGTTTGACAGACTGAGCGCTAGTGCAGGCATTAACACCTGCTTAATCATAAAAGCATACGCTCCAGTATAGTGGGGTTCTCTATTAACTATTTCATAAACTTAATGAATGAGTGATTGGCAGCTCAGTAAAACACAGATTGACCATTTAATATACAATATAGAAAACCTTCTAAGATACCTCTTAGTAAATAATGCATCAAGCTTACATAAATTTACATGGAATAATGACAGGAAATATCTGACTTCCATAGCATTCAAGAAACTTGCACTCTACCAAATCCTTGGCATGTATACTTTTAAAAGCAAAATGATCTAGAAGTAAATTTTCATATTTGGCAATCTTTCTAAAAAGTGATTGTATTCATTTTGTAAAAATTTTTGTAACAAAGAGTTGTGTTCAGTCTCATGTTAGCTGTTAGGTCATTCCCAAGATGTTTTCCAAGACAGTGTTTTTTTTGCCTTGCCTGTATTCTGTGGTGGACTGTAATACTTCACCCATAGACCTTATTATGTGACACTCACTTGCATTTGCATATAAATCTCTCAGACATTTGAGTAGCTATTCTTTTTTAATATACCCATAAACCACCAGTGGGTATAGTTGGTAATGAAAAATCATTAGCAAATGAGATTTTATGTGAGGATTTATGTTGTACCTATCAAAATACCAAATGCACAACAATGCAGAGGTGGTAGAATAAGATGGATCTAAGTTGGTCTGCAGAGTGTAGAGAAACAACTCAGAATAAAACCAATTATAGGAAAGTAAGTTGAGTGCATGTGGGCACTTGAAATGCCTTTATGGAGAGCACTATAAAATTGGCCTATGTTGGAGGATTAGAAAAACAAGTATGAGGAGAAGAATGTCTTAAAACATGTGTGCTTTTAAAAATAAAGGCGTGTTAATGGTGCATTCCATCAGTAGTGATTTGACAGCTATGATGGTAACCGCTGTATTTACTCTAGGAAACACAATAAACCTTAACAAGGTCTAATATGCAATGTTTTGACAAACTGCAATATGTCTCAATGCTATTTCACTGGAAAACCATTTGTCAGTCCCACTTGGATGCTTTGCTATCCCTTGACAGCTATGATACCCTTCATTTATTACATAGCTCAAGGATAAGAAGTGTTCCTCTGTTTTAGGGCATTCACTTATCCTTTGAACAAAGTGGAGTAAGACAAACCACACGTCACATAAATATATGTTAGCATATAAAACAGATGCAGTGTCATGCAAATAGTGACTCTATTAATTTGATCCCATCAATAACAATGAAGAAAAATAAATTTAAGTGTACAAAGTATTAAACATTGGATATTGTTACATTTTGTAAAAAAGAAGCTATAGGCTACGGCGGGGTAGGCACACTTTAAGTGAAATACTTAGCCATGGTGTTTTTACTTTACTGCTCACTCTCAGTGGCAAAGAAGCACGCTATGGAAGAGAGGTCTGTTTTTGACACATGGTCTGAAGAAAGGCAGCATCACTATCAAGATGGCATGGTGCTGGAAGGAGCTTGCAAATGGAAGCAAGAGCACAAGGATGTTTTTTCATGTCTCAATGTAAGATAAAGCAGAAGATAGAAAGCACTGGACTTTAGCTGGATATTTCCCCTTTCTTTTTTTCTTTCTTTTATTTTCTTCAGTGCAGGACCTCATCCCACAGACTAGCAATCAAAGAGAATCTTCCCCTCACAGTTCATCTTCTTTTCATAATGTTCACAAACCCAAGTGTGATATAATGTCCTGACATACAATCCATCAAGTAATAAAATACACCACACTAATTCAGGATCATTCACATCAGTGAATCTCTTGCTCACAAGGTAAATCACATCTAGCACCTGAACCCTCACACCACTGCTAATAGTCAACAAGTATGAAGTTTAGCAAACTTTAGAATGTACCCATACACTACAATCACATATACAAGCACAAACAGTAGAGAGTCAGGATACAGCAGCCTGCTATGGAGATGTAGGGAAGAAACCACAGAGACTCCTTAGTCCTTTATCATTACTGCATAAGCTAAATAAACTAAGTGATTGTAATTAATGTGCTCCCTCTTTCTAAGCTGGTTTTTGGCCTGGTTGTTTGTGATTCTGCCTCTACCAGTAGTAGCCTCTAAAGCCCCTGAAGAAAAGGAATTTTTAACTCGTTTCCTCTGGAAATACATATACATATAAAAAGGGAAAAAACACAGCTTTTGATAGGAGCAGCGGGCAATCAAGATTTACAGTCAAAAATATCACCCAGCCTGCATTAGCTATAGATATAGTTAAAACATAAATAATTGCTGATTTTAGCAATAAATCAGGATTTTGTTTCTTCACAAATACTGCACATAGATTTCCTGGTAACCAGGAGACAGAGATACCTTTATGCTTATTATTTAAATAATTGTGTTTGTGTCGTTGCTGAGCATACAGCAAACATTTTAATAAAGAGTAAAACACTGTTTGTAAGTTTTGTGGTCAAAGGGATGAGGGTAGAGTATAAAAAAGTATAATGTGATATTACTACTGCAATAATAGAGAATCATAGGACATGAAATGGTTCTTCAGGGTTAATCAGGTATTTACAGAAAGGCAAACAGGTTAGAGGAAACAGCATGCATACTCATAAAGTTCCAACTCAAGGGAGATCAGGGTGAATCAGTTAGAGTTAGTTCAAAGACAGTGTGAGGAGGTGAGAGTTAAGTTCAGCACTGAAGAAGCTGTGAGAGGAGAATCACAGGGGCCTAAGAATCTACATAAAGTGTTACATTACTGTAAAGATTTAAGTAAAACATTGAAAGTAATATCAATGGAGAAGCAAAGAGGACCAAATTTGTTACGTTGAAATTACAGAATACGGGATCATGGAAACACATGTAATATTGAAGGTTATGAGCCTAAAGTCATGTATAAAGATTTGACAGTGGTTGCCTTATATAAAAGGGAATTTGGACAAGACTTTTTTTCCTTATGAACTTATGAATTTACTTAAAAGAATGTAATGCCAATTCAAGCAAATGATGTAAGGTGGTGATTTTCAGTGAAGTTAACAGGAATCTAATTCCACAAAGATGCTACACAAGCAGACATCTGCCAGAGTGAGGATAAATTGGGCACAACCCAAAGAAAATGAAGGGTGCTTTTCAACTGGGAAGCACTAGAGATGAAGTGAGATGCCTGAGGCATGGTGCCTAGTCTTCTGATCACCATCATCTTTAGCTTTGACTCTCAGGAACTCTGTCTCTAGGAGTTTTCTCCCTGACTTTAAAGAAATATACTCAACTCTGATGTTATCTCCATATGGCTTTCAAACAATCTTCAAATCTGCACTAGAGACTGGAACTGTTCTTCACAAAAATAAAACAGACTGTGAGGCAAGCAGTGTAGCTATACATACATTATCAATAATGCACATGAACTTCCTGCAGGCAATAACACAGAGAAAAGGCAATGGCTCAGTAGGGGGTAAGGACTGTGGGAAACAAAGGTTGACATGAAAGATAGAAATGAACTCAGGAGAGGTTTGTCTTTTTTTTTTCCAAGTTGGGAATTCTAAAACAAATACATGCTATAGCTTTGGGGGAACTTATTATTGCTCTGTACCTCAGCATAGAGAACTAATTCAAATTTGCCACATTGGAAAGGTGTCTTGAAACTTGGAGTACTTCCAGATACAAGATATAATCTGAATCTTAAAAGAGTGCTTTTTACACTTTGATGTTTCGTATTTCTCTTTTAATATGTTTACCTGACTCAAAGTGATAATATTTTGTTATGTATAGACAAATATTTTTTATGTATATCAGGATTCCTGTCATCATTTTTCCTAGTATGAGATCCAGTCACAGACATCTACTTTCACGCTGTGGGAAGACAACAGCAAAACCATGATGTAATGGTGGAAGACAGAGAGGAGAGGGCGGCCATTAGTAGAAACCTAGAGAACAGACTCTAGAGAAGGCATAGTAGGACACAGGAACTATGAAGAGGGATAGGGAGAAAATAAAAGGAGTCTTTAAAGCAGAGACACAGAGGGTAATATTGAGAGAAAGAGAAACAAAGGGAGGAATGATAAATAACACAAAGTGTAAGTAAAAAAGCAATACAGAAACGATATTTTATGAGCTTAGTTTAAAATATAATGTGGTGTGTGTGTGTGTGCACGCATGCACGCACCCACATGTGTGTGTGCACACGCATGTGTGACTGTTTTTCTCTCTGTGTGATGGAGTTATCCCATAGGGAGGAAAAAATTGTTCCCATAAAAGCTATAGGCTATCAAACAAAACCTAAGGTTGCAAGCAAGGGACAGCTCTATTTGAGGTTTTGGTCTGGGGTATCTAAGGAATTCCCCAAATAATGAAAGCTATGACCAAGTCTATTGATTGCTATCCAGATTATGAACGGAAGACTATATTACAGATATGACACAGTTTAGTCACAGGACTTGGAGAAATGGGGGTGGAATTAACTTGGAAGCCTCCTGTCAGAGTGTTGGCATTCAAGTCAAGCAAAAAGTATTAGGCAAGCTGCTGAGGCAAGCCACAGAGTTATCAACAGTGATACCCAGGTGTGAAAAAAATCTGTGTACCATAACAATGATCAGGCTGGTAACATAACCCCAATAATGTAATAACAGCATTTGTTTCTGGAGATATCCAACAAGTGTTTAATTAGATCTAAGTCCTATACAACAGAAGATAAATTAGTTTGGCCCTGCATAGTTCATAGACAAATTTGGCACAAAGACAGTGTGAGAGCGCTCAGAGGACCAAAAGTAAGAAGGGAAACCTTATCCTACTTATCATTTTGGACATCCCTATGTAATGATTGCGACCTAATCTAGTCCTTCGTAAGGCTGCATTCTAGCAATTCCATATAGGCCATGAGATAATTTTTGTTTAGAGATCAACTGCTTGTACCACCAATGAACTTATTGAAAGAAATTTCTGTTTGCAGCAGAAAAAGGCTATTAGAGAGATCCAAAACTGAATCAAATGTCCATAGGTCCCTGCCCCAAACAAAACATTTAGAGCACAACCCTGACCTTTAAGACTCAGTGAGCATCACAGAGAAGGGGGTAGAAAACTTTTACCTGAGAATCAGGACAATTTCGGTGAGATTATGTCTTCTGTATATCACAGAGATGTCGGACACAAAAACTCTCAACAATGAGCTTGAGGACACAACCTGGAAAGATCACACCAGTTAATGTGCCAACAAGAATAGAGGGGTAAGTTCCAAGTCCCACCAGCAGGAGACCAGTCAATGTGTGCTGACAAGCAGAAAGGGTAATGCCCAAACCCTAAGTACTTAGCTCTTATTCATTTATCTACCATATTGGAAACACACAATAGGAGATATCTGCTCTCTCTCTCTCTCTCTCTCTCTCTCTCTCTCTCACACACACACACACACACACACAGACACACACCACACACACACACATTCTTTCTGTCTATATATCTTTAAATACAAATATGTATATTTAACAGAAATAATTATCAAATAAGAGATCATGACCTGGAGAGAGGCATGAGAGGAGTTAGTGTCAGAAGGAAAGGTAGAAATGATTCAAATACAGTATATTCATGAATGAAAATCTCAAAAAATATAATTTTGTACCTGTTGTATAATATATAATTTCTATTATAGGAAATTATTACTATTAATTTTTAAAACTATGACCCACTGCATATGCATTTTTCATTTTTCTTATTTTTTTTCAGATATTTTTATTTACATTTCAATTGTTTTTCCCCTTTCCAGGTATCCCCTTCAGAAACCCCCTATACACTCCTCCTCACCCTGCCTTTATGAGGGTGCTCCCCCAGCCACCCACTCACCCACTCCCTTATTCCCACCTGGCATTCCCCTATACTGGGGCATTTAACACCCTAAGGCCCAAGGGCCACTCCTACTGATGTTCAACAAGGCCATCCTCTGCCACATATGCTGCTGGAGCCATGAGTCCTCCATGTGTACTTTTTGGCTGATGGTCCAGTCCCTGAGAGCTCCCAGGATCTGGCCAATTAACACTGTTTTTCCCCGCCCCATGGGGCTGCAAACCCCTCAACTCCTTCAGTTCCTTCTCCAACTACTCCATGGGGACCCAGCACTCAGTCCAATGGTTGACTCCAAACATCCACCTCTGTATTTGTCAGGCTCTGGCAGAGGCTCTCAGGAGACAGCCATATTAGGCTCCTGTCAGCAAGCACTTCCCAGAATCCACAATAGCATCCAGGTTTGATGACTGAAAAAAGGATGGATTCTCAGGTGGGGCAGTTGCTGGATGGCCTTTCCTTCAGTCTCTGCTCCATAATTTGTCTCCATATTTCCTCCTGTGAGTATTTTGTTCTCCCATCTAAGAAGCACTGAAGCATCTGCACTTTGGTCTTGCTTCTTCTTGGGCTTAATATGATTTGTGAATTTAATCTTGGGTATGCTGAACTTTTGGGCTAATATCCAATTATCAGTGATTGAATACCATGTGTGTTGTTTTGTGACTGTTCCCTCACTCAGGATGATATTTTCAAGTTCCACCCATTTGCTTGCAAATTTCATGAAGTCATTGTTTTTAATAGCTGTGTAGTATTTCACTGTGTAAAGGTGTCACATTTTCTGAATCCATTCCTCTGTTGAGGGACATCTGTGTTGTTTCTGATTCTGGTCATTATTAACATGGCTGCTATGAACATGGAGGAGCATGTGTTCTTATTACATGCTGGAGCATCTTCTGGGTATATGCCCAGGAGTGGTATAGCTTGGTCCTCAGGTAATGCTATGTCCAATTTCTGAGGAACCACCAGACTGATTTCCAGAGTGATTGTACGAGGTTGCAATCCCAGCAGCAATGGAGGAGTGTCCCTCTTTCTCCACATCCTCACCAGCATCTGCTGTCACCTGAGTTTTTGATCTTAGCCATTCTGACTGGTGTGAGGTGGGATCTCAGGGTTGTTTAGATTTGCATTTCCCTGATGACTAAGGATGTTGAGCATTTCGTTGGGTGCTTCTCAGCTATTCAGTTTCCTCAGTTGAGAATTCTCTTGTTTAGCTCTGTTGTAAAGATCTTTTCCCAATCTGTTCACTGCCATTTTGTCCTATTGCCAGTGTCTTCTGCCTTAGAGAAGCTTTGCAATTTTATGAGGTCCCATTTGTCAATTCTTGATCTTAGAACATTAGCCATTGGGGTTCTGTACAAGAACTTTTCCCCTGTGCCCATGTGTTCAAGGCTTTTCCCCACTTACTCTTCTATTAGATTCAGTGTATCTGGTTTTATGTGGAGGTCCTTGATCCACTTGCACTTGAGCTTTTACAAGGAGTTAAAAATAGATGAATTCGTATTCTTCTACATGCTGACCACCAGTTTAACAAACACTATTTGTTAAAAATGCTGCCGTTTTTCCACTTGATGGTTTGAGATTATTTGTCAAAAATCCAGTGACCATAGGTATGTGGGTTCATTTCTGGGTCTTCAGTTCTATTCCATGGATCTACTTGCCTGCCACTGTACCAATATCATGCAGTTTTGATCACTATTTCTCTCTAGTATAGCATGAGATCAGGGATGGTGATTCTCCAGAAATCCTTTTATTGTTGAGAATAGTTTTTGCTATCTGGATTTTTTGTTATTCCAAATGAACTTGAGAATTGCTTTCTCTAACTCTTTGAAGAACTGAGTTGGAGTTTTGATGGGGATTGCATAGAATCTGTAGATTGCTTTTGGCAAGATGGCCATTTTTACTATATTAATCCTGCCAATCCATGAGCATGGGAGATATTTCCATCTTCTGAGGTCTTCTTCGATTTCAGGCTTTGGAGACTTGAAGTTCTTGTTGTACAGATATTTCACTTGTTTGGTTAGAGTCACACCACGATATTTTATATTGTTTATGACTATTGTGAAGTATGTTCTTTCCCTAATTTCTTTCCTATCCCATTTATTTTTGAGCAGAGGATGGCTGCTGATTTAATTTGATATTCAAAAAATTAATTTGCTGAAGTTGTTTATAAGCTATAGGAGTTCTCTGGTAGAATTTTTGGGGTTACTTAAATATACTATCATATCATCTGCAAATAGTGATATTTTGACTTCTTCCTTTCCAATTTATATCACTTTGACCTCTTTCTGTTGCCTAATTCTTCTAGATAGAACTTTGAGTACTATATTGAATAGGTAGGGAGAGAGTGGGAAGCCTTATTTAGCTCCTGATTTTAGTGGAATTGCTTCAAGTTTCTGTCATTGACCACTAGTTTGCTGTATATTGCTTTTATTATGTTTGAGTATGTGCCTTGAATTCCTGATCTTTCCAAGCCGGTTACCATGAAGGAATGTTGAATTTTGTCAAATGCTTTTCAACATCTAATGAAATGATCATGTGTTTTTTTTTCTTCGAGTTGGTTTATGTAGTGGATCACATTGATAGATTTCCATATGTTGAACTGTCCATGCATCCCTGGGATGAAGCCTAGTGATGATAGTGATGAATGATCATTTTGATGTGTTCTTGGATTCAGTAGAATTTTACTGAGTATTTTTGCGTCGATATTCATAAGGGAAATTGGTCGAAGTTCTCTTTCTTAGTTGGGTCTTTGTATGGTTATCATATCAGTGTAAATATGTCTTCATAGAACGAATTGGGTAGTGTTCCTTTAGTTTCTATTTTTTGGAATAGTTTGAAAAGTATTGGTATTAGATCTTTGAAGGTTTGATAGAATTCTGCACTGAAACCATCTGGACCTGGCTTTTTTTGGGGGAGACTTTTAATGACTGTTGCTATTTCTTTAGGGGTTATGGGATGTTTAGATGGTTTATCTGATCTTGATTTAAATTTGTCACCTGGTATCTGTCTATAAAATTGTACATTTCATCAAGATTTTCTGGTTTTCGTGAATATAGGCTCTTCTGTAGGATCTGATGATTTTTTTGAATTTCCTAAGTTTCTATTGTTATATCTTCCTTTTCATTTCTGATTTTGTTAATTTGGATACTGTCTCTGTGCCCTCTGGTTAGACTTGCTAAGGGTTTATCTATCTTATTGATTTTCTCAAAGAACCAGCTCTAGGTTTTTGTTGAATTTTTGTATAGTTCTTTTTGTTTCTACTTGGTTGATTTCAGCCCTGAGTTTCATTATTTCCTGCTGTCTACTCCTCTTGGGTATATTTGCTTCTTTTTGTTCTAGAGCTTTCAGGTGTGCTGTTAAATTGCTAGTGTATACTCTCTCCAGTTTCTTTTTCGAGGCACTCAGAGCGATTGGTTTTCATCTTATCTTTGCTTTCAATGTGTCCCTTACGTTTGTGTATTTGTGCCTTCATTTTGTTAAATTCTAAAAAGTCTTTAATTTCTTTCTTTATTTCTTCCTTGACCAAGTTATCATTGAGTAGGACTTTGGTCAGCTTCGATGTATATATGGGCTTTCTGTTGTTTTTCTTGCTATTGAAGACCAACTTAGTCCTTGGTGTTTTGATAGGATGCATGGGATTTTGTTAAATTTTTGTATCTGTTGAGACTGTTTTATGATTGATTATTTGGTCAATGTTGGAGAAGGTACCATGAGGTGCTGAGAAGAAGTTATATTCTTTTGTTTTAGGGTGAAATCTTCTATAGATATCAGCTAAATTCATTTGGTCCATAACTTCTGTTAGTTTCACTGTATCTCTGTTTAATTTTTGTTTCCATTATTATTGTTTACATATGATTGTTCATAAAGAGAGATGCTGTTAAAGTCTCCCAGTATTATTGTGTGAGGTGTGTATGCTTTGAGCTTTAGTAAAGTTTTTTGTTTGTTTGCTTGTTTTGTTTTGGTTGGTTGTGTTGGTTTTTGTTATGAATCTGGGTATCTTGCATTTGGAGCATTGATGTTCAGAATTGAGAGTTCTTATTGTTTGATTTTTCCATTGATAAGTATTAAGTGCCCTTCCTTTTTATATCATTTGGTTGAAAGTTGATTGATTGATTGATTGATTGATATATTGAATGGCTACTCCAGCTTGTTTCCTGAGACCATTTGCTTGGAAAATTGTTTTCCAGCCCTTTACTCTGAGATAGTAACTGTTTTGACACTGAGGTGTGTTTCATTTATGCAACAAAATTCTGGGTCCCATTTATGTATCCAATCTGTTAGTCTATATCTTTTTATTGGTGAATTGAGTACTTGATGTTAAGAAATATTAAGGGTTGTGATTGTTGTTTCCTGTTATTTTTTATGCTATTTTTATTTTTATGTAGCTATCTTCTTTTAACTTTGCTGTGTTTCCTCTTTGAGATTTTCTACCTGTTTCCCTGTGTTCTCCTCTATTTCTTTTTATTTATGTCCTTCTTACAGTCCTCTGTTATCTTCATGAGATGTGATTTTTAAATCAGAGTCTTGCTTTTCTGGTGTGTTGGGTTATCAGGGATCGTTGTGGTGGGAGAACTGAGTTCTGATGATGTCAAGTAGCCTTGATTTTTCTTGCTTATGTTCTTGCCCTTGCCTCTCGTTATCTGCTTATATCTGATGCTAGTTGGTCTTGCTGTCTGTGACTGTGACTTGAACCTCCTGCAAGCCTGTGTGTCAGTACTCCTGGGAGATCAGTTCTCTCTGGGTGGTGTTTGTGTATGTAGCACTATGGCACAGGATCTGCTGTGGGCACAGATCGAAACCAGAAGTGTGTATGCAATTATATGTTATATTGTAAAAGAAACTTAGAGTATAAAGGAACCCTGTGGAGGAGTCCCATCTGGACTTTTGATTAGGCACAGACCACAAACAAACACCGATTTTCCAGCACAAATCAAATGCAAGGCAAAGAAATAAGGTGACTGAACCAGAATTTGTCAGATATATAAAAGTGACTTTGCAAGTATTGATTTTAAGAGACAAAAAGAGGAGGTCTTTTTAAAAATGAGCTATGATGTGTTGGTAAGTTTTAATTAGATATTTTAGATAGGTTAGTCAAAATAATGGATGGTGGATGGGGACTATTGGTGATCAGTCTCTGGAATGAGTCAATGGCAGCCTAACAACCTAAATTGGGGGGAGGGAGCTTTAGGAGTTCAGGCTAACAGTTTAACAAGGTGGAAAAAGATAAAATGCAAAACCTGCCAAGTTTGTCATGCTCAGGTATGTTTGTCATGCTAGGCCTGATAGAACCCTTCATTGTATACATTAATCTTTCATCCTTTGGTAAAATTGGATAATTGACAAACAGAAATATTTCACCTCACCATCTTTTTACAGGTTTTGGTCAATTGAAATCATCTGTGAGTAAAACTGTGATGATAAAATTTATGACTATAAATGTTCTCTGTATCTGGAGAGCACCCTTATGCTACTTGGGAGACATAGTTGTAAATGATTGAATTATTAGAAATGTTTTGTTATTGCTGATTTCTATGGTGACATAAGCTAAAAAGACTTAATAGCATTATGAAAAATGAAATGAGCCAATCTTTCCTATGAAGCCTGGTGATCTAGGTCAGGCGATGAGCAGCCACTGTAATTATTCTTCCCAAAGGACACTGAGGTCCAGAGGCTAAGCATTAAAATGAATGAGTAGCATCTGTTCACATGCTTGGTTTCACCATTGATCCCTGGTTTATATTTTAAATAAGCTATGGTCCCTTTCCCATTTCAAAGGATGTTATGACTTTGAGTAAAGTCTATTTGCATAATACTTAGAAGTACTATGTGTATGGTTACTATAGTAACTTCAGATCTCTCAATATGAGAGCACATGTCTTCTAGACATATCTGTCAGTATGTGTCAGATGTGGATTATGAAATGGTACCCTTTTAGTAATTTGTTTTTACAAGTGATTACATGTCAACAACATGATTCTGAACATAAGTAAAATTGCAGTGATTGGTTATCATTCACATATTCTAAAGAGTAGTATATGTATATTCTTAGTCTTCATAGAAAATATTAAACAGGTTCTATTAGCATTGCAACAAACTTTAATCTATCATTTTATTATGATTTCATTCTGAGATTAGGACAATTGAATACAAAAGTATGTGTAGGCATTGATAGGAATTTTCATAGAGAATTTCCCAGTCCTAGCCCAAAGTCATTTTCATGTCTGAAGCCTACTTCCTCATTCTAGCCTAAGATTTAGATTTCTGCCTGAAATTACTTCTTGGTTCTAGCCTAATGTCAGATTTCTGCCTGAAGCCCATTTCCTTGTCCTTGGCCAATGTCAGATTCCTGCCAAGCAGCCCCAAAAGCTCTCCATATTTCCCCCTTTTTTATTTTATATACAAATTTTTCCCTTGAGATTTATTTAGCTCTCTCTCTAAGGTCTTGTAATATTACCTCATGGATTTTAAGTTTCTTTTCCAATTCTGTGATAACTACCATTCAAGGTTACTGGAGATTATATTAAATCTAGATATACCTTTGAAAGTATAACAAATTTCCCAGTATGCTTCTAACAACCCAAGAAATTTAAAACTTTGCATCATGTAGTATCTTCCTGATATCTTTTTAGTGTCTTAAAATTTATTGTAGAGGTAGTTCAACTTCATGGCTTGGTCACTCTGGTACTATTGTGAATATGATAGTGTTAATAGTTTACTTTATTAGGTTTATAGTTGCTATGCTGAATATCTACTCTTCTCATCTGTAACTTGAAATTTCTCTGGACTGACTTGTAACACTTAAAATTTTATAGAATGTCTTTCCATTTTGTTGTTTTTCTTTTGTGGTATAGAAGGTCCATAAATAAAATGTACAGTGAAAATGCAAATTTATAAATACTTTATTAGTTCTTTGAAGATTTTCCCTTTTGTTGAAGATAGCCTTTTTTTCCCTAAAGTAATATATCCTGATTATATTTTCCTCTCTACTCCTCCCAGTTCCTCATCATATCTCCTCCCATTTAGATACACTCCCTTTATTGTTTTTATTAAAAAAGAAATAGACTTCCAAAGAATCATGATATAATATAATAAGATAAAACTAACACATTGGAATTGGACAAAACAAACCAACAGTAGGAAAAGAACCCACAAGAGGCAGGAGTTGCATAAATCCACTCATTCACATCCTCAGGAATCCCATATAAACACTAAGCTGGAACCCGTAATAAATATGCAAATGACCTGGTACAGAATCATGCAAAGCCTATGCACACTGAGTCAGTGTTTGTAAGTTCGTATGAATTTTGAGAATGTTGACTTAGATTACTTTCTTAATGTCATCCATACTCTGGCTCTTACACTCATTCTGTATCTTCTTCCACAAAGTCCCTTGAGCCCAAATGGGAAAAGCTTGATGGAGCAATCCCCATTAGAGCTGAGTGTTCCAAGATTTCTCATTCTCTATATAATGTCTTGCTGTGGTTCTCTACATTTGCTCCATACCTACCAGTGGGAAACTTCTCTGATGGCCGCTGAGCACGTTATTGATCAATGAACATAGCAAAACGTCACTTGTAGTCATTCAATTGCTATGCTACTATTATTATTTTCTAGAGAATTAGTGTTTGATTGCACCCTAGGTCCTTTAGCTATTGGTCTCAGGTTGTGGGTAAGCCAAGAATGTTTTGTATATATTCCATTTTGTGAAGTGAGCCTTCATCAAATTAGATATTGCTTGTTGCCACTATACTTGCATGTACTGCAGGACAAAGACCATTGTTAATCCAAGGATTTCTGGCTGGCTCAGTGTTTATATTTCTCTTTTGATAGTGTGTACAGTATCTTCCTGTACCAGACTCTGTGTTCTGAAGTATCTAGGGAGTCATGAGCTTAATTTGGCATGCCATTGAGTTGTGTAGGTGTTCTCTTCAGCAATGAAAGCTTCTGTGAGACTTTTGAATCTAAATGTAGAATTTTCAGGTCTCAGTTTGAATTTAAGATTAAAAGAATCTCACTGTCCCAGGACACATCCTGGGAGAGGCACAATCCTTAGAGGACACTTTCTGGATTAACATTCAGAGGAGGAAGGGAAAGGCTGATTAACATTCCTCAGACCATGGGGGAGGGAACCCACCTGCAGGTGAGGAAGGGCCAGAGCAGGTAGACAGACAAGGAGGTCCTTGTCACCTCATTCCCAAAGACCAATCAATTTGAAAGTCACACTGTTCTGCCAATCATATTGTGCCTAGTCACTGTTCTCTGTTCTAATCCCTAGACCCTATAAAAGCTATTCTTAGCTTGAACTCGGGGTTCTCTCTTCTTGCTTGCATGCGAGGGAACCCCAATATACTGGAATCATTAAACCTCATGCTGGCTGCATCAAGATCAGTCTCGTGAGTCATTGGGTGGTCATAATCTCTTAAGTGGGAGTCTCTCCTATCTGGGGGTCTTACACTTAGGCCTTACACTTAGGGAAAACAACCTTTTGTCTTGCAACAGCCTGGGTTGTTTAGAAATTCTCAAGGTACTCCTTGTACAGACAACTCAATTAGATGTAACCCAATCCCAGGACTGAAAGTTTCATTTGGTTATAAGAGATGGCCAATAGAGGCTCTGTTTCCCTCACTATTTGGTGATTTTATTTAGATCACCTTCATATATGTTTATAGTTTAGGGAACTTCTACTGATTGTGTTTTCATACTACCCCTCAAATTGCCCTTAATTTTATCTCTCACCCTCTTCTACCAACATCCCTACTTGATCCTCTTGTTTCAGCAGGTTTCACCCATCCTTATCTATCTATTCTACTTTTATTTCTCAATAAGATCTATTTGTCCCTTTTCATCTCTTATCCTTTATCTAACCAAATACATGCAATTTTCATGATTTTATTTCCTTTTTTTTTTTTAGGACTGAGTAACACGCCATTGTATTGATGGACATCTGGATTGTTTGCTTTTTTTTTCTATTATGGGTAGAGAAGCCATGAAGATGCTTAAGCAAGTGTTTTGTGGTTGGATGAAGCTTCCTATATATCTGGAGTGGTATGGTGATTTGAGTAAGATTGCCCACATAAGCTCATACATTTGAATGCTTAGTCATCAGGGAGTGGCAATATTGAGAACCTTTAGAAGGTGCGGCCTTGCTACAGAAGTTGTTTGTGGCCTCGTTAGAGGAAATGCATCATGGAAGTAAATTTATTGTAACAAAACCACATTCCACAATATATTTTTCTCTTTTCTTCTCTCTTTTCCTCTCCTCCATTTGTCAGATATTAAAATACCAACACCAGCTTGCCAGCTTGCTTGATTAAAAAATATTTTTCCATCCTTTTACTCTCTTTTATTACTAATTCCAGTTGTTAAGGTGTGTTTCTTGGAAGCAACCGAGTGATAGATATTATTTTCACATTCAGTCTGGTAGTCTGTGTCTTTTTTTTTTTTTTTTTTTTTTTTTGGTAAATTAAGACTATTTATATTGAGAGACATCAATGACGAGTGATGTAGGGGGAGGAACTGATATTAAAGTCTTGTTCTCTAATTGTTTGATTGGGTCAATAAAGACAGCAGAAACTAATCATAGGGCAAAGATAGAGAAGCAGGTTTTCCTGGTCTCAGAAGGAAGAGGAGAAGACTAGATATAGAAAGGGCTTTTGGTCAAGGTTTAGGAGGGAAAATGTGGACACCATGTAGTCCTGGGGGCAATTAGAATCAGTGGTGGCCTCTGCTGCCAGATGAATTCTAATATAGAATAGCTCATGTGTTTAGTACCATAGATTTCAAGCCCAACAGTTGTGTCATCTGGCTGATTTTAAAATACTAAGATTGCCTTGCGTTTTCCATCTATGACAATTCAGGTGGGCAAGGAAGAGGGCACAACATTGTGGTAGTCATTGGTGCTTAGAACAGCCAGCCACAAGGAAAAATTTTAGCTAGTGGCAGGGGCTAAGTAGACAGCAGGCTGGTGGTTAATTGTCCCAGAGCCTAGTAGGCACAAACATGCATTTTTAAAATTACACACAGCAAAATGTTTGTTGATTCCTGTTGATTTGTTGATCTCAATTTAGTACTTTTTGTGTTTCCACTGGTGTAGTTGAACTCCTAGGTTGTAGTTTTTCCTCTATCACTTTCTGTAGTAGTGGGTTTTTTTGATACTGTATTTGTTCCTTTTTGTTTCTTTTCTTTTTCTTTCTTTTTATTAATCATTCCATTAATTTACAGCTCAAATAACATCCCACTTTCTGCTTAGGCCTCCACAAGGCCCCATTCAACCTCTTTCTCTTCCTTCCCCTTTGCCTCTGTAAGGGTACTCTCCCCCACCTTTCCTGCCCCATTCCTTTCCTCTAGCATTCCCCTACACTGGGACATCAAACCTCCACACGACCAAGAGCCTCCCCTCCTGTTGATGTCAGACAAGGGCATTATCTGACATATGGTTTGTGGAATATTGTATTTCTAGTTTTATATTTGTTAGATGCATGCTTGGTTTCTTGTTCTTTGTAGCTTTTGGTATCCATGTGCTACCTGGTAAGAAAATCTGTGGTCCTACTAGATGTGTATACTCTGGGTTCAAGTTAATATGTGTTTTTAAGTATAGAAAGTTGACACTTAAGAATAGGGTTTGCTGTCAGTCAAGGTATGAAGGGGTACAGGTCCCACAGGAAGAGGAATGCAGGGCATTCTATTAAGCTCTGCTTAGTCCTCAGAATTCATTCTTGGAAGAGTAATTCAAGTCTACAGCATGTGGTCTGCATGAGACTGGTGGGTTGGACTTGGAGGAATTGGGGGAGAGGTAGAAGTCTTCAGTTCACTTGCCTACTTCCCTATCCAGGGTGGTCGGTGGATTCCCAGAGGATGCCTGCTCAAGTTGTGGTTTGCTTCCCAAACAGGGGTCTCCTGTGTGTTCTCAAAGTGTAGTGGTTGGAATTGTGTACTACTACCCTGGAAGGAGCAGCCTGTGGGTTCCTGGGGGCTAACCTGTAGGGATTCTGTGTTTTGATCACATTTACTCTTTCTCCCTCAACTTCTCACAGGTCTATCTGCCATAACTTACTCATCCAACTTATGTCTTCTAATTTTTTTTTACCTTAAGTCTAAATTACTTCATTTTCCACTTCTCAAGCCTATTCATAATTTATAAATTTTATAAATGTTTTAGTAGAAACCGTGGTCCAAAATTTCAATATTGCTGCATTTATCTCACTGTAATGAGTGTTAACATGGCAGTATAACTTAGTACCCTACACATCATCCTGTGCAGATGGCAGGGGATCATTTGCTAACACACACACACAGCAAACTGTGAAACATTACAAAATAGTTCTTTTTCCAAAACCTGACAAATTTTCTTTCTCTCCTCCTTGGAAAATTGTGATTTTTGGTGGATATCAGTAATTCCAAACATAAAATCAAACAATCCAAATCTAGAAAAGTGACAAGAAGTTCATTTTTCTTTATTCTTTTCACTCATATATCTGCTGGTATTTTTAAAAATATGTATGCTTTTACTAACACACAATAGTTTTTTTGGACACCAAAGTTCACTGAAATAATTTTATTAATCTTTTAAAATCTAGATCAGGTGATCACAGATTTGGTGTAGGAGGAGCTAAGGTAGGAGGAGTAAGGAGAGGAAGAGGAAAAAGAAGAGGAGTAGCTAGAGAGAGCAGAGATGTAGGAGGATGAAGAACCATGCAGGTATGGAGAGCAGTCCCGGTAACAACTTATATTTAGGTTAGCAAATTGGGAAACACCTCTAGTTGTATGGGCATATTGTTATTGAGTATTATCAAACGTATAAAGCCTTTGATTAATTTTTAAGCATTAGAGTTTAATTTTCTACCAGGCCCACATGAATGGCAGGATCGTCTGGGTGCAGCTCAGACTTGTGGAGACAGTGTGGAAGATTGCAGAGCCATCTTCCATTTTGTGGGTGGCAGGGCCGGTGTCTCTGACCACCTGAGCAGAAGACCTGAGCTGAGCAGAGGCAGTATTCCACCTCCACTTGTGGCCACAGGCCTAGTCTAGTCAGGAACATGGCAGTTGACTGAAATGTCATGATTGAATGCTGCCATTTTAAATATCTCCCGAAACAATTTGGCACTAACAGAAAACTTCAGTATGGGGGTCTCTCTATTGAACTTTCAATTGTATTTAACGTTGCAAAGCCTTGACAAAACCCCATGGTCCTACCGAAGCCCATCTCTATTATGGGAGCTTTACACTATTCTCTAAAACGTGCATTTCACACATTCATGCTTAAAATCACCCCAAATCAGTTACAATGTACCCCTCCTCCATTGATTTCCAGTCCTTGATTCTTACTGTTCCAGACATCCCAATTCATTTCAAGAGGCCAGCATAGGTAGAATATTCTTTGCCTTTTCTTCAGAATATCTGGAATTTTTCTAATGTAATTATTTTTCTAAGCTAACAGCCTAACAAAAGGGCTTATGTTCTTCGTTTGCTTTCTCCAGAAAACAGTTTGGGACTTAAACAGTGTGAACAGGTATTTTTCCATTTGTATACTTCTACTCTCAGATATATTGCATTAAGCAAGTTCAACCATCAGCAAATATTTGTGGAAGTATTAGACTGTCTAGTGAAGCTCTGGATTTGGTGGTTTGTTTAAACAAGCCCTTCTGCATATTAACTCTAGGCTTTATGTAAATTCTAATGAGTGTCTTCATCCCCTATCTTTTGTAGGGACTCACCACAGTGGGATTATTTCAGAGAGTGTTCATTCATCTTGTGGCAGAATGCTCACATTAATATATTCAATTCATTGGCTAACAGTCTGGTATGAACCTTGAAAGGACTGTTTCCTTTGAATAAATTGTCTTTAAATACAGTTATAAAATCTAAAATTATCCAGTCAGTTTTGCAATTAGAATATCATCAGTTTCTGACAGATATAAATATTCAATTAATAATTCTGTTGTTACTGTCATCAGCAGGAAGAGACAGTCATTCCAGAGAGCACTATAAAACAAATGAATGACAAGGTATTTATATCAGAAATGCTTTCATCACATTAAACACATATTCTACAATAGTATTGAAGATTTGATGTTTATTTCATTTTCTTAGGATAAGTAAAAGAATTATCTCACTGTAATGATATAAATATAATATAAACTATTTATACACTTTATGTGTTTGTGCAGTCCAAATACAGTAAATTAATAAAAGCCTTCTCATGATAGGTTTGAAATTTACAATCTGTATATTCAACAGGTTGGTTTCTCTGTGTTGCTATAAGATAAAAGTCAAGGTAATCACAAGAGTGAATAAACAAGGCAAAAGGAAGCATTTTCAAATAGCATTAAGTACCAGGCCATTGTTTTGTGAGTTCATCCTTAAGAAGACATATTTATGATAATGTAGAAGAGGGAACATTGGTCATGCACAATGCTATATATCAAAAAGACCTCAAATAAAATTGAAATTTTATTACAAAAACTTATGATATCCTGCAAATTGAAGCAAACATGATGGTTTACAAATTCTGCACACATTTGATACAGGAATGTTGTGATAGCACAATGCACATTACAGTCTGTTTGCAACTGTTGCTGTGTAGGAAACAAGTCAGAACTTATGTGTGTGGTTGGCATCAGGAAGCTCTGCATTTTCTTCCCTTTGTTCATTTCACTGCTTAAAAAGCTGTTTTGTTCCCTCTTCCCACTTTCTCTGCTCTTCTTAAAATACTTCCTTCTGGTCTGAGCCTTTGCCCTGAGCAGACCTTGGACTATAGCTCTGCATGCAGTTCCATAACACACAGAGAAAGCTCAACTCCCAGGAGCTCTAACACACCCAGGATCAGAGGTGAAGACGTCACAACATCTGCCGCAACACTGGAAGTAACTGGGACCAGCAGGATCCAGGAATGCAGGAACCCCTGTCCAGTCAGTGGCACAGGTTCCTTCTGATTTGAACCAGTGCCTTGAGCAGAACTTGGGTGCTAACTCTACACCAAGTCCCACAACACCCAGAGGAAGCTCGACTCTGAGGAACTCTAACATACCCAGGATCACAGGATCTCAGGAGCTTGGTCACACCAGGATTTCAGGATCCCAGAGGCAGCATGATTCCCAGGAGCTCTGACACATCCAGGATCTCAGGATCACAGGATGCTAGAATCACAGGATCACAGAGACAGCTAGACTCTGAGAAGTACTGATAAAACCAGAATCACAGGAGGAACAGGCTCCAGTCAGAGATAAAGAGGGCAGGTAGCACTAGAGATAACCAGATAGCAAGAGGCAAGCATAAGAACATAAGCAACAGAAAGTAAGGTTATTTGGCATCATCAGAATGCAGTTCTCCCACCATAGCAAGTCCTGGATACACTATCACACTAGAAAAGTAAAATAGGGATCTACAATTACTTCTCTTGATGATAATAGAGGTCTTTAAGGACATAAATATCTGCCTTTAAAATCTACAGGAGAACACAGGTAAAAAGGTAGAAGTCCTTAAAGAGGAAACACAAAAATCCCTAAAGAATTACAGGAAAACACAACCAAACAGATGAAGCAATTTAACAAGACCATTCAGGATGTAAAATTGGACATAGAAACAGTAAAAAAATTACAAAGGGAGACAACACTAGAGATAGAAAACATAGGAAAGAGATCAGATGTTATAGACACAAACATCACAAACAGAATAAGAGATAGAAGAGAGAATCTCAGGTGCAGAAGATACCCTAGAAAACATTGGCACAACAATCAAAGGAAATGCAAAAAGTAAAAAGTTCCTAACCCAAAACATCCAGGAAATCCAGGACACAATAAGAAGACCAAACCTAAGGATATTAGGTATACATGAGAGTGAAGATTCCCAATGTAAAGGGCCAGTAAATATCTTGAACAAAATTATAGAAGACAATCCCCCTAACCTAAAGAAAGAGGTGCTGATGAATATACAAGAAACCTACAGAACTCCCAATACACTGGACCAGAAAAGAAAGTTCTCCTGCCCCATATTAATAAAAACATCAAATGCACTAAGTAATGAAAGAATATTAAAAATCAGTAAGGGAAAAAGTTCAAGTAACATACAAAGGCATACCTATCAGAATTACATCAGACTTCTATAGAACATTTCATCCCAAATGAAAGCTAGAAGATCGTGAGCAGATGCCATACAGACCTTAAGAGAACACAAATGCCAGCCCAGACTACTATACCCAGTAAAACTCTCAATTATCATAGATGGAGAAACCAAGATATGCCATGGCCAAACCAAATTTACACAATATCTTTTCACAGATATTATTTAAAAGAAAAACAAAGAAATAATGTAGTAAGTAAAAGTATAGTTTATTCATATAAAATATAAATAAATGAAATCAATTTTCATATTTTATAGAACTTAAATATCTCTGGAACTTAAAGAGTTTTCATTCCTTCCCTATTTGCATCCTTTCTCATATGCCTGGTCCTTTCCCTTATAGTATTAAATATGCTTTTCATTTTTTGCTTAATTTAATTTCTTTTTTAATCACCAGGGATTTATGTAAGAAATTATTACTTTAGGCACAAGGAATCAAAGGATTGTCATTTTTAAAAATTTTTAGTTGTACTGAATTCCTCCAGTCCACACATATGTGTACATATTTTTACACGTTATTTTAAACTAAAAATTGAAGTAATTGAGAGGTTCAGATAATTTAGCACTGTTTAAATGTGAAGCCCCAATATCAACATTGTCTAAAATAAAGAGAAAGGAACTTGTAAAAAAAATTCAGAATAATAGACTATCAGTGGGAATATTGTATTTCTTTTTTATTTCCCAGATCTATTACCTAAACATTTATGCAAAATTCTCCTAATATTTCCTTTTCTCTCATAGAACTTTGGACTTTGAAATTAAAAATCTTATTTTACTCCTATGGCTCAACCTATGTACATGTTATCATCTGGTACCATCTCAGTCCTTTTTCTTATGATAGATCTTCAAAGATAGCATCCAATACTAAACTTCTAATTTTTATTTATTCAAATTACTATAATGAGTTTTTTATTCTACAATTTGTATCTCAGGAGCCTTGGCTAGAGCTCTAGACATATCTATGAACATTTAGTATAATATACAGAAAATTCTTTTACTTTCATGTTATGAATGAATAAACTATGTTAAATTTCAAATAAGGAAACATTTACATTAACTAAAAACAATTTAGAAAATTATTGCTTTGGGCTTAGTCTTCATTTCTCAATGGTCAAAAAAAATCTGATTTCAGTCTTTTTATCTGACTGGCTAAATTATGAAAAGAGAATCCTAGTACAGTTATTTGCTTGAGATATTTATACTTTATATTATTATTGAAAGGATATTTAGAAAAAAATTTCAAGTCAATTCTATACATGATTTGTCAAATTTAGGGTTTTTCCAAGTTATGCTGACTCATTTCCATTGTGAAATCTAGGGATGACTCTAGTAACTGATGCCCATCAAGACTTATTCAAATCCAGAAAGATTCATTTTTAAAAATTTTTCTCTATATATTACATCATAACTATCATTTCCCTACCTTCTTCTTCTCCTAGTTCCCCATCCAAGCTCTCCTATTTCTCTATTGCTTCTCCATTTCCATCAGATAAAGGTTGATATCCCAGGGATATCAACCAAACACACCATATCAAATAACAGTAACACCAGGAACATCCCCTTATATTAAGGACAAGGCAACTCAGTAGGAAGAAATGGGTCTGTGAGGAAGTCCATGATCCATGCTCCTTCTGCCTGGGAAGCTACATTTGCAATTGTATTATGACTGCAGACTCAGAGTTAAAAAAGTGGCTTATAAAATGCTTTAGCAATCCATAATACCATGAATTCCCCACCAAAAAACCTAAAAAATTAGCATCCTAGATACAAAAGCCATTAAAGAGAACTCTTAAAAATTGTGGTAAGGATGATAAAGTGTTATTATTCAAAACTGGTGGCTTCTAGTAAGGGCTGAGGTAGAGTTCTTTAAGGGGCTATCCATTGGAAGTTTGACATTGTCCAATTGAATATATAGACAATTCACACTGAACTTGTTTTACTTCTCCTTTGTGTGGGGGACTGTCACAAGGGTAAGGCAGTGGACCTGGGAGGAATGGGAAGTAAGGGTGTTGAGGTGCATGATATGAAATTCCCAAGTAATCTAGAAAAAGATTGAAAACTAATAAATGGGATGTCATAAAAATGAAAAGTTTCTATAAGGAAAAGGACACTAACAATAGGACAAAAAGGCAGCCTATAGAATGGGAAAGGAACAACCAGATTGATATCCAGAGTGGTTGTACCAGCTTGCAATCCCACCAACAATGGAGTAGTGTTCCACTTTCTCCACATCCTCCCAATGTTTGTTGTCACTTGCGTTTTTGATCTTAGCCATTCTGACTGGTGTGAGGTGGAATCTCAGGGTCATTTTTATTTGCATTTCTCTGATGACGAAGGATGTTGAACATTTCTTTACATGTTTCTCAGCCATTTGAGATTCTTCAGTTAAGAATTCTCGATTTAGCTCTGTACTCCACTTTTTAATAGGGTTATTTCATTCTCTGGAGTCTAACTTCTTGAGTTATTTTTATATACTGGATATTAACTCTCTATCAAATGTAGGATTGGTAAGTATCTTTTCCCAATCTGTGGGTTGTTGTTTTGTCCTATTGATAGTGTCCCTTGCTTTACAGAAGCTTTTTAGTTTTATGAGGTCACACTTGTCAATTGTTGCTCTTAAAGCATAACCCATTAGTGTTTTGTTCAAGAAGTTTTCCTCTGTGCCAAGGAATTCAAGGCTCTTACCACTTTCTCTTCTACTAAATTCAGTGTATCTAGTTTTATGTGGAGGTTCTTGATCCACTTTGACTTGAGCTTCATGCAAGGAGATACGTAAGGATCAATTTGCATTCTTTCATATGCAGACCACCAGTTTGAACCAGCACCATTTGCTGAAAATACTGTCTTTTTGTTCCACTGTATGTTTTTAACTTTTTTGTCAAAGATCAAGTGACCATGGGTGTGTGGGTTCATTTCTCAGTCTTCAGTACAATTCCATTGATCTACTTGCTTGTTTCTGCACCAGTACCATGCAGTTTTTATCAATATTGCTCGATAATATAGCTTGAAGTCAGGGATGGTGATTCTCCTAGAAGTTTTTTAATTGTTGAGAATAGATTTTGCTATCCTAGGTTATTTGTTATTCCAAATGAATTTGAGAATTGTTCTTTCTAACTCTATAAAGAATTGAGTTAGAATTTTGGTGGGGATTGCATTGAATCTGTAGATTGCTGTCAGAAAGATGGCCAACTTTACTATATTAATAATCCTGCCAGTCCATGAGCGTGGGAGATCTTTCCATTTTTTTGAGATCTTTGATTTCTTTCTTCAGAGACTTGTAGTCCTTGTCATACAGATCTTTCACTCGCTTGGTTAGAGTCACATCAAGTTATTTTATATTATTTTTTACTGATGTTCCAACATATAACCAGGACACATGTTCTACTATGTTCATAGCAGCCTTATTTATAATAGCCAGAAGTTGTAAACAACCCAGATGTCCCTCAACAGAAGAATGGATACCAAAAATGTGGTACGTATACACAATGGAGTACTATGCAGAGATTAAAAACAATGACTTCATGAAATTCGCAGGCAAATGGATGGAACTAGAAAATATCATTCTCAGTGAGCTAACCCACACACAAAAGAACTCACATGGTATGTACTCACTAATAAGTGGATACTAGCCCAAAAGCTCAGAACGCACATGTTACAGCCTACACCATATGGAGAGTAGAAGGAAGGAAGATCAGGGTGGTTGCTTCAGTCCTGCACTGAGGAGGAACAGGACGATTATGGGAGATAGAACAAAGAATGGGGTTAATAGAGAGAGAGAGGGAGGAGGAGGAGGAGGAGGAGGAGGAGGAGGAGGAGGAGGAAATAAGGGTGGCAGTATCAGAATCTGGAGGAGACTTGAGAGAGGTACAGAGGGTCAGGAAATCGAATAAAAAGAGATATCAGGGGGATGAGGAACTGCAGATAGCCACTGGTGGGTCCAAGACACCAGAGAAATGTGAGGCTCCCAGGACCCAGTGGGATTGTCTTTAGCTGTAATGCGCAGACTGTGGAGAACATGTCCAGTAGATAAGCATGGCCCCTGATCGAGGGATGGAGCCACCCACCCATCTCAAAGTTTTTTTAACCCAGAAATATTTCTGTCCAAAAAAAGAACAGGGACAAAAACTGCAACAGAGAATGAAGGAAGAGCCAACTGGGGAATGGCCCCATCTGAGGATCAGTCATGTCTGCAGACACCAAACCCAACACTGTTGCTGTGGTCAGGTGGCACTTGTTAACGGGAACCAAATGTGGCAGTTCCTAGGGAGGTCCAACCAGCATCTGACCAAAGCAGAGGTGGATGCTGGTAGGGAAGACGGCAAAAAGACTGGAGGAGCAGAATGGAACTGTAACCCCATTGGAAGAACAACATAGGCTAGCCTGACCACCCAGTTCTCCCAGAGACTAGACCACCAACCAAGGAGTATAGCTAAATGGATCTTTGGCTTCAGATACATACGTAGCAGAGGATATCCTTGCCCAACAGCAAAGGGAGGGGAGGCCCTTGGTCCCAGAGAGGTTTGATGCCCCAGAGTAATGGGATGCTGGAGAGGTGGGGCAAGAGAGTGTGTGGGGTGGGAGAGCACTCTCATACAGGGAAAAGGGAGGGGGAGGGCAGTTGTGGGATGGGGGAAATGCAGAGGGGTAACAAGGAAGTGGGATACCATGGGATGTGGGGTTGGTGGAGGGAGGAACTGGGGTATCATTTGAGATGTAAACGAATGGAATGATTAGTAAATTTTTTAAAAAGAATGGGAAAGGATTATCACCAACTTTACACTGACAGAGCATTATTATCCAAAATATACAAAAAAACTAAAAAACTACTATTAACCAACTAAATTAAAAATGGAGTAGATATCTAATCAGAGAACTCTCAACAGAGGACTCTCAAATGACTTGAGGAACCTTTAAAGAGATGTTGATCATACTTAGCCATCAGGAAAATGCAACGTATGAGCTTGAGATTCCATCTTATACCCATCAGTATAGAAAAGATCAGAAACAAAGATGATAGCCCAAGCTAATGTAGAGCAACAGTTACATTCCTCCAGTGCTGATATGAGTTCAAATTATACAGAAACTTTGGAAATCAATATGACACTTTCTCAAAAATTAGAAATCAATCTACCTTAAAATTCAGCTATACCTCTGGACATATACTCAAATGATGCTCTATTGGACTACAAGGATACTTGCTTAATTATGTTCATAGTAGCTTTGTTCATAATAGCCAGAAACTGGAAACAACCTAGGTATAACAAAGAATGACTAAAAAGGGGATATATTATTCAATGTACAACAAACAGCTTGTAAAAACAATGCATTATAATATTTATAGGCAAATGGGTGAAACTAGGAAAAGAATATTCTTAATGAGGTAACCAGACCAGAAAGATAAGCATGGAATGTACTCACTATTAAGTACATGTTAGCTGGAAAGCAAAAGACAAACATACTACAGTCCACAGATCCAGAGAGGCTAAGTAACAAAATAAGGCATATGTGGAGACATAGATCTAGCTGTCAAGGGAAAATAGAATAGATTTTGTGGGTAGACTGTGGGCTGTTGGAGTTAGGAACTGGAGGGATCAGGTTGAGAAGAAGGAAGAAAATATTGAGAGAAATGAGTAGAGTGGGTGGGACCATTTCTGAGCTGAAGTTGAAACCTAGTGCAATGGAAACTCTGTGGGCTCTATGAGAGTAACCCTCTCAAACAAACAAAGAACACTCTAGATAACTTCTTAGATTATCAATGATGATACTCTTATTCCCATACTCTTGACTTTTTTTTTAAAAAAAAATGTTGTCGTATGTGCTGTTATTCTTTCCTTCTCTTTGTTTGTTTCTTTCCTGCCATCTTTCCTTTCTTTTGTTTTTAAAGTCAGTATATACTCTAGAGTGAATTTCTCTAATGAGCTTGTATCTCAGCCCCAAGTCCCCTGTTTCATCAGGAAACTTGTAATAGCATTTATTCCATACTATATAATAACCGGCAAACTATCTTCTGAATCTCTGGAATTCTAACTTTTACTATGATGGTTAGGCTCATGCTGACTCAATTTCCAAAAGCATCTTTTGTTACTTATCACAGAGAAATTAACCTAAATATCCATTGATTATAACTGTTCAATAGCAACAAACTCAGAAGATCAAGGTGTTTCCCTCAAGTGAAAATCCTCATTAGGAATTGCTAATGTATATATATATAGTATCTATTTATACATTTCCTCCTTGATCATGAATATAGTCAATTCATGGAAATAGTCCCGGAAAACAAGAAGTCAACACATAAAGCCTGTCAGGCTGACAATTCTTCCAAAGGCATCTCATAAGAGAAAGGCATCCTTGAAGCCTATGGAATCCATGCAAGTCCTAATTGTAGTAAGTCCCTTTTGTATACTTCTTGTTGACCCTTATTACCAACTTAACTTAGATTTATTATGTTCACTAGCCTATATGATTCAAATTCCAGCTTTTTATTGTTTCCCCAAATTCAGTATTTTTACTCCCTATAATGTAGATATCATCTAATGCACAATATTCACATTCTTAGCCTCACACTCTCTAAACTGTATTTCCCCAATACTAATTTCCCATGATTACTACTGCTGATTTTTTCTTGCTTGGGCTCATGATGAAGTACAGATATGTCAGTGTATAATGAAAGGATTTACAGAGTGGACCTTGGCAAACATAGGCCGGAGTATAGCAAATCATGCTCTTTAAAGGACTGGCTTTGCTCTTAGCCTCCTCCAGTTGGCTAAACCCTTTTACTACACAATTCCCATGTATTTTTGGTCACTGGCTCATTCTTGACACTGAACAAAATATCAAGGTCCAGTAATAAAAATTCATTATTTTGACTCACCTAATTAAAACACTCAATCAGACCTACCAACACATGTAGCTCATTCTGACACAGGCTCCCCTTTTTCTCTCTTTATACAAGAAACTTTGTAGCATATAAGCTCAATGTCAAACAAATATGAATTGTAGATTGAGTAGATGAAGTTAAGTCTACATTATTTTATATTTATATACTGACATTATTTTAAATATACTTGAAAACATCTTGTATTTTAATGAGCTGGAAAGTGGTTGGTACTTCCATATAAAGAGTGGTTCTTAACTTTCCTAATGCTGTGGCATTTGAATATAGCTTCTCCATTGCTGGTGGGATTGCAAACTGGTACAACTATTCTGGAAATCAATCTAGAGTCTTCCTTGGAAAATTGGAAATGGATCTATCTAAAGATCCAGCTATACCACTCTTGGACATATACCCAAAAGATGCTCCACAATATCACATGAACACATACTCTATTATATTCACAGTAGCCTTATTTATAATAGCCAGATGCTGGAAACAACCCAGTTGTCCCTCAACTAAAAAATGGATACAGAAAACATGGAATATTTACACAATGGATTCTACTCAGCTATCAAAAATGAGGACATCATGAACATTGCAGGCAAATGGATGGAAGTAAAAAATATCATTTTGAGAGGTAACCCAAATCCAAAAGTACATACAAACATGGTATGTACTCACTGATGTTAGCCAAAATTTCAGAATAGCCATGATACAACTCACAGATCACATGGAAAGGCCCACTGAGAAGTGGGAACAAAATAATCACAGGAATTAGAGGATTGAGGGACCTTGGTGGGAGACATAAAGGGGAGCAAAAAAAAGGGGAGCAGGATTAGATATGGGGGGAGACAAGAGAGAATCCCATAAGGCCAGGAGAATGATAAAATAAACAGTAATGTGGGAATGGGGAACGGGGGACCAATCACTGGAAAGTCTCAGACAAAGGGATGTGAGAGACTCCAAGGACCCAATGGGCATGATACTAGCTGAAATGCCCAACAGTAGGGAGATGAAACCTGAAGAGACTAACTCCAGTAAACTGCCCCCAGGTAAGGGATGGGGCCACCCACCCATCTCACAATTTTTGACTCAGAATTGTTCTGCTCTAAAGGAAATGCAGAAATTAAAAAATGGAACAGTGACTGGAAAGATCATCCTGAGACCATCCCATCTTGGGATCCATCCCAGGTTTAGACACCAAACCCCAACACTACTGCTGATGCTGAGATGTGTTTATAGACAGGAGCTGACATGGCTGCCTTCTGAGGGGTTCTACCAGAACCTGACTGAGACAGATGAAGATTGTGTTTTATAAAAAAGATGCTAGGATATGTTTTATAGTGCAAGGTATGATGAGGTGAGAGGGGTGCCCAGAAGACCCATGCTGGGACATACATTCTCCCTGATTTACCAGCCATATAAGCAGATATAGTGTAGAATAAAGTTTATTTAGTACATGGGAAAGGGAGTTGAGAAGGGAGGGAGGGAGGGAGGAAGGGAGGGAGGGAGGGAGGGAGGGAGGGAGGGAGGGAGGGAGCAGCCAGGGAGCCAGGAACACATGGATAGAGGGGGAACGGAAAATGAGAAAGAAGAGGGGCCAGTGAGAGAAAAGAGGAGAGAGAGAGAGAGAGAGAGAGAGAGAGAGAGAGAGAGAGAGAGAGAGAGAGAGGCATAGAAAGCTAGAAAGGACCAAACAGCCCCTTTTATAACAATCAAGACCTTCCTGACTGTTGCCATGTAACTGGTGGGCAGAACCTGGAATGAATGCTAACACAGATACTCACAACCAACTATTGGACTGAGCCTGGGGACCCCTATGGAAGAGCTAGGGGAAGAATGGAAGGAGCTGAAGGGGATTGTAACCGCATAGGACTAATAACAGTATCAATAACCATACCCCTCAGAGCTCCAATGGACTAAACCAGCAACCAAAGAGCATACATGATCTGGTCTGTGGCCCCCGCTATATATGTAGCAGAAACTGCCTTGTCTGGTCTCAGTGGAAGAGGATGTGCTTGTTCTTGTGGTGATTTGATGCCTCAGAGAGGATAGATGGAATAGGGTGTGGTGGGAGTGAGTGGGTGAGGGAGCACCCTGTTATAGTGGAAGGGAAGAGGGGATTGGGTGGGGCCTTTTGGAGGGGGAGACCAAGAAATGGGACAACATTTGAAATGTAAAAATATTAAATAATTAGTAAAAAAAAAAAGCCAAAGGAATAAGACTATATACATTTCCCTTCTTTATTATTATATCATATTGGATTTCTAGGAAAATATTTCCTGCTGTAGATCTTCTGTAAATAATGAAGATGTAAATGCATTTTTGAATCACTCTTGGTAAATGGTGGCTAAATGATTTCTGAATTTTTTTAAATTAGCTTTAGTAGATATGGATCAGGTGAACTGACTAGTTATGTAGTATAATGATATACTGGGAAACATGATAGGCATGATGTATCATTAGTTCCACATACTACAATCATTTCAGAGAATCTCTGGTCAGCTTACCTGAAAACCTTGAACTGTCTTCCTGCTCATGTTTACTGCTTATCTTTTATAACATTCTTTCCAGGCCATTCTAGAAATGGCCTTGAAGTAGCACTGTCAGTGAAGGCGAAGGACTTTGACTAGCTTGAAAATCCTTGCTGACGGCCATGGCCACTTCGCCAGTCAGGATCAACACATCTCCATAGATAGGAAAGACTTAGAGGTAACACTGCAAGTGCTAATTAGGGTTTACTCCACAGTAGTCATAGTGTTAGCCTTATTAACATTTACCACATTGAGCACTCTAAACCCCTGGATCATTCTTTCAAAATACCATTTTCTTATCTACCATTACTTTGTATCTTAGGCATCAAAAAAGTTTCAGTGATAGTTCACATTACTTATATTCTACAATATTGTGCTTAAAATCTACCATGATGCTTTAAACATAAGCAAAGAGTAAACTGCCTCAACAATCAAGATTAGACAAATCTGAAGACACACTTCCCGGAAATGTTTAGCATTATCCCTAATTTACTATAATAACAGTAACATATGTCCTTTAAATTAGTAAGAGATGGTAAGAAATAATGGGACTTTTGTGTAATACATAGAGAATATTTTTTAAATCCAATTAAGTGTATAGAATATAGTTTGAATCTTCTGGCTAATTACATATTTTCTATTTTCCTTACTTTAACTTCATCCCTTTTCTGTCTTTGTAGAGACATCCTTGACCTGAAAAAAAATAAAACAAACAAACAAAAAAACCCCAAAGAAACAAATTCCACAAATGCTACATGGTTTACTTACTTTCCACAATGATATGTATACCCATGGGTTAGTATCTTCTTCTCAGAGACTTGGCTTGTGTTGGACATAAATACACTGCAACATTTCAAGTATGTACTGCATTTCCCATCTTCCTCATCAACTGGATTTGTTTACAGAAAATATTCATACTTTTCATTTCCAAGTGGAAGCAATTGTTAGGCTTACCTAAATGTTAAGAAAATATTTGATATTAAGTAGGAATTTAATGTTCCAGATAATAATTTTTGTTGATAGTTTTTTTGGGGGGTGGTGATTGACATTAGTTGTATGCCATTGGTTTAGTGGTTGTCAAATTATTTTGTATAAGAGAGAATTTTATGTAAAGAGATTTCAGTGAACAAGGTAGAATTATGTTTGCTTGCCTACTACTTTCTGCATACCAAGGCAAATCAGTTCGAATCATGGTCTGATGATGTGTCTTGTTTGCTATGGCCTCACAGGAGTACCGTTGAATACTTGCTATTTTCAAAAAGGAAGCTGCCAGTCTATCTTGATGTATAGGTATCCTTGGGAAATGGACATTTCTTTGTGGTTGAAAGGCTCCAAATGCAAACAACCAAGACAGCTGCTATCTGAACTGCACATCATGTCTTCCCTCCAGGCTGTTATCGCTAATATTTATTACAACTACATTCAGGCTCCCAGTTGGTATTGCAACATTATTGCCTGAAAATGATAGAAATCTCAGCCTTGTTTCTCTTTGGGTTTTATTTGTGTGTGCATATCAGCTAGAGAATTGAAGATTAAAGAAAAAAGCACTGTGTTAACTAAATGGCCTTCCCAGGAAAGGAGAGAAATTTTAAGTAGGTTGAATATGAGACTTTATTTCTATTGGCTTTTATTGCTTTTTTGTAAATATTATATTTATTTTTTAATTTTTCTATATGAATGTTTTGTCCAGGTGTGTGTGTGTGTGTGTGTGTGTGTGTGTGTGTGTGTGTGTATTCTGTATGTCTCAGGTACTTCCAAAAGTCAGAAGAAGGAACAGAACACCTCGGGGCTGGAGTTATGGCTAGTTGCAAGCTTTCATAGAGGTACTGGAAACCAAATCCAGGTCTTCTTAAATAGCAGTGAGTGCTGAGTCAACTCTACAGAATTTGGCCTTTAGTCTTTAAGCATTTATTTTTAATAACTTATTCTTTGTTCACACATTTTTCTACATATATACTTTCATGTAAATATATTTTCATACATTAAAGTTCATCTTCATTGAGGATAACTATATTTAACAAATAAACAGCATGATATGCACATTTTTACAATATTTGAACTAAGTATATATGACTATTAAAACAAGAGAAAATTAACCTAAATTTTCTTTTAAACTCAAATTTCTTGTGTCCTCATTCTTTTTCAGACAGCTACAGGACCACTTTTAAACACTAAAGCTGACTTTCTTACTTTTGGTTTCTCACGGAATCTCACTGTCTGCTTATTGGTGGCTAGTAGTGTAAATGCCTTGACTTAATGGCTGTGAACTTCATTTATAATTGGTACTTGATTTGTATTTTACATGAAGATCATTATTCTAACAAAAATGCTATGCCTTCTCTTGATGGTAAATGTAGTCACAGTATTTTCATATGTTAAAACATTACCAAAAATGTTTGTGTGAAAAATATTTATACTTATCTTGGTTTAATATCCAGGGGTGGGGAATTGGAGGTTAATTGCAAGGCATATAAGTAACTATAGAAGAATCAAAAAACACTGATAAAAGTTATACATAAACAATAACACCTCCAAAAAAAGGAATTCTTGAACTCCATTTCAATAAAAAGAAGAAAGTTGAAGATACAAATAAATATCTTATATATAAATATGATATGATGTTATAGAAAGTGAAATAACAAGGTACTAGCAGAAAACAGGAACATGGACCAATGGAACAACAGCAATAACAATAACAACAACAACACACACAACAACAACACACATAATAGTGTCTTCATGAGGATCTTCAGTAGAATGTTTAATAGAAATAGTGATATAGATACTTTTTCCTTCATGCTTAAATTATGAAAAGAGTTGAAATATTTCACAATAGTTAGAAAACTAGTTGCAGTTCTGGTCATCTGTACCATTTCAGTTTGTATTTAGCTTTTGAACCAAATGACATTTTAAAAAACTCTCCACGATCGTGAATACTTTCCTCATAAAGAGGTGATAACTAGATATCTTAATTAAAAAACTGAATGAATATTAATAAATCGCTTGCTACATTTTTTAAAAAAATAAAATATTTATTTGGTGAGTAGAAGTGTGAATTTTCCAAGAAGCATACAAAATATTAATAGTAATATTTAATATTACAATATTTAATAGTAATGCTGCCTTCTAATGGACAAATAATCCAAGAAGTTAAAAAGAGCAGAGCCTCAGTGGCTTAAATAATAGAACATTTATTTCACAGCTCTGGTGGCTTGAAAAGGCAAAAGCTTAAGATCAGCTGGTCTACTGTCTCATAAGAGAGCTGTTACAAGTAACAGTTGGCTACCTTCTTATTCTATTACTGGTATGATGAGAGAAAGGAGGGAAGAGAGAAGAGAGAGGAGGAGGGGTGGGAGAGGGGGAGAATCTAGCTCTTATTTTTTAGGAATGTTATGTTTATTGGATTGCAGCACACATTTATGTCTTCTGTAAATCTTTATCACCTTTTCTATGGGCCCTGTTTCCAGCATCTCATTAGGAGTGTAGGGACAATGCAAACATTTTTCCAGGATGCAATTGCATTCATTTATAAAACTATATGTTCTTTTTCTTGACTTGCCTCCACGTAATCCATTTGATTTTATTCTCAGTCAGATGATGATTATACTTGGGTTTCTCATCTTTAAGATTTTTGGGAAGAAGATGATGCTAAAGTTCAGTCCTAGAAATTTTTATTTAGCTGATTTGGAATGGAGTCCATGCAACAGCATCTGTTGTTTACCATGATAATAATGCTGGAACCTTGGTTCCCTCCATCTAAGCTCTTTGGTTAATGGTTTAGACTCTGGGAGCTTTGTGTGTGGGGGGGTCTCATTGGCAGATATTGTTGTTCTTGTGTTCAGGGAAATGCAGCAGCAATCATGAAGGATAGGGTTGAGTTTAGACTAAGAATGACCTAAGAGAGATGAGCCCCGTGGTTAGTTTTCCAAGACCAAGTGGTCATCCCTAGAAACTTATAAAGACAGGCAATTCTGAATGGGTTCAGTCCATTGTATAGTTCTGTATATCATCTATCTATCTATCTATCTATCTATCTATCTATCTATCTATCTATCTATCATGAATCTATAGATCATCTACCTATCTATCTTACAATCATCTCTCTATGTATCTATCTATATCCACTTACATGATTATGTAGTAACAGTTGTTGACAATGGGTAAAGCAGAGTAGGTAGTGAATTTGAGATCAAGTAGTGGACTAAGGTGGGATTCATGGGATGGGTAGAAAATAGAACTGGGGAATTATATAATTATAATTTATATTAAATTAAATGCCTGGCCTTAAATATCCCTAACATGTCTCTTGAAATAGTAACTCATTTTTAACTTTTTACCACCATGTAACTACTACACATATCTAAAACCATCATGTTCCCAGAGAATTCTAGGGAACAGGGAAAGATAAGTGGATTACATATTAAAGTCTGAATCACTGTTCAGACAAGGAACACAAAGCCTGACTAATTCCCACAACAAAATAAAGCTAAAATAAAGATTAGAGCCCTCTTATAATGTCAGGAGAAATTACATTATCTGTTCTAGATTTTTATGGCTGAGAAAACACCAACAAAACTTTGGTATTCTAGTATTAAACTTTCAGCAACACAAGAGTGATTTTTTTCTTAGACTACCCATGTTAAGAGAATCTCTTGCTCTACTATATGGCAGCTCTTGCTTGGAGAAGTACTTAGCCATCTTGGTAGCTCCAGAACATACACCTGCAGCTAAATTAAAAGACTTACTACAATTACATGGAAAATATTAGCCACCAAACAACAATTTCCGAAGAAACCCTTATACAAACTTTTAATACATAGAAACATTGTAGATATTAAATTATTTCTGTAACCACCAAACAAAGAGATTACTTGAGACACCATATTTAAAACCCCAATCCTTGCTCATTTCTAGTTAAGTTTATCTAAAAGAAAAGAAGTAACCTCACAATTGCTGGAAAATAAAACATACTTAACCAGGAGTGTGATGGGGATGTAATATGACTTGACTTCAATTTTATTTGCAGGTAAAGTCATTACTATGGCATCTTCATTGTGTAGTCGAATGTTATACAGTGCTGGATGGTTTTATGTCAACTTGACACAGATATAGTCATCAGAGAGGAGGGAACCTCAACTGAGAAAATATCTCTTTAAGGGTGTGCTGTAGGCAAGATTTTAATGAATTTAATTAGTGAAAGGGCTCAGTACATTGTGGTTTAGGTCATCCTTGGACTAGTGGTCCTGTGTTCTATAAAAAACAAACTAATAAAGCCATAGTGAACAATCCAGTAAGTGATATCTCTTCACGGCCTTTGTATCAGCTCCTGTCTCTGGGTTTCTGCTCTGCTGGAGTTCCTGTCCTGACTTCCTTCAATGATAGACTGAGATGTAAAAGGGTAAGCCTTTCCTCCACAACTTGCTTTTGATAATGGTGTTCCATGCTAGCAATAGTAAACCTAACTAGTACACTACAGAGGGTCATAATAAGCACCCACATTCTCTGTCTTTCTTGCCCTTTGAGTGAGTGCAATGACCACAAGAGTCTCCTTGTTAGTTCTCTTATTGGGAAACCTACTGTTTTCCCATTCTGAATAGAGCAGTTGAAGAGTCACCAAATGCCTTGATAATAAAGCCAAATAAAAAGTCCAGTTATGTTTTCAATTATATTTTTGTCTGAGGATTTGTACAAATTTTGCCTTCTTAACAATTTTGAGCTGCAACTTTCATGTCATGGTCTCAGCTGGTTTTCTATGACCTCTGACAAACAATGCCAGATGCTCTGGGGGCAGAAATGACAATAAATATGGATCTTATATAACTGAGCTTTCATTTCCTGTTGATTTTGGCTTCTTTTTCTAACTCTATGCCTTAGCTTTCTCAATTTGCTTGGAAATGTAACCAATAACCTAGATAACCCAATTCTAAGCAGAATAACATTCATATCTATTAAGAGAAAAAAATTAGTAATCATTTCAATAGTCTCCATGTTCTAGTACATTAAAATTTACCCCTGTGCTAACAGCCACTTCCCCATATAATGTAAATATTAAAGTTCTACTTTCATCTGTTTTATAAGCTGAGTAAAGCATCCATGCTGCCATCTGTTATATTTCTTGTATGATAGATGCTGCTGCCTTCATTATAGGTTATTGCCCATCTCTAAGGCCTGATATATCCCTACCTTTAAGCCACATTCTAAACAAAATAAAAATGGCCCACATTTTCTTCTGTCACTGAAAAAGCTGTATTATAAAGATTGCCACAATTATAGTATCATTTATGGGATCTTAAGCAGAATTGATTTTGTTTTTGTGTCCTAGGAATGAAAGTTGGCTCAGGAAAAGCTTCTGTAAGCACTCTTGCCGTACTTCCTGATACCTGGATATCTATAATGGTATGACTAAACATGATGATAATGACATTACTTAATATTTATTTTGGATATTTGAACATAGCATGCCATCTGTTTATTATAGGAGAAATGCATTCTTTAGAGCTCATTATCACAAAATTAAAACAACAGGGTAGTTCTTCAGTTACCATTAAGACGTTGTTGTCAAGTGTCTCTATTTTTCTAGCCAAGGACAGCAATTCTTATAGTGATATAGAATAAATATTGTCATTCAGTTTCATGCTGTAATAGACAATGAGAGACACATTTTTGTGTGAGCATTTTCCAGTTCTTCCTTGTATTGATTTAAGAAAGGTTTTTAACTTTTTAGAAGCCCACTGACAAGTCTTGAATACATTTGGAATCTGTTAGCACCCTCACAAGGCTTCAATTAAAAAGCTTCGGCCCTTCATTTTACTTTCTTTGTTTGTACATCTCTTGATTATCCCAGAATTGAGTACAGGAATTTGCTTTTATCAACTCAAATTTAAATATTATATTTATTATTAAAATGTTTAAAATATTACAATGCAATGGTCAAAGGACAAAATGTATGCAAGAGATCCGGACTCAATTTTTCTTCCCCCAAGGTCAGTTGTGATCATGGACTGTCACGTAATTTCACAAATTTTTAATAATAATAGCTCACAACATCTTTCTTTTGCTTGATCGTTTCCTCATTTATTTGTTTATTTACTTATTCATTCATTCACTTTACAGACTGATCACAGTCCCCCCTTCTTCCAATTCTACCCTCATACCATCTCACCTATTCCCCTTTCCCTATTTTCTAAGAGAAGAGGAGGCCCCGGATGAATACCAACCCACCCTGGCACATCAAGTTTCAAAAGAACAGGCTAGGCAGTCCAGCTAATGGAAGGAAATCCAAAGGCAGGCAACAGAGTCAGAGACAGCCCTTTCTGTAATTGTTAGGCATTTGAATGAAGATCAAGCTGCACATATGCTACATATGTCTAGGGGCCTAGGTCCAGCCCATGGAGGCTCTATTGTTGGTACTCAGTACAACATTTTTAATAAGACCTGGTTTTTCTTTCCATTGTAAGAATTTTATATATACAAAGGTGCAAAATGTTGTTATTGTTATTGATATTCTTTACAGGTTCTCTCAAAAGTAATTAAAACACTAATCTGCATTTTGATTCATTTTCCATTTTTTAACTGTTTTTATTTTTTATTATTTTGGGTAGTAGTAGTAGTAATAGTGGAAGTAATTTTTAGATGTGAGAGATACCAGCTTTGACTTAATTCATATTCTTATTTTTCATTTTCATTTGAATATATCTTTTTTGGCTTAGTTTTGAAGATTTTAATTGATTCATCATGTATTATACTCCATCCTTCACTCTCATTATGTGTTTTGAACATTTAAAGTTTCTGGTCTTGTTTATAAATCCTCCTTTACTGAAATTATTAACAATCTATTCTTGATTGTTCAATTTTCTCTAACAGTAGAATGCCTTTCTAACATACTTTCACTTGATTTGCACTTTCTAATTCAGTTTTGCATTTTGCCTGGAGATGGAGAAGACTTTCCTGTAGCTACCAGCACCCAGCGATAAACAGTGCTGCAATCACAAGGAGGGATTTGCAAGTGAGCTTTTGTTGAAAAGAAAAAAAAGAAAACCCTTTTGTTTTAAAATGAAAATGTTTTCCAAGGGGGAAAATTTACAGGAATAGCTTTAAAGATGCAATATTCTCAGCTTAAACTTCAATTGCATGAGATTGAGAATCTGATGATGTGTCTAAAATAGTTTGCTGTTTATTTTAAAAATTTATTATTTTTTAAGTGTGTCTTTTTTTTATGTGTCTGCATGTCCACATGTGAACATGAGTGAAAGTGTTACAGTGACCAGAGGTTTAGTCATTCCCTGAAACTCAAACAGGTGACTATGAGCTTCCTGATGTCATTGGAGGAACTGAGTTCTTTGCAGTACCCCATCTTAACTCTTGACTCGTCTCTCCAGCCTCATTATTTACTATTTTACTCTTTATATAGTATTGATTCTTCCCTTGTCACAAATGGTATATTCTTTTCTTAAGAGGTTTTCATTTTTCAGGTTCCAACCTATCAAGATACTGTGTGGAGGTAATATATCATTATAATTTTAAAGAATTATTGGCCAGACTTCCCATGAACTTTCTAAGCACATATATGCTGCATGTGTATATGTATGCACATTAATAATTTGGGAATCTTCACAGCTCAATGGTAATCAAAACTTCAAATTAAAAAAATGACTTATGATTTAATGAACTAAATTAAAAGAATTTATGTTGAAATCTAAAATTTCCAGTAATTTGGTCAACAACTAATTTTATTTTACTTTTTTTTTTTTTTTTTACTTTTGTAGATATCAATCAGTACAGTAATAGGGTGCAAATATGAAGTGGTAATATGACTATGATTGGATCAGATGCAAACACTCACTTGCAGAATGTTATCTTGAATAAAATAGAATGTTATCTTGAATAAAATAGAGCATAATCAAAATATGCAATTATTATTACCACCATCCTAAAAATTCTCCCTTTTAATCTATTCTGGAACAGCATACCCTAATGACTTATTAGTAACATATGTCTTCATCTTTATCATCCTTGAGATTAACAACTTTCAGTTTGACATTTCTTTCAGAACATCTGCAGAAGGAGGGAAGCTGTAAATTGAATACTAGTAGAGGAAGCTCTTGGAAGCTCACGTATCTTATGAAAGTCTAAGAAGTAGACAGATGGGAAAACTGGGGCTCTGCAACCTCTCTGTTCATTCTTAGCCCTGACACGCGATCTCTTCAGTTTGGTAGCTGCTATGCACTCAGAATTTTCACATATCTCTCAAAATTTTTATCCTCATCCAATTATGTATGTATAAGTATGTATAGAAGATACAGCAGGCAGAGGGAAGTCATTTCTCTTAATCTAGAGTTATTCATAGACATTCACATTCGAATCTTTTTATCTAGGCAGTTCACAAGTATTCTACAGATTCATACAATACAGAAAGATTCCACAAAGTAATGAAGAACATAATCAGCAATCTGTGTATGGGTATTAATTAACACAGATGCATATAAGTTAAGAATATTTGAAGTTAATTAAGATACACAAAATTTGTACAATACCATATAATCATGCAGAGAAATCATCTGCTGAAATGTAAATATTTCTATATTTAAGATATTAATATCATAAAAACATATGAATGCTTGTCTAACTTTGTAAAAACATAATATTCTGAAACTAGTATATATGATTGTGTCATATTATATTTAATGTAGCTAGCTATTATAACAATAATCAAAATGTAAAAACTGAAAATTTATGATATAACAGCTTTGTCTTCCAGTTGATCCAAGTATGCTACACTATTTAATGTAAGTATGATGATAATTATTATGTCATACTGATTAGGAGAATTCTGTGTTTGATATGCTATACCTCTAATTGTATTTTAATAGAATATTTTTTATTTAATGAGAATATTTTCATCTATGAGAATTTATATGTAGGAACTTCTATAGGTTAATAACAAAATCTGTGTTTGTTCAGATTAGAGGCCATAAAAGATGATATTGTAAGTGTCATTACTTTTATACACTCGATTCTTCTATTTCCATGGACTTTTTATAGTGAAAATGGAGAAGTCAAGTTGAAAGTAATTAAAATTGACAGTCCTCATGTTTCTTACATCATTAACAACAACAACAACAATAATAATAATAATAATAATAATAATAATAATAACTACTACTGAATTGTGTGCAGTGCTTGGGGATCTGAATTTGAATTCCCAGGACAGAACAGTTGTAAAATATGGGTACCTAAACTGTTTATAAACCTAACAAGCCTATGGAAAGATCAGAGGAAGACAAAGGAACATTTCCAAAAGCTCACAGACCTGCTAGGTAGTTTACTTAGCAAACCATAACAAGGACCACTACCACAAGTAAGGTAGGGGGTGAGATGTAGCATCTACGATTGTCCTCTGACCTACATACTCATGCCTACTATTGCACAGGAGCTTCCACCACACATCACATAAAACAGACAAAATAAAAACAACAGCATCAACAGAATCCATGCATGGATGGGCAAAGACATTTCTGTTTCGGGAATACACTTGTTTGTATGTCTGAATCTACCTGTGAACCATTAGTTCTGCGTTAAGAGGCATTTCCCCAGGACAACATTTCACTTAGTGTTCCTCATTAAGCTTTCCCAAGATTTGGTGTAACTAAACATGACATTCTAATGTACATTCAGTATTTTCCATTTTAGCTCTTATCTTACTATTTATATCTTTTCTTGAACCACTATGACCCTTACAACTCCTTGATACTTAATGGGTTGAAAATAGTTTTCATTTTAATTGTGATTTCTTATTTAATCATTCTATTATTTTGACCATATATTCCATCAATCTATAGACGTGAATATAATTATTATTGACTGTTTCTTTCTCAGTCAGACATCGTGTGTATCTGTGCAAATATGCATGTACATAAACACAGAAAGTGGATGTAGCTATATAAATATGACATAAACATGAATAAAAAGTTTAACACCTTTTAGTGCAGAAAATATTATTAACCATAAACACAACTAATGAACAGAAATTTTAAAAGACTTGCAAAGTGAAAATTCTAAATAATGTATGGAATATAAATTAGGAAGAGTAGTAGGAGACATTTGGACTGACAAGCAGTATCCTTCTATAATGGGTCATTGAGATATTTCACCATAGTTCTCTCCATTATTGAGTGATCAGAAGCAAGTACAGTTTTCTGGTACAAAATATTTGAATATAATTTTGAAGCTTGATCTGAAGCACTCATGTAAAGGAAGATAATGTTCTTCCTTAGAATAATTATCACATTTTAAAAAATTAAGCATGAAGTAGAACTCTAAGTAAATCTCAACAATATCTAGAGAATACCTTCATAGACATTATACTGAAAGATCTATGAACTGTTAAAACATGATATTGGTAAGGTAAACCAGATGCTTGATTTGCTGAATACTGTGTTAATAATGGTAGTGTGAAGTATAATGTGAGGAACAATGGAAAAAAATTCTCTGAAACATGAGAAATGCCCTTCTAACTCTAAGATAACTAATTTAAAAGTAATATGTAAGAAATACCCAGGTATTTGGAAAGTCACTGGTACAACTATACTTTTGAAAAGCATGATTTGATAAAAGTGTTGATAATTAGAGATGACTTATAATTGAATAAGAATTAAAATTTGAATTAGAATTGAGGACAAGCAGAACATTTCAGGGTACAGTTCTATGGTGTAGCATGTAGATTGCATGCATGGATATTGATTTCCAGTACAAATACGTACTCATACACATGAATGCTCTCTCTCTCTCTCTCTCTCTCTCTCTCTCTCTCTCTCTCTCTCTCTCTCTCTCTCTGTCTCTCTCTTTCTCTCTCTCTCTTTAACACACACACACACACACACACACACACACACAGACACACACACAGACACACACACACACACACACCACCACCAACACAGAAATGCACATCAGTACACAAAGGGCATTTGCTTTGTCATTAAAAATAACAAGTAGCTTGTGCCAGACATACTGGCCATCAAGACTCCTTTCTTGTCTTTGAGCCAGCAGGCTTAATGTTTTCTGTTTTCACCAAGGTAGCCTCTTTATATTCACATTGCTTTTCAGACCTTTCACAACATCGTCTCTGAATTTCCAGGGACTCAGTACTCAGATTACTTCCCCAACTATGGCGTCTTTGGTAATGATTCTATCTAGCTTCTAACTAATCAATAACATCTAATCATGTAAGTGTTTTCTCTGGACATCAGGTCAGTATATCAGCTATCTACTCTTTATATTCACTTAAATAGTTTAATGAGAACTGGCTAGTCAAATAACTCACAGGCTTAACATATCCCTACATGAACTTCTGTGGTTTGATCACCAACCATGTTATATTTGCAGTTTCCCAAGTTTAGTAAATTATAGCAGTATTCAACCAGCAACTTAGGGTATATTTACAAGGCTCTGTTTTGTTTCCAATCTCAAGATTTCCTGCATCAAAATCTCTCCAGGTTTCTTACTCCTTACCTCCTCCACTGCATAATCTATTACAATCTGTCATTCCATGCTACTGAGATCAATACAAGAGCACATCTTGTCTCTTTCGTTAAGCTGTTGGCCCATTTCATCTTCATCTCAGCATCCAGAGTGATGCAGATAATTATAGATCATTCTTCCTTAAAACTATATAATAATTAAGATCATGTATGCCTTCAAATAACCCATAAAGACAAGGATCTGGTTTGCAGTACATCCCCCAGCACATTAGTCCCCGACTAATTTACATTATTGCTGCTGCTGCTAGCACTCCAAACATTAGTCATTTGCCAAAATGCTTTTTTGGTTCTTTATGAAGTCATGAAAGCCATCTAAATAGTCCCTGCCATCATTACTTGGTGATTCTTAGATCATTGTTCTGGTTTATTACTCAAATGCCCTAGGTGTTCCCTGGATATCAAGTGCTTATCATGACAGCATATATGCGCTTTTCAGATCTATTTTTGCTCATAAGAAGTGAAATAAAAACAACATTTCAATTATTGATCAATTCAATAATTGTTCCTCTCAGGTCAACAATAATTCAGAGAAAGATATATATTTATTTCTGTGATTGTCTCTAAAGTATTTGAAGAGTACAATAATTAATTTGTCCACATTAGATATTCAGTGGTATTTAAGATGTATTGAGTTGACAAATGATCAACTGACTGGACTATACAATATGGAAGAAAGAGAAAATATGATTCAAGAAAGAATGTACAATTGGCATCAATGAATGAGACCTTAACTTTATAATCATCTAAGAAGCCAGATTATAGATAGCAATAATGAATGTGCTGAATTTTTTATTTCTAAATTAATGCTTAGATTAATGAGACTATCAAATTTATTCCAATTAACGTGGTTATTACCTTAAATTCTTTAAGTTTAGAATATATGTTTAAATTTCTATAAGCAACTTTAGTGAAGGAAATAATTTATTTCCACAATAATTTGAATTAAAAGTATTGGATTTTAATTTTAAACATCTTAAAGATTGTTGGCTTAGTATTTCATATTATTTAACTAGATTTTGATTAATGGTATGTACATGTTTTTCACAAAATATCAGAAGACGAAATGGTTGCATCAATGTGAATAATTAGTAGTTCATAGCTAAAACATTATTTGGAAAATAATTTCCAGTTTCCAGTTAGAGTTCAAATGTAAAATCACTTGAGAAAATCATGTGGGGTGAAGGCAAAGTGTTTCACATTAGGAACCATTCCAATAACTGTCAAACCAGCAAGACAATAAAGCTAAATACCCCTACAAAGGAGGCCAGCTGTTGCAATTCTCATGCCTCAATTAGAATCTGCTAAATAGCATATTAACCTCATCTTTCCTCAGTAAGAACCAGGGTAAAAGTGAGAGAATTGAAATACCAATACCATGAGCTTAAGCATAAACTTTTATTCTCTCTTTGTCTTTCAGGAGGAAAGACTCCATCACATAACAGTCTAAATAAATGAAATTTAAATACAGGCAGACATTAATACTACACCAGATCAATCGTTTTCAGTTTCAGGGATGTTTTAACTCGTGTTATTTATAAACAAGTTATTAATACAACTCATTATTTACTTATCTGGACTTGATGTTTCTTGGTTTACATACTCTTTTATTTCTCCACAATACTATACACAAGCGACACTCAAAACCAACTCCTACACATAGAATGTCCCTGCTACCATTGGCCCTTTGCAGCAAGCACAGCAAATACTTTATTATCACCGCTGTGAATAATTCATTGCTTATGCAAAGCTTGATTCAAGCTTCTTAACTTTATTCTTTTTTTCTTTTCTTTACTTTTTTTTTTTTTTAACTTTGATTCTGCTTTGTATGAGGATTCATATAAGAATCCCAGCCTGAGGAAGGACGGCCATTCCTGAAGCAAAGCATGAGGTAAAAAAAAAATCAAAATTTACTGCAGATGAACTTTTGTCCCGAAATAAAGAAAATAAAGCACTGTTCAACAATGTGTACAAAATAACACTGAGCTGGGACAAAACACTACATGAAAATGTGCCCCTTCCATTCTAATATCTGCCTGATGGTAGCGATAGAATTGTAAAACTTCAACTAAAAGGACTGTCCATACATTAATCCATAAAGTTTGAATTTTCTATTTGTTAAATAATATCAAGTCTATTGATTGATATTATAAACTCACAAGAGTTGTCAGTGCTGTCAATCCTTCTAGCCAAAGAATTTCTTTCAAGAGCATAAGGTATATGATTTCAAAAGTATAGAATCATTTGATAACCTTTTATTGGATTTTGCTGCATAGTGGAGAATGGTAGTTATTCATTAGTAGAAAATATCAACTGTGTTCTGTGCAAGGTATAAACTTTTTTTACTGTAGTCACATCAGAATTGAAGTTGGTTAAAGTCGAAAGATGCATACACTAATTCATTTTAATGTGATTTCAGCTTATGATATTTTCAGAAGCAGAATAACAAAATTACTGCTACTGAGTGGCTCTAACAGGCTTTGTTGGTCAATATGCTCTGAAAGTAACTTATTGTATGTCATAATATCTTCATACTTACTGAAAATAGGCAAACATTTACATGTTCTACTTCACTTAATTCCCTATGTCAATAGAATTCAACCAATAGGATTATAACAGAGTAGTTTCTTTTATAATTAATGAAGTCATGCATGCTATAAATACAGTGACATATAAACCTATCATGATCAGTCTTGGTCTACTGATAGCAATAAATTTATTAAGTATAGATGTTACTTAAATTTTCTTCAATTCATCACAGAGAATAAAATGATATTCTTATGAAGACCTAATAAATATTACACTGAGCATAGGATAGAGAAATAATCTCAGTATTTAAGTAAATATCTCTAGCAAGTCATGGTGAATAAAATCCACTTCCTTCTCATCAGATAGAAAGTACAAGTCTGTATGTTTGCTGTTTAATATCTTCATATTTAATCTAACAAAAACTATTATTTAGTCAAAATAACCCTCTTCTGCTAGATAAAATCTGTGTGTCCCTCTATTTAAGCAATTTTTGTATTTTCTTCATGGATATCTAATGTTCCTACTGTCTAGAATAATATCATATATAGAAACCATCGTAACAGTAACAGATGTCTACAGATGATACAAACTTGTCAGCAGTTTCTCCTTGGAATATGAGTGAACAGTATGTTTTCTCTGAGAAAGCTTTAGATTGTGTGTGTGTGTGTGTGTGTGTGTGTGTGTGTGTGTGTGTGTGTAGCCATGGTTGGCTCACAGAACATCAACACAAATATTAAACATGAAACCAACACATTAGGATTGGTTATGAAATTCTTTATGGCCTCAGAGGGATGAGTCAATTTTGCAGAATACCTGAGACCTAAACTTTAGGATCTTTCAGTGTTTAATGGATGTATGGAGAAATAAGCAAAAGAACCCGAGAATGAGGAGTCTGGTAAGAGAAACAGTAAAGTTTGTACATTTCCTGGAATCCAAGTTGGTAAAGTATCATTATAAAGAAAGTAAGATGAATATATTAAAATACATTGAATAAATTAAGAATGGATCACTTCATTTACCAATTTGAGAGCTCTGATATTTTCAAGAGCCTCTTCAATGACCCTGAGACAGGAGAGTTTGAAGAATAAATAAGAGGAATGTAATTATAATCGAGACCAATGACTGCTTGTACAAAGAGAGTAGAGAGGGGCATACAAGAAGAGTAGAATAGGGCAGGTCATGTGGATAAGTGGTATTCATGTTGTTACAATGGTAGGAGACTATCAGAGTATCTGACTTTGTATATTTTCTGATCAGAAGTAATCACTACACAGTGAGGTAGGGATTTGAGTATAGACAAGCAAGATACTATCATTCATGAGAATAGGAAAAGTGAATCAGGTAATGTCTTATAATAAATTTATTAGAGTATAGTAATAGTTTATTTGAAAGAAAAATGTATTGTATGCAGGATGAGAGCATACATAGCCTGTCTAATTTACTGCAATCATATTTGACTGCACAGCTTATATAGAATTAGATATAAATTTTTATTAACTTTTTTATTTATCATACATTCTGGTCACAGCTTCCCCTCCCTCTTCTCCTTCCAGTCCCTCTCACTCATCTCTTCTCCCTCCCTCCCCAACATTTACTCCTCCTCCCTTTCTTCTCAGAAGAGACTAGTCTTCCCATATATGAACCGACCTTGGCAAGTTTCAGTAAAACTAGGCACACATCTTTTTCTACTGAGGCAGCCAAGTTTTGGGGGGATGAGTCAAAAGGTAGGCAATGTAGTCAGAGACAGGCCCTGATCCCACTTTAGGAGTCCCACATAAAGACCAAGCTGTACAATTGTTTCACATGCACAGAACACCTTAGTCTGTTCCATGCATGCTCTCTGGTAAGCAGTTCAGTCTCTACAAGCCCTTTAATGGTTCAAGATAGTTGATTCTGTAAGTTTTCTTGTTGTGTTCTTGACCCTTCCATTGTGTTCTTGACCCTTCAATTCAATTTTTGGCTCCTTCAATCCTTCTTCAGAATATTCCACAGGATTCCCCAAGTTCTACTTAATATTTAACTCTGGATCTCAACCTGAGTTTCCATCAGTGTCTAGGTGGAGCCTCTCTGATGACAGTTATGCTATCCAGTCTGCAAATAAAACAAAATATCATTAATAGTGTCAGGGGTAGGCACTTTCATATGCTCTGGGTCTCAAGCTGGACCAGCCATTGGTTGTCACTTCCCTCAAATTCTGTTCCATATTTTATAAACAGTACAAATTGTGGCTTTCAGGTTTTATGGCTGAGTTGTTGCCTCTATTCCTCCTTTGGAAGTCTTCCCTGGTTCTAGGAGATATCAATTTTAGGCTTTGTATCCTCCACTGCTAGGAGATTCATGGGAGGTTACATTCTTAAAGGACTATATTGAATAGATATAGAGATAGTGGGCAGCCTTTCCTTCTCCATGATTTTAGTGAAATTAACTTTCTGACCATTTAATTTGATGTTGGGTATCAGCTGCTGTATATTTGTTGTGTTTAGGTGTGGGGTGGTGGGTTGTGGGAAGCAGCTGGGTGCCTGGTTGAGCAAGCCTTGAACCCAGGACCTTTATCAGGACGGCAGGTGTTCGGCGCTGCCCCAGGCCCTGGTTCTTTTCATTCAGCTTCGGCCCTCCACAGCCTCTCCCAAAGGGAGGTCTATGACTATCAGTCACGAGGAACAGTGCCTCAGGCCCTCCCACATGTAGATGAGGTATCTCTAAGCTCTCCGACCAAGCCAATAGCCGTTATCTGCTGTCAGACCCTAACCCACCCTGAAACTGTATATAAAGGCTCTATTCAGGAGAAGTAAAGGTGTGTTCGAGAATCATCTTGGTGTCCGAGAGTTTCTGTCTCAAGAGCTGTAACACTTGGGGAGAGATCCACTCTCCCGGAACCTTCCTGGGGCACCAAGCTGCTTCCTTGCCTGCTAGCCAGCTTCTATCGGCCAAGCCCGGGCGGCTCAGCGTGGAGAGACAGGTGCAGCACCTGGGAGTGACCGAGCTGTGACAGCGGAGACTTGAGCAGAGGCAGCAGCGGAGGCAGGCAATCTCTCCTCCCTGCTTGCACTCGCACCCTTTTGGCCCAGACCTCTCACACCAGGCTGGGCTGAAGACCAACAGACAGTGGAGACGTGGGTAGAGGACCCTCCCTGCTCTCACTCTGTCCTCAGCCAGGAGATCATCGTGGGACACCCTCCAGAACTGGGGACCCACATTTAGGTATGTGCCTTGTATCCCTGATCTCCCCAAGACTTTTATTATGAAGGGGTATCTGTAGATATAATGTTATTGTATATTATGTAAAGTTTACCCTTGAGTTAGTCAAATGCTGATTTCTCTGCTCCCATATCTTGTTTCGATCAGGATACAGCATTGTAATGTTTATACAAGAATCCCCTGTCTCAGGTTTGTGCAAATAGTTCTGATTTTTATTCTTTTCCCTGTGAATAAACGCTGGCCACCCAATTGCTGGGTAGAATAGGGAATAGAGTAGAATGTCCAGCAGCAGAGGAATAAGAGAGGGTGAAGGGGAGAAGTAGATCAGCAGCAAGATGGGCGAAGTGGAGTCATGAAGCAGGGGACCACAGGATGGCAGAAAAGAACTGAGGCTTGTATGTTGTTTTCTATTACACTCCATATGCTCATAAAGACACACCCACTCCAAATAAAAAGTAAATAATTTTTATTTAAACAAAATATAAATTTTAAACATGTGAAGAGAATACTGATATACTTCTTAAGGTAGAAGAAAGACAGCTGTTAAAAAAAGCATGGAATGGGTACAGAGCTAAACTAAATTCTCAACTAAGGATTATCAAATGGTTAAGAAGTACCTAAAGAAATGTTCAACATCCTTAGTTATCAGGGAAAAGCAAATCAAAACAACCCTGAGATTCCACCTCACACCAGTCAGAATGGCTAAGATCAAAAACTCAGGTGATAGCAGATGCTGGCAAGGATATGGAGAAAGAGGAAAACTCCTCCATTTTTGGTGGGATTGCAAGCTGGTACAACCACTCTAGAAATCAATCTGGTGGTTCCTCAGAAAATTGGGCATAGCATTACTTGAGGACACAACCATACCACTCCTGGGCATATACCCAGAAGATACTCCAACATATAACAAGGACACATGCTCCACTATGTTCATAGTAGCCTTATTTATAACAGCCAGAAGCTGGAATGAACCAAGATGTCCTTCAACAGAAGAATGGATACAGAAAATGTGGTACATTTACACAATGGAGTACTACTCAGTTATTAAAAACAATGACTTCATGAAATTCTTAGGTAAATGGATGGATCTAGAAAATATCATCCTGAGTGAGGTAACCTGTCACAAAAGAACACACATGGTATTCACTCACTGATAAGTGAATATTACCCCCAAAGCTCAGAATTCCCAAGATACAGTTCACCATAAGAAGCTCAAGAAGGAGAAAGACCAAAGTGTAGATGCATCGGTCCTTCTAAGAAGGGGGACAAATACTCATGAGAGGAAACACGGAGACAAAATGCGGAGCAAAGACTGAAAGAAAGGCCATCCAGAGACTGCCCCATCTGGGGATCCATCCTATATACAGTCACTAACTCCAGTCACTATTGTGGATGCCAAGAAGGGCTTGCTGACAGGAGCCTGATATAGTTGTCTCCTGAGAGATTCTGCCAAAGCCTGAAAAATACAGAGGTGGATGCTTGCAGCCAACTATTGGACTGAGCACGGGATCCCCAATGGAGGAGTTAGGGGAAGGATTAAAGAAGCTGAAGGGGTTTGCAACCCCATAGGAAGAACAATATCAACCAAGCAGAACCTCTTGAGCTCCCAGGAACTAAACCACCAACCAAAAAGTACACATGGAGAGACCCATGGCTCCAGCTGCATATGTAACAGAGGATAGCATTGTTGGGCATCAATGGGAGGAAAGGCACTTGGTCCTGTGAAGGCTGGGTGCCTCAGTGTAGAGAAATGCTAGGGAGGGGAGCCAGGAGTGATTGGAAGGGTGGGGAAACACCATCATAGAAGCAAGGGAGGGGAGATGGGATGGGAGTTTCCAGGGGAGAAACTGGGAAAGGGGATATCATTTGAAATGTAAATAAATAAAATATTCAATAAAAAAAGAACAAACATTAAAAAAAAAAACTTTACGAGTGTGAGTGCTTTGGTACTTCTTAGAAGGAGTAACAAAATACTCATGGGAGCAAATATGAAGACAAAGCATAGGACAGAAACTGAAGGAGGGATTGTCTGGAGACTGTTCCCCCTGGGTATCCATCCCATGTGCAGTCACCAAAGGTCACACTGATGTGGATGCCAGGAAGTGCATACTGACAGGAGCCTGATATAGCTGTTTCCTTAGAGGTCTGCCAGAGCCTTAAATATACAGAGGTGGATGCTCACAGTTAACCATTGAGCTGATCATGGGGTTCCTAATGGAGGAGTTAGAGAGAAGACTGAAGGAGCTGAAAGGGTTTGTGACCCCATAGGGAGAACAACAACACCAACCAAACAGAGATCCCAGGGTCTAAACCACCAGCCTGGGAGCACATAGGGAGGGACCTATGGCTCCAGCTGTATATGTAGGGGAGGATGGCATTGTTAGGCATAGGTGGGAGAGGAGGTCCTTGGTCCAGTGAAGGCTGGATGTTCCAGTGTGGGGGAATTCAAGAGTGGGGAGGTGGGAGTGGGTGGTTGGTTGGGAGCACATCCTCAGAGAAGAATGAATAAGGGACATGGGATAAGGGTTTCCTAGGTGGGGCAGAAATGGGGAAAGTGGATCACATCTGAAATGTAAATAAAATTTCCAATGAAAAAAAAGAAAAAAAATCTTTACTTGGATTTTTGTGTATTACAGGATATCTAAATGAAAAAGCTGAGAGTGTATGAGAGTTTTGAAAATTAATTTGCTTACAAAAGAGAATGAGTTCACACAAAAGAAGAGAACGTATGCTAAAATTAGTAATGTGCAAGTCTGGGTTTAATATGATAGACAATGACATTTGGATAGAGCAGTATGCTTTGCATTGGTAGGTGACACTGTAAGTGATATTTCTTTTCTCTCCATTTCTAATCTCAAACTTGCAATTTCTCCACAGGCTCACTTTGGGTCCTCTGCAGCAATGAAGAAGAGAGTCTTTCTCAAATATTTGAGTCTTAAAAGAGAGTCTTTTCCCCACAACAGTATCCAAAGGATTCTCTTGAATAAATACTTTCTTTGAACCTAAATCTGTTGACATTGTGTTATCTTTGTTTAGTTTCTATGAAGTCAACCCTAAATGCCTATGATGATTTTTCCCCTTTATGTAACTGAATAAGTTTAAAAATAATCAGTATATTATTACCCTTGTCTTTTAACATATCAATGTTTCATTCCCCCTAACTACTCTCTTCATGATTTTCTATAACCGTTTAAACCTTTCAAATTTCAGATTGAATGATGATTTATTGTTAGTTTTGAAAAATTATCATGTTTGCATTTACCTAATTCTGAAAACTCAAGACAAATTGAAAGTAAAGACTGAGAAATAAAGAACTGAAATAGCATTAACTTCTAACTATATCTATTCCTTTCAATTGGCAGGAACAGAAGCATCTGGAAGGGAAAGGCACATAAGCAGAGAAACTAATTCGAAAATAGGACAACAGGAAAAAAATATAAATCATCTTAAGTGGTTCTACATAATGCTATTTGTAAAAGTCTCTGTGTTAGGATCCTCTCTATGTACCAAGCCTGAAGCCTGACATAGTATCATCTCTGATCAATAATTAGTACAGTATTAGTTTTACTATAAAAATTTGGCATAACACTCAACAACTTATCACAACTAAACTTTTCTTCATGCTTTCAAATTTTTGCATGGGATTGATTTTATACAGCAAAGTTTTAGATGTTGCTTTTTATATGAGAGTTTTGATGCATTTGGCTAAGTTACTTCATTTCTGAACCTCAATTATATCCCCTGTACAGAGTACACTTTTAAAAATAGTAAGACGATACCCACTATTTTACCCCATAATTTATGAAATCATTCACAATAAAAATTTAGGGAAACTGTATTCAGTTAGTATTGACTCATATTGTGGGCATATAACAGACAAACACATACAAATGATCTCCTTGTCTTTAGATGTGAAAATTGAAGTTTCCTTGTGTCAAGTAGTAGGTTAAAGGTTAGAGGTTACTGGACATTACCAATCTTTAAGGATAGGTCTACCTGGGGAAAACAATCATGCACATTTTCTGATGTACTTTGAAAATAATAAAGGCAAAATATGACAAGAAAATGTCATTGGGGTATATTCTTCCACACCTCAATGTTTTTTTGACAGTGATTAACCCCTTGTTATTATTTATAGCTATTTGTTATATGAAGGGAATGAAAGAGAGAGCTACGTATGATTCCGTTAGAGGTCCAGGGCAGTGATATGAAGATGAATTGACAGTATCATAAGTAAAACTGGAATTTTTATGACACTGTATCAGAACATTTACAGAAAAGAAATTAAGGAAAGAAAATGGACAGAGATTTTATTAAATATATGAGAGTATGAGTCAAAGACTTCTATGAAGTTTGGATCAGATTCTTTGACCCAGCTGTTTACATTAAAAAGCAATATGACAGTGTCTCTTTCCTTCTTTTTACACTGGAAACAAACAGAAAGTGCTATTTCATTAATGATTTCCAATTTATCATTCTTTTTATATATGATGGATATACTATGACCACTGATGTGTGCATGCATTTTAAAAATAACTCTTCTGTTCAATAAGTATAATGTATGAAATGATTAATAGAGCAGAATATCTTATTTAATATTTAATATTCCTATGTCCATTTTACCTATGTTTCAACCAATCATTTTTATCAGTAAAACAAAGTAAATCAATATTAACCCCTCCAACTATGCAATATAAAATATGCATCTACCCATAAGGGATATTCAGATTACTGACATCAATAATTCCCTCTCAGAGGAAAATAATTAATGAGAATGCTTGTCAAGTAACTATCATGGTGAAAAAATACTTAAGATAACTTCTAAGGAGAAATTAGATATATTGCTTATTTCAGAGGTCCAGGCCATTGGTTGTTTGACTCTGTCAGTTTGGGCCTATGATAGGCAAGTATTTTATTATAAGTGTGTAGTCAGGAACTATTTATATCATGACATCTAAGAAGCATAAACAAAGGACAGGTCTGAGTTCCAAATCATTTCAAAGGACAGACCTCCAATGACCTAACATTCTCCTTCCATGTTTTATCTCTTAAAGGAGCTACAATGAAAACAGTTTCATATGATGATGACTAAGATATGGACTTTTTGGAGGTACATTTACTATTCAAGCCACAATAATACATACATGTCCTTTAGTTTGTATTTAAATGCAAGTTTCGTAGTTATTTTAAATACTTATTTTTGTAAATAATAGTAATAATATGAATAGCTACAAATAGGAGTTTAATGTATTAAAATATTGCAGAAAATAATAATTTATGCATTTAGTTCTACATGAAGACATTTGGCTCTCAATATAAATTAGTATTGGCATGTTAATAATGCCCTTTCCTCTGAATAGTTGAATTACAGAAAATAAAAAAAAAATCCGTGTGTATTACATGGCTACAAATTTCATGCCAAATATGTGTAAGTTTATAATTCAGAGAGTTTATTCATTTAAAAAGTGGGATTTTTCCATGTACTCAGCTATCTCCATCTAGAATTTTTTATGCTATAATATTTTGTTATTCAATGCTTGGAGTAGAACATTAAGCACTAGTCTTTTTTTCTAAGAGCTATCAAAAGAAAAGTGCAGTTAGCAGAATCGCTGCCATTCCATGTAATCACCTGAGTGAAAGAAGAATTTTCTCTGGCATCCCATCATCCCAAGTTTAAATTAAACTCTCCCTTCTTTCTGCTGCTTTGTTTTCATATCTGTTTGTTCCTCTGTGGTTTACAAAAGGATCGTTTTGTGTGAATGTCTCCTCTCTATGGGAGCTTGAAGGAAGCAGAAAAGGAACCGGTGAAGTCAGAACAAACTGCAAACAACAGAAATTCAGGGCTCTGTGCTCTTTTGTTAGCTGTGATTGTTCAGTCTGTCCATACTCTTTTCTTGCCTTATGCTGAAATTCTCTCCGTGCCTATTTGCTATTGCTTATGCTGTGGTGGCAGAGATTGTCCTGTGGGCCCTTGCAACACAGGGGGAGAGGATTTTCTATCAGAGATAATATTACCAGCAGGATTGCTGTTTTCATCTGTGCCAAAATGCTTTGGAATCCAAAGGAAAGAAAATGAGAGCTCTCTTGTTCTCTTGCTTTGCTGTGCAAGTTTTTCTTTCTCCTTGATTTAAACCAAAGTTTTAAAAATGGGTACTTAGTAAAAGGGTCTAGCTTTTCTTTCTGTATATAAAGTATCAACACACATATATCGGGGTATGTGTGTGAGTGTGTGTGTGTGTGTGTGTGTGTGTGTGTGTGTTTCACCCTTCCCAAGGAAGACACATATTCATTTTTTAAAAACCTACAAAAATGGAAACAGTGAACTACTTATTGAACTATTTTTTTTAAATACACAGTGCAATTGCACAGAATGCTAGTGGCTGTTTGGGAGTAAATGATTCAAGCAGAGACTGCAGGAAATAATGAGCAATAAATAGATAGATAGATAGATAGATAGATAGATAGATAGATAGATAGATAGATAGATACATAAATCAGATTCTGACTTTTCTCATAGCTTCATGTGCTTATGCTAATTGAAAAGTTCTCAAAGACTATAAAAGAAAGCAGTGCGTTCTCATCTTAGTTGACAGTAAAAGTCATCAATCAGGGATTATCTTTCATGGTTATCTAAGTTGTCTGATAATTGCAAAGACTCACTGTCAAGACAATAAATATTAATATATCTACCAGAAGATGAATCTTCATTCAACGTAACTTTGGTTCCTAAAAACGGTCAATCTTTACTGTAGGCTTAGATACATTTGACATCATTTAGGAGACAAGTTTCTGGGTATACCTGTAATGGGATTCCTATGGAGTAATTACTATGTTAGGAATGCACATTATTAATGGGAGTGATAGCAACCCATGGACTGATGACATATAAAGCAAAATCAGCTAGAACCAGAATTATTTTTCTGTGCTTCCTATTTCAGAAAGTATGACCAGCTGCCTCATGCCCTTGGTCTGCTCTACCCACTACCCTCTTAACAGCATGAGCGACCCCATGCTCAAACTGCATATCAATGCACATCTTTCCTTCTTTGTTTTCCTTTGCTTTTTGCCAAGTACTTTATCATAGACACAAGAAATATAACTACTAGTTTCTAACATGATGATTTTACTTACCTGAATATTTTTAGAGAATACAATTAAATAAGAATAGTATGGCCTTGGTAGAAATTTTACTTCATATTTTGAACCTTGCCCTTTTATTTGTTAGTGGAGTATGCTGTGATAATGCTTTGAGATGCCGGGCAGCATCAGTACACTATAATTCCCAGTCATCCGTGCAGTAATGAAGGTCAAAACCAACGCTCTGCTTTGTCTTGTGTTGCTAAACTATGATGTTCAGTCATTTTGTGTGTATTGAATGCATCGCTGACTTACAACTCGTGTATTAGGAGGTGGCTCCAAAACAGAATGAAGAATACATATTTAAAAAGAAAACTAGGATGTACAATAAATTAGTATTTTTACATATCACATTCATATACACACACACACACATACACATACACACACACACACACACACAGACATCTGGGCAGCAAGGTTATACAAAAGAGAGCGATGTATATGGACAAGGAGAGAAGAACATACATGCTCAAGATTTGTATAACTATTACATCATTCTTTATGAAAATTATTTCCTGTTAATAGTAATATGCATTGATTAGTTAATAGCAATTAATTCTATTAAAATTAGCAAACTTAAGTGAATCAAATTTGTATCATATAAATGATTATGGTAAGACCACTAGCTCTGGTTTCTTGTGCTTTTGTTTCTGAGAAGCATGATGCCTTTGGGTTACACTATTCTCAAGTGTTTTGTGTATTGGACAGTGCTAGACAATAGTTTTTCTCTTGAGCAAAGTCAGATATTTTTTATTGTACTTAGTAACCAGGTTTCTGTGGCTTCAGTTTTTTTTCTCAGTTGGCCTCTTTGGATTTCTTTGTGAGCTCTTAAGTTTAAGAAATTAGTACCATGTCAGGCAATACGTGTAATCCTACAGATTGGATACCTAAGGCAGTAGGAACCTCAAAACTTCTATTCCGAGCTACATAATGAGTTGTAGGTTGACCTGGAGTATAGTGGGAAAGTTTATATTTTTAACAAAATAAACAAATAACAGAAGCAAACACAAGAATTTATTATAAACAAATTCTGGATTATTTTGCTACTCTTGAAAATAGGAACCTGTTCTCCCTGTCCCTAGTCTCCTGTCCTTAGCAAGTGGAACATAGTAGCAAGCTAATTTGAAAGCATATGAAAAGCATAAAAATTCAACTTTTCCATAACTTTCAGCATGTTTTACAGAGAAGCATACCAAGAGAGGATGGGGACAATTCATAGACATACTGGAAAATCTGTAACATGATAGACATTAGCAGTAAAATGATTTATTGTCCTCCCTACTCTGATTCGCAAGTTGGAATCCTAACCCCAGTACATTGGAATTAGGAGATATTGCCATTGGTAACTTAGCAGAGTCCTGCTCTTTTTCAAACATGGCCCTATCTTTGGCATGAGGAAATTATGAGGATTATTGCCTCTCCCTATTTCCAGTGGGCGATCTTGAATGGCAACTTGATGAGTTTAGAATCACTATGAAAATCAGTCTATAAAGGATGTCTGTAAGAACTTGCATAGATTAATTGCTGTTTGGAAAAGAACTCAGGGTGCATGTGTTTTTCTTTCTCTCATATAAAGTTCAAGAAAACGGTAATGTCAAACTCACTAGTGACCATTAGCATAAACTTATTGTGGCAACTACTTTATCTAGAACTTGTAACTTCTGGAACTGTAAAAAATGAATATATATTCTTTAGACTCCCTATTTATGATCATTTGTCTTCATAGCATGAGCTGACTAAAGCATTGCTTGAACTAGACAGAGCTTGATTAGAATCACAGAGAAGTACCAAGGAAACAGGCTCCACCCACAGAATTTAAATTTCCACCCATTATCTGCATATACATTAAAGAAGTCAGTATGTAAATAAACAAATGATGAGAAACAAAGTAAATTAATTTACATTTTAATTAATCAGGAGAAAAGTTTGTAAAAAATTAATAATGACAAAGTAGATTAGCCTGTGGGCAAGCATTAATGGTACAATTTATTGATTGTTGATTGATGTGGGAAGGTCAAACGCATTGTGAGCAATTCTATTCATGGTCACATGGTCCAGGGTGTTTTAAGAAAACCACTCATATGTAGAAGATGTGCCTCAGTGAAAGAGGATGCCCCTAGCTTTGCAGAGACTTGAAGTGGCAAGGTGGGATGGAAACCTGGGGTTGGGGGGCACTGGCTCAGAGGAGAAAGGGTGGGGGATAGGTAAAAAGATTGTGGAAGAGGATGACCAGGAGGGAGCCAGTGAGTGGGATGTATAGTGAGTAAGTAAAAATAAATAAATTAATTAATTAAATTAAAAGATTAAATTATAAAAGAAAAGAAGAAATAAAAGCTGCCTGAGTTAGCCACAAGTGTCAACCTAGTAAGCAGTCTTCCTTTTTGGCTTCTGCTCCAACTCCTACATATACATTTCTGCCTTGAGCTCCTCCTGTGACTTGCTTTCAGTATGGACAATGACTTTTGAGTGTCTTAGACCATTTCCTGTCCAAGTGTTATTCATAGCAATAAAAATCCACTTATGAAAGAATTCTATGCCCAATAATTAACTAAGATTTAAAAGTAAAAAAAAAAAATGTATCCCAGGTATCACCAGCATCACGATCATACACCTTGATTTCTTTGCTATTATATGGATTAATCAACACTTTTATTTATTGTTTCTTTATGTTTTTGCCAGTGATGCCATATTGTTCTACATTGTCAAGGCTCTTTGTGATATGTCCTCAAAGTTGGGATTACAAACTTATTGCTCATTGATTTTGCCCATTTTTTATTTCAGAAGCTTATATGTCATTACATGACATATTGCTGGGGCCTTTATTCTAATTGTTATTCCATTGTTCAGTTGCATCATACTATCAACACTGGCCCAGAGATACCTTCTCAGTGATGATGATGTTCTTCTCTTTGAGGTATCTAACTTATATTTGATGAGCTGAATGTCCTTTGAGGCCTCCTCTGGATCCTAGTGAGATGCTCCCATATAGTCAAACATCTTTCCCTCACATACATACCATTATATATTTGCAATGTATCTAGTCAGCCTTAGTAAATATGAATACACAGCATTCATACATACATTAACTCTACTTTTGCTTAATCACCAGTATGAACATTCAAATTTTTATTTGCAGGACAGTTCTACCATTTTATTTTATTCCATGAGGTTTATTGATTTTATTTTTCCAAGGTTTGTCACCTACTCCTGTCAGCACCAGGTTCCACGGAAAAGTATAAGGCACCCAGTCCAGGATCATCACACTCTGACTCTTCACATATTCTTGTGACTTATACCATAGTCCATTAAATGTTATTAATAAAACAAAGTCACTGGTGTGACCTTAAGTAGACTATATCTAGAAGACAGAGACTGTGTTATACTGAAAATCTGAATCCTTAATATTCCTTTACTTCAGACAAAAATGCTGCCTCAGCCCAAGGAGTCTCAGCAAGTCTCAAGATTGGAGAATTTTAATGTAGTTACTCACATATTCCAGCCAGAAGTTTCTAAGTCTTGTTCCTTTTCATTCAGAGTGCCAGAATTTCTGTGAAGAATTTACCACTGTTCCTGTCTTCTTTTTCTTTCTAAAGTCCTCAAAAGTATGTATGTATACTTTTTCCCACTTCACCTATAGGAAATTGATTATTTTTAATATTTTACTTAGCAATTCAGTTACTTCTCTGTAGGGCTACATTTAGTATTTATTATGTGCTGCTATTGATGCCATGTCTTTCTTACCACCAACCATGTATGTGATATATCTGCTGGAGAGAATATTCACCAATGCCACTTCCCAATTCAATACTGTTGAAGACTTACATTATTGGTATATCATAAATAGTGCTGAAAATCATAAAGACAATTTTGTTCAAACACATAAGTGTTTTGTCAATATTCACCTTTCATGTGATCTGTCTGAACCTAGATTGTTTCAGTTAATATAACTATCTCCAAGCTGTAAGCCTTTCAATCAAATGGTTATGTTTTCATTGATCTATATGTTTAATACGACCCTTGCTGCCCTAAGCCAGATGCCACAATGGCAGACAAGAGAGTAGTATACACACTACTCTTAGTTTAGGACATTCCTGAAAAGCTTATGAAAATATGTCTCTATGATTTTGCCAAGAACAATTGTAAAGGGATAAAATAAAAGGCATAATGAAGAGAACAAACTGACTTGCCACATATTAAAATATGAAGACAACACAGTTAGCATAGCTCTTCCTGTTTAAGTTCGCTTTCAAATCAAAGTGTCAGATGTGTGTAGTCATTATAATTCTCTGATTTCATTGTTTTAGAAGTTGCTTTAAAATAATAGGAAAAGGATGTATTTTTGAATGCAAAAAGATAAGCGTGTGTCTAAAACAAGGTGATGATAGTGTAGACTTAAATCCCTGTAGGAGGAACAGAAAGCCAAGGCCATGCTACCAAAGTGGTGGCCACTTCTACATAAACATAGGTAAACTGAGGCAAATTCTACATGAGGGCCAAACTGAAGCTGGCCTGAGAGCCTAGAGATTGGTTATGCAGAAAATGACAGTCAGTTGGGAACTGCCACTTAGAGTACATGGTTACTTGTGGCCAGTAGGACATGAGTTCTGCCTCAGTTTTCTCTTGTTCCCACAGTCTGAGTCATTAATTCTGAACCTCCTCACTCACTGTCCTAAATGGGACATGGAACAGAATGGAGAACTCAGGCAATAAATCTAAGCCCAGGAGGTAAAGGTAGACATGTCTCTGTGAGTTCAGTGCCAGCCTTGTCAAAAGGGTGAGTTTATGGGACCACCCATGGCTCCAATAGCATATGTAGCAGTGGTACATATGCTTGTCGGACATCAGTGGTAGGAGAGGCCCTTGGTCCTGTGAAGGGTTGATGCCAGAGTGTAGGGGAATGCTAGAATGGGGAAGCAGGAGTGGGTGGATAAGTGGGAGAGCACCCTCATAGAAGTAGGGGGAGGGAGGATGGAATAAGGTGTTTTCAGAGGGGAAATTAGGAATGGGGATAACATTTGAAATGTAAATAAGGAAAATATCTAATAAATAATTTAAAAAAAAAAGAGTGAGTTTCAGGATAGCCATGCAAGTCAGAGAAACCATGGAAAGAAAGAAAGAAAGAAAGAAAGAAAGAAAGAAAAAGAAAGAAAGAAAGAAAGAAAGAAGAAAGAAAAAATTTTCTTGACCACAGAATGTTAACTGAGAATAGCATGTACTGCACCATACAGTTTATGTTAAAATTAACATTCTGTTGGTGTAACAACTACTTCATATACAATAGAACTTGATTTGATAAAATAGTATTAAATGTGAGTTTTAAAATAGCCCTGTTTATGCTACTAAAACTTCTATTTTTAATGTTAATGAAAAAAAGTACAAATAATGTAATAACCATTTCTTATCATCTCGTGACTCTGTTTACCTATTTTAAGGGTAGTCATTTTGTTTAAGTGATATATTCTATTTTTATAGAATTTTAAATGATTTTTTTCAATTATAATAGAATTGTTTCATTCTCTGTCTCCTATCTCCAATTTCTTCCATGCACCCTGCATCTCAAATGAGACTTTTTTCCTTTCATTACTATTGCATATATATATATATATATGGGGATATATATATATATCCCAAAATTGTGGTTGTATTTTTCTTTATGCTAGGAAGGACATGATGTCCTCATAAATTTTTATCCTTTAGAGAAACCAATAAGGCATTGTGTACTGCTCAGTGGATGAATCATTGCTTTCAGAAAGCAAACCTTGCTGTGTCAACAGATCCTCTTCTTTTCAGTTCACTTGAATACCTGCCTGGAATTGCCTCCACTTAGAATTGTGATACAATGCCCTGCTGATATTGATGCAATCGTTACTGCCTAAAAGGAGAGCAATTGTGTGTTCAGTTGCTGCCTGCTCAATTGTTTGTTTGGAAGGTCCTTTGTATGGGATATTTAAAGATATTCCCCAGAGCCCTGGTTTGGAACCTGGAAAGTAGTATAGAGTGACTTCATGCACTATTAACTAATTAATTAACATTTTTAGTGGCAATGCCCCAAGTTTTAAATGATTCTTTTTAGTGTACCTGTATTTGTCTCCATGATTAAACAATATAGACAACTAAAGTTGATTTCCAAAATTAATTCAAGCAGACTGATTTTTTCACTCTGAAAATTCTTCTCTTTAGGGAGACTTCAAGGGCATAGAATGACATTGACCTGAAATGATAGATATTTAAGATATGGAAAGTTAAAAAATTATCTTAAAACACATGGAATAGTAATACAGAGACTGGACAGCTCATAGAGTAATCAACTATTCTCTTTATATGACTGAGGTCTGATCCACAGGAGGAGATGCTTTCCTGATACTGAGAACATGATGCAAAACTATGGCCAACAGACTCATCAGCCCTAAAAGAAAAGCTACTGATGATTTTTTCTTCTTCTTTTTTCTCCTACTACAGAACATAGATTTTTTTTTCCCTTGGAAAATATATCCTAATTGTAGTTTCTGTTCCCTCTACTTCTCCCAGTTCCTACTGTCTTCTACTCCAATCCAGATCCACCCCCATTTTGTCACTCAGAAAATAAACAGGCATCTAAGGGATAATAATAAAATAAAACAAAATTAATACATCTTAAAACAAACTGTAGAAAAGGATCCCAAAACAAGGCACAAGAAAAAGAGACTCACTCATCTGCACACTAAGGAATCCCATGAAAATACTAAAGTAGAACCTATAATATATGGGCAAAAGATACATAGGGTAAAAAGAAGTATACATATTAATATGTATATTGTACATATTAATATATATGTATTGTATATATTTATATGTATACATATTATATATAAATATATAATATATAATACTATATATAAATTATACATATAAAATATATATATAACTATAAAATAAATATATAAAATATTTATTTATACTACATGATAGTAAGTAAACAAGAGAAAGTAAAGAATAAGAGAAATTTTTTAAGAATAAAAAGTCTAACTAAGATCTAAGAAACCTTTAATGATGCTATTTAGTTCATTTTCAGATGACTAACCACTGATGGGCATAAAGCCTATCCTTAACTTCTAGAACTATATCTGAGGCCAACCCATGAAGCTGTTGTGTATGTTGCATGATCTATGTGAGTTCATAAAAACTTTGATCATGTACATGTAGAGGGCTTTGTTTTCTAGATGGCCTTCATCCTAATGGGGAGTCATTTTATTACTACACGTTTATTGATTATGGTTTTGTTTTTATTTTGTTTAATTTTTGAACAATACTGTTTGGTCTTACCCTAAGGGCTTGTGATATCTTGTCTCAGGTTCTTAGTCATGCAAGTGATATCACGTATGGGATCTAACTTCTTGAGTGGGCCATAAGTCAATTCAGATATTGTTAGTTGCTTAAGATGTTTTGGGCCACCACTGCACTGGCATATCTTGCAGCCAGGACCTTGCTGTAAGTCAAAAGTATCTTGGATGTGTTGGTGTTTATATTTTCTACTTTTGTGGCATGCAGAATGCCTTCTTGTACCAAAGGTGGTAGAATAGAGTAGAAAGGCTGTATTTCAATTTATGATTTGATTTTTGCTGTAAACTTGTGATGAATTTTGTAACATGTGATCATGTATTCTCAAAGCTGTATAAGTATTGAGGACAAAGAGATGGCAGGCAGATAATAGAGAGATAGAATAGAGAGATAGAATAGAGAGGTGGAATAGAATTGTTTCCCTTGCCGCAGATAGATTAGAATTTTTTCCTTTTCCCCACTTAAGACCTTTCCGCTTTTCTCCTTAGATTGCTTTCATAGGAAACTTTTTACACTTAGTAATAAACTCTATAATAACTTCTCTAAGTGTCTTTTATTCCTGCAACCTCAGACGAGCAGGCATAAGTTAGAGCTGTTAGGCATAAGTTTGTTCAGTTCCTGCTGAGAGAGTTCAAAGTATTTAATCCTTTGCTGTTGTTTAGGATGAGGTGCTAAGAGTCACAAACTGCAGTTTCTGGCCTCAGAGGCTCACAGATAGCAGGTCAGCTATAGTATCATAGTAACTTAGATAAATTTCTATTATACAGCAACCCTAAATACCTCGTAAGACAAAGTCTTACCCCCAAAGCTGACTCTCTTCTCCCTCTGCTGCCTCAAGAAAAACCAACAAAAAGAAAGAAGATTCGCCCCACACCGGGGGGCTGACTCCAGCAGTAGGTATCAGCCTAACATCTTCATATTCAATGAGTTATGTAAGAATTGTCTTTAGTATTTGGGTCTTAACATTAGTTTGTAAAAAACAACCTGTAGACTTGGTAACAGCATGGGGTGTTTGGGGATTCCAATGGTATTCCCTTTGCCAACAACTTGATTTTATATATAAACCAATTCAAGTACTGGAAGCCTCATTTGATGACATCAGATGGCCAGTTGGTTCTCTGTCACAACCATTATTTGGTGATCTCATTTAGATTGTTTTTATATATGTATATATGTTAGGAAGTTTCTACAGTATTATGATTCCATAGTACTCCACAAAGGGCCCTGAATATTAGCTGTTTCTCCCTGTTTTCACTCTCTCAGTGTCCTCTCATCTTATTCTCCCTGCTTGATCCTCCCATACCAGTTCCTAGACAATCTTTATATAGCTATTATTATATATTACATATGTTAATACATTATATATTTTATGTATTTATTTTTATATATCATTGTCATGTATCTCATATTATATATTATTATATTTACATTAGTCTTTGCAATGGAAATTGATCTGTCCTCCCCAAGCCCAAGTTTCTTACTCTAAAGCTAACCTCTGTGGTTCTGCTGATTATGGCTTGATTATCATTGACCTAATATCTACTATCCATATGTAAGTGAATATAAGCCATATTTGTTTTTCTGAGTCTGCATTACATAAAATAGGATCATTTTTTCTTCTAGCTCTATCCATTTACAAGTGAATTTCATGATTTTTAAAGTGCTGAATACTATTTCATTTTGTAAATGCACCATTTTTTTTATTAATTCCTTTGTTGAGGGACATCTAGGTTGTTTCCAAATACTAGCAATTCTGAATAGATTAGCAATGAACATAGTTAGCAAGTGGCTCTGTGGAAGATTGACAGGTACTTAGGGTATATGTTCAGGAGCTGTATAGCTAATCAGAAAGATCAATTTGATCTTCCAGAGGAAACATCACCCTTATTTTCATAGAGTCTGTACAAGTTTTCATTCTCACCAGCAATGGATGACAGTTCTCCTTACACAGCATCCTTACCAGCATGAACTGGTATTTCATACATTTTATTGATCTAAACTATTCTTTCATGTGTGAAATGAAATCTCAAAGTAGTTTTCATTTCCCTTTCCCTGATAACTAAGGATGTTGAACATTTAAGTGTTTCCCAGTCACTTGAGTTCACTCTTTCCACAATTCTCTGTTTATATGTATACTCCACGTTTTCAATGTATTATTTGTAATTTGATATTTGTCTTTTGAGTAATTTATATATTTTAGAACTTAGTCCTCTACTGGGTGTATACTTGTTAAAAATCTGTCATAATAACACTGTTCCTTGCCAGACAGATTTTCAGTTTCACGAGATACTTAATTGCTTGTGAAGAAGATATTCTGTTCAGAAAGCCTTTTCCTGTGTCAATGAGTTTTTGGCTTCTTCTACCCGGTCTTCTGATGTGAACCTTGTATCTGGTTTTATGTTGAGGTCTTATATCCATTGGGAGTTCAGTTGTATGCAGGGTGGTAAATATAGATCTATTTAGATTCTTCTACATGAGCTGTTCAGTTGGCCAACACCATTTGTTGAAGATAATGTCATTTTCCAATGTGTATTTCTTGCTTCTTTATCAAAAATTATGTGTGCGTAGGTATATGAATTTATGTATGAGCCATCAACTCATTTCCATTGATGAATATTTCTATTTTTATGCCAATACAATGGTGAATTTTTTTCTGCTATTCTCTTTTATGTTTCAGGCAGGATTGTGAGACCTCCAGGAGGTCTTCTATTGTTTAGGATTGGTTTATCTATCCCGACTTTTTTTGTGTTTCCATGTAAAGCTGAAAATTGCCCTTTTAAGATCTATGAAAAATTGTGTTGGAATTTTTGGGTGGTGTTTGCACTGAATCAGCAAATTACTTTTGGTATGATGACAAAATGTATTATGTTAATCATATCAATTCATGAGTGATTTAAAGATAAAGGGAAAGATTTCTTCATTTCATTTTTTTAATTATTATTAAATCATTTTATTTATTTGCACTCCAAATGTTGCCCCCTCCCAGTTTCCCCTTCTAGAGTTCAGCAGCCCATCTACCCTCCCCTTTGTCTCTGAGAGAGTGCTCTTCCACTCCCCACCCCACCCCTTAGCAGTAGCATCCCCATTCCTTGGGGCATCAAGTCTCTACAGGACTCTCTCCCACTGAGGCCAGACAAGTCAGTCCTTTGATACATATCTGCTGGGGGTCATAGATCAGCATATTTACACTCTTTGATTGGTGGCTTAGTCTCTGGGAACTCCCAGGGTGCCAGGTGATATTATTGGTCTTCCTATGGGGTTAATATGTCCTTCAGCTACTTTAATTCTTCCCCTAATTCTTCCATAGGGGTCTTAACCTCAGTTCAATGCTATGCTGTAAGTATCTGATATGTCTCAGTCAGCTGCTGGTAGAGACTTGCAGAGGAGAGCCATGCGAGGCTCCTGTCTGCAAGCACAACATGGTATCAGTAATAGTGTCAGGGTTTGGTGCCTGTGTATGGGCTGTTCACTGGTTGACCTTTCCTTCAGTCTCTGCTCCATTTTGTCCTTGCAATTCCTTTAGACAGGAACAATTTTGGGTCAAAAAATTTGAAGATGGCAAGTGTGCTGATCCCTCCACTGGTGGCCCTGTCTATCTACTAGAGATGTCCCTGCCACCCTGGCACTTCAAGTCTCTGAAAGTTTAAGGGCTTCCTCTTCCATTGAATCCAAAGAAGACAGCTTAACTAGAAGAACATATCCCATATACAGGCAGCAGCTTTTGGGATAGCACCCTTCCAGTTGTTCAGGACCCATGTAAAGACCAAGATGCACATCGGCTACATATGTGTAGAAAGGCCTAGGTCTAGACCATGTATATTCTTTGGTTGGTGGTTCAGACCCTGAGACCACCAAAGGTCCATATTAGTTGACTCTGTTGGTCTTCCTTTGAAGTTCCTATCCTTTTCAGGGTCTGCAATCATTTCTCTTATTCTTCCATTAGAGTCCACAAGCTCCATCCACTGTTTGACTGTGGGTTTTGTATCTTTCTGAGTCAGCTGCTTGGTGGAGCCTCTCAGAGGACAACACGCTCCTATCAGCAAGCATAAAAGAGTTAGGCATTGGTACTTGCCTATGGGGTGGATCTCAACTTGGGCCAGTTGTAGGCTGGCCATTCCTTTGGTCTCTGTTTCATCCCTCATGCCTGTATTTCTTATAGACTGGATAAATTTTGGATTTAAAGTTTTGTGGGTGCATTGGTGTCACTATTGCTCTACTAGGGTTCCTGCTTACTAAATGAGGTGGCCTCTTCAGGTTCTATATCCCCATTGTAGTGAGTCATAGCTAAGGTTACCCCCATTGATTCTTGGGCACCTCCCTTATCCCATGTCTTGTCCTAAAAATGTTCCCCAAATCCACACCCACATCCATACCCCTGTCAGTTCCAGATTTCTATTTATTTTCATGGCCATCTCTCCTGTCCTTTTTCATGCCTCATCCTGAATTCCCCCATTCTCTTCTTCACCCCCACTTCCTCCAAGTTTCCTCCCTCCATCTGCATCATATGACTATTTTATTCTCTCTTTTAAGTGAAATTCAAGTTTACCTGCTTTGGCCTTTCTTCTAGTTTAGCTTCTTTGTGTCTGCAGAATGTTGTAAATTTGGTCTAACATTTTTATATTCTGATATTTGGATTACCAAATTTGCACAAGAATCTGCATATAAGATGCTGAAGATCTATGCCCCCAGTTGGCTTTGATTGGTAAATAACGTTGCCAGTAGCCAATGGTTGGGCAGTGAGACAGAGGCAGGACTTTAGGATTCATGGACAAGGGCCTTAGAAAGGAAAGAGGAAGAACCTTCATTGCCAGCAAAGGAGTAAAGACAAGGCCTGAGTATACAGGACAGAGAGGCAGTGATCATGAAAGAGCCTGGGAAGAGTGGCACCAGCCACCACCACCCCCCCTCCCCCGCATTGGGTCTAGGGCAGCAAAGATGCAATGTAACTTTTAGTAAGAATAGCTCAGGGAAATCTTAGAGGATCTATTTGGGGACCTAGCTGTGACTTAAATTTCCCATGGCACAGAGTTTTTGAAGGCAAAATCTGTCCTTATATCTCTCTCAGTAGTTGCAGAAGGTTTGAAAAAAGCAAGCAGTTTGACAAAAGCTTATAGAAGTATTTAGCTGGAGAGGGTTTCACAAACAGACACTTTAACCAAATATAAAAAATTAGTTATGACATCCTAGCCTTGAGTTCCTAGAAGAGAGCTTGGTGAGTTTCCATGAGATTCTCCATTAAGGAGAACAAGTTCAGTTAGAAAAAAATAGAAGATGAAACACCATTCATCTTGTCTTGCCCTGTTACATTATATTGTATTTCTGAAGGCCCACTATGATAGGGTTGTGGAGCTCTACTAGAGACATATTGTCTGGGATGTTAATGATTGTTTTTATGCAAACATCTACGCATTTGAGTTTGGGGATAATGTAATTCTAGGTGATTAAATGTTTTCTTGTTTCTGTTGGGTGTGTGATTTGTTCCCTGACTTCTGTGTCCCTCCCTGGGACTTAGGAAAGTGGGATAGCTAAGTTTTTGCTTGTAGGAATTTCTTCTTGGATTCGGATAAGTATGGCCTTGGGGGTTCTGTATAAAGTATGTTTCTAGGTATTGGTATCTAATACTTAAGAACAGAGATGGTCTAGGAGGGGTGAGATTAGGGGATCACAGTAGGGAGAAAGTAGGGTGCTCCACCTTTATGTAACTCTGACAAAAGGAGGTAACATATCTTGGGTACATACTCAAGTGCAGATGGAGGACAATGTTTGCTATCTCAGGCTAGAAAAGAAACAATTCTCAACATTCCTGTCCCCAAGACACTGAATCAAATTCATGGATTCCTGGGCTCAGCAGGCTTCTGCAGACTCTGTGTTCTCCAGGATTCATGGAGATTTCAACCCTCTCTATTAGGAAACTAGGGGGAAGGAGAGTACCTTAAACTGAATTTTTGAGATGATGTATGCTTTTCATAGGCTCAAGGAGGCACTACTTGATTCCCATGCACTTGCCCTAGGAGACATCTATAAGCCTTTCCATGTGTATGTAGATAAAAACAAAGGCATAGCCAAAAAGGTTCTGACTCAGAATCTGGGAACTTGGAAGAGACCAGTGACCTATCTGTCTCAGAAATTGGACCTTGTGGGAAGTGGGGGTGGTGGTGCAGGTTCACAGGGAGCAGATTGCTTACATATTGTGGCAGTAGTTGCTTTTCTGGTCAAAGATGCAGATAAAATCACCATGGGACAAGAACTGACTATAAGCACCATTCATCTGATCGAGGGAGTACTCAAAATTCCCTATGGCACTAAATATCCAGTGCTCACTGCTGCAATCCCTGTTCCTAAACCCACTCCATATTAAACACCATCCTGCCTTTGCCTTAAATGAGGCTATTCTTCTCCCAAACCTGGACCCTGGCATTATACATGACTGCTTAATAGTGCTGATCCAGGCCCAGAATCTGAGGCCAGACCTGACAGACATATCCTGAATAGATGTGGAAATGATCTTCTTTAAGGATGGGAGCAGATTCATGCAAGGAGGAAGCAGGTATGAGAATATGAGGTGGAGGCTCCTGACTCTATCATGGGGGTTTCAGCATTACCACCTAGAACTTCAACTCAAAAAGCTAAGTTAATCACCATGACTCGGGCAGTAAAATTGGCAAAGGGCAAAATTGTTAACATCTACACAGATAGCCCATGTACCCTCAATACAGCTCATGTTTATGGACTCACATGTGAAGAAAGGGGACTGCTCACAGCGGAAGAAAAGACTATCAAAATATAGACAAGATTCTGGCTTTATTAGAGACATTATGGCTGCCCCTCAAGGTAGTCATCATTCACTTCCCAAGACAACAAAAGAGCATGGAGGAGAGGGCAAGAGGAAACAGGCTGGATGATAAGACTATAAAAGATGATGCATTAGATTCTACAGCACAACCCATGATCACTTTAGTCCCTGCAAAACTTCTCCCAATCCCACAATACAATGCAGAAGACAAAAATGATCAAGTAAAATGTTAAGGACTTTATTGAAAAGAGGAATGGCTCCATATCATGGACAATCATGTGATCCTTCCCTCAGAATTTGCTAGACAGCTTATTCAGATTCATCAGAATACCCACTTGGGCCACAGGAAACTTGAAGAACTGTTCAGGAATGCCAACTATAAAATCTTTCACCTAGGATCCTCAGTAGACAAGGTCATTTCCCACTGCCCGGCTTGCAAGGCAGCAAGTTTCCTAATTATGAGTCAAGAAAACTCAGAAACCAAGCTGTGAAGACAAAGTTCAGTCACAAAATTGAAAATAGACTAACTTGATATTAAGCCAAGTCTGTATGGATATACATACCTCCTAGACCTTTTAAGGCTGGATAGAAGCATGTCCCACCAGAAGAAAGACCACCACTGTGGTGACCAAGAAACTGCTAGAGGACATCACCACCAGATATGGACTGCCCTTGCTGCTGGTGCCTAACAGTGAACTGGCCTTCATCTCTCAGGTAGCACAGTCACTGGTTAAAGTATTGGGGACAGATTGGAAATTACAATGTGCTTATCATCTCCAGAGCTCAAGACAAGTAGGAAGGATAAATTGGACCCTTAAGAAGACCTTAACAAAATTAACTTGAGAAACTGGTGGTGAGTAGGTGGCCCTCTTACCCTAAGCTTTGTATAAGGCTAGGGATACCTCCTATATTTTGGATTTTACCCCTTTTGAGATACTGTATAGAAGATCCCCTCCCCTCCTTCCTAACTTTCAGTCTGAAATTCTTGCAGATTATGACCACCAGAAGATCCTGGAGGCAGTGCAGGGTCTCCATGAGATACAAAAGCAAATATGGCCAACTATCCACCAAATCTGAGTCTGTACCCCCTTTTAACCCTCATTGCTTTAAACCAGGTGACAAGATCTGGATTAAGAGACATAACCACCTGACCTTTGAACCTCTTTGGAAGGGCTCACACGAGGTGATCTTAATGATTCCCACAGCCATAAATGTAAACAGGATAAAGACTTGGATACACCATTCCTATGTTAAACCTTCTAGACAAGAGACAACTCCACAGCTGAAACATTGCAGAGAACTACTTCCAGAATACCAAGCACTTCAGGCCAATACCATACTATAGGGAGATATCACCCATGTAAAAGATCCACTCAAGTTGGGAATTCAAAACACTCTTGCCTCATGAACCCCACTATGCTCTAGAAGATGACAGGCCTTCTCAGATCTCAAAAGGTTTCTGTCTGTTCCTCATACTTTCTCTCCTTAGAAAGAACACAAAGTTTCTTAAGCTGTTACCATCAAATTACTACAAAGCCCTGAGAGAACCTCAAGAGATTTAGGAAGAGGGGTACAGACTTTGACAGTTACTGGTATTTTAAGTACCACCTTTTCCATTTTTAACCTACACCTTTGTGCCTTGGTTGAATACATATGGAAGGATACAGATTCAAGAGGTAAACTTGTACGTAATATCAGGAACTACAAACTGCTAGGCCAACTTGCCAGGAAGATTTAACTCCTCTCTCAACCCTAACAGCCCCCCTCCAAAAACAAAAAAACCCAGCAACTTGTAACCATCCAACTCTATGTCTGCCCATGGACAAATGACTATCAGGCTTTTGATGGTACTGAAAACTTCTTATACAAAACATGGGACTGTATGACCAATGCCCCATGGGTGAATAAATATTGTGATCTTATTCAGATAGTCAGGGCAATAAGTCCGACACCCAGAGGAATGATGGGCTGGACATGAGGAAAGAACTCTATCTCCATCTCAATAACAGAAAAGGTGAAAAAAGAGCAGAGGATAGGATGCAGCAAAAGTTTGGGGCTTAATGATGTATCATGGACAAATAAGGGACTCCTCTTTCAAATTCAAAAACAAATAGCGCTGCCTGGACCCTGCCACTCCAAAGTTATATGACCTGAGCTCCAGTAGTACCAATACCCTTCCTATAAGCTACAATATCAGCCTCAGTTCCAGATCCCTCCTCCCTAATAAACTGGGACCTTCCCTCATAAACTATGTCCTTCTCTGGGGCCTTTGACACAACCATCCTGTTTAAACTATTTAACTTCAACTACAGTTTTATCAATGACACCACTAACTTCACTAGAAAACATTGTTGACTCTGTCTGGATCCCAGGACCCCATACTATGTTGGCTGGGCTACCAAGGGAAGTCTGTTGATACCCTTAGAAAACCCACCAATATGTTCCTGAGAAAAGTCTCTGGTCCTCACTCTTCAAGCAGTAACTGGAAAGGGAATATTGATAATAGGAAAGGGGGAAGATTAAATAGCTTCACTTACACTAAACATCTTTACAACAATATCATCATCAGAAATTAGCACCTCCTACCTTGTGTCCCTTATTAGAACAGGGTTTGCATGCACCTTAGGCTTAACCCTTGGGTCCGTACACAGATACTTCAAAATTCCAGCTTATAAATTCTGGTTACCCTGTGTCCTTAAGACTACTCTCTCCCCTTTAGATTCTGAGACCATCACAGGGAAAGACAAGATTTTGGGGCCTCTGCAAGCCTATTTACTGTGCTTGGAAGGTCTGGCATAGCCATGGGAATTGGGAATCAAAGCAGATCAGACCCTTCAAGTCCTAAATAATCTTATAGGCTTTGATTTGTCTCATTTATAAAAGCCTATCCATCACTTAGAACAGTCATTAGATACATTAGCTAAAGTAGTTCTACAAAAAAAAAAAAAAAAAAAAAAAAAAGAGTGTTAGACTTAGACTTACCCTTCAAAATGAGGCAGGGCTCTACCAAACCCTAGGAAAGCTATAATATTTTTTTACACCAACAATTTAGGCATTATCAGAAAGATTCTGTCCATAGTCCAACGGAGATTAGAGGAAAGGACTAAAGTCAGATATCAGAATCAAAACTGGTATGAATCATTATTTTCCTGGTACTCCTGACTAACTACACTAATATTCAAACTAGTGGGACAAATCCTGCTCTTGCTCACTGTTCTCACTTATGGATCTCATGTGTTAAGTGCTCTAGTCAAATTCATATGAGAACAAATCTCCACATTCTAACTGATGATTCTTAAGCAACAATATTGCCCCTTGGAGACAGCTCAAGGATTTGAGATGGGGCCTTACTCAAGGAGGGTATTAAAGGATTACATAATGATCAGTATAGAATGATAAACTTAAGGGTGGAGAGGTGGTATACATACCTTAGCATTAACCAACAGTTACCTAGTTAGAATTAAGACCCACTCAAAAAGGATCCTAGTTAAATAAACAGAGATAATAAAGTCATGGATCTTAGAGGAGAACTTACAATCAAAACTTTGCTAAATAAGCATAGGCACTAACTATGCTATAAACATGTCCTTATATACATAGATATTTGTAGTCTTCAGATTTAACCAAGGAAACTTATCTTTACACCAGAGACAATTAAAAAAGCATAATAGCCAGTTAAAATGCAGATGTATACAGTATAATCTGAATGGCTACATCTATAAAACAATTCCTGGACCTAAAGCTCAGGAAACACTGAGGATGATGGAGTTTAAGGGTTATAAGAAACAATCCCACTAAAATCAGGGTCAAGACAAGACTGCCCACTCTCTCCCTACTTATTGAGTATAGTACTTGAAGTTCTAGCTATAGCAATTAAACAACAAAGGGAAGTCAAAGGGATGCAAAATTGGAAAGGAAGTCACTATATCTGCAAATATATCTCCCAAAATTCTACCAGAGAACTCCTACAGCTGATAAACCACTTCAGCAAAATGGCTGGATACAAAATTAACTCAAATCAGTAGCTTCCTTTACACCAATGATAAACAGGCTGAGAAAGAAAAAAGAGAAAAATACCACCAGTCACAGTAGTCATAAATAATATAAAACATCTTGGTATAACTCTAACTAAATAAGTGAAATATCTGGAGAGCAAGAACTTCAAGTCTCTCAAGAAAAAATGGAAGAAGACCTCAGAAGATGGAAAGATCTCTCATGCTCATGGACTGGTAGGATTGCCATAGTAAAAGTGGCCATTCTGTCAAAAAAATCTACAGATTCAACTCAATTCCCATCAAAATTCCAACACAATTTAGACATCAAAAGAGCAATTCTCAATTTCATATGGAAAAAAAAACAGGATAGCAAAAACAATTCTTCACACTAAAAGAACTTCTGGGGAATTCACCCTCCCTGACCTCAAGCTATACTACAGAACAAAAGTGGTAAAAACCAATGAATTGATTCAGAGGCAGACAGGTCAATCAAAGGAATAAAACTGAAGACCCAGAAATAAACCCACACATTTACAGACACTTGATCTTTGACAAAGAAGCCAAATACATACAATGATAAAAACAAAACAGCCTCAACAAATGGTCCTGGTCTAATTGGCAGTCTGTATGTAGGAGAATAAAAAAATAGTTTCATATTTATCACATTGCACAAAGTTCAAGTCCAAGTGGATCAAGGATCTCAACATAAAACCAGACACACTGAATCCAACAGAAGAGAAAGTGGGAACGTTCGTTGCATTCATTGGCACAGGGGGAAATTTCCTAAACAGAACTCCAATGGCTCAGGCTCTAAGATCAAGAATTGATAAATAGGACCTCATGAAACTGAAAAGCTTCTGAAAGGCAAAACACAGTCAATAAGACAAATCAACAATCTACAGATTGGGGAAAAAAAATCTTCACTAACATTACACCTCATACAGGGTGTAATATATATATATTACAATATATATATTACAAATATAAAGAACTCAAAAAGCTGATCTCCAAAAAAACAAACAAACCCAATCACAAAACGGGGCTTTTGTTGAGGATGTTTTGGTTTATCATTGTATGTTTATGCAGCTAAATAGAATTCAGAATAGAGGAATCATAAATGGCTGAGAATCACTTAAAGAAATGTCCAACATCCTTAGTCATCAGGGAAATGCAAATCAAAATGACCCTGAGATTCCACCATATACCAGTCAGAATGACTGAGATCAAAAACTCAGGTAATAGCATATGCTGGGGAGGATGTGGAGAGAGAGGAACATGTCCCCATTGCTGGCGGGATTGCAAACTGGTACAACTATTCGGAAAATCAATCTGGCAGTTCCTCAGAAAATTGGAAATATTTCTACCTGAAGCCCCAGATAATCTGCTCCTGGGCATAACCCAAAGGATGTTCCACCATACCACAAGGACACATGCTCCACTATGATCATAGCAGCCTTATTTATAGTAGCCAGAAGCTGGAAAAAACCCAGATGTCCCTCAAAGGAAGAACGAATACAGAAAATATGATTCATTTAAATGATGGAATATTATTCAGCTATTAAGAATGAAGACATCATGAGTTTTGCAGACAATAGACAGAACTAGAAAATATCATCCTGAGGTAACTCAGACACAAATGGGCATGCATGATATATAATCACTAATAAGCGGATATTAGCCAAAAAGTACAGAATTTCTAAGATACAATCCACAGACCTTAAGAAGTTTAACAACAGAAAGTCCCAGGTGGGTATGATTCAGCACCACTTAGAATGGGGAAGATAATAATCATTAGAGGCAGAGGGAGGGAGAGACCTGAGTTGGAGAAAGGATGGGGAAGACAAATGGGAAACAGATCAGGTATGCCTGGGATGGGGAGGGAGACAGGAGAGAAGCCCAGAGGGTCAGCAGAATGAATGGAAATATGCAGCCTCAGGGATGGGAGTTGGGCATACTCCCTAGAAAGTATCAGAGACATGGGAGGTGATAGACTCTCAGGACTCAATGGGAGAGACCTTAGATGAAATGCCCAACAGATGGGGAGGCAACAACAGATTCTACCTCCAATGGATAAACAGGGCCACAAGTGGAATGATGGATTACAAATGTTCACTTAAAATATCTGACCCAGTATTTTTTCTGTCTAAAAAAACTACAGGGACAAAAATCGAGAAGAGACTGAGAGAAAGGTAGACTAGTGACAGCCCAACTTGGGATCCATATCATTGTGAGGCATGGAGGCCTGACACTGTTATTGATGGTATAGTGTACTTAGTGACAGGAACCTAGCATGGCTGTCCTCAGAGAGGCCCAATCAGCAGCTGACTGAGACAGAAGCAGATACTTAAACACTCACCATTGGTCTGAAGTCAGGGAACCCTATGGTTGAGTTAGGGGAAAGATGGAAGAAGCTGAAAAGGAGGGCAAGCTCATAGAAAGGCCAGCAGTCTCAACTAACTCATACCATTGAGAGCTCCCAGGCACTGTTCCACCCACCAGGCAGCATACAGGAGCTGGTCTGAGGCTCCCAACACATATATAGCAGAAGACTGCCTGGTCTGGCATCAGTGGGAAAAGACATGCCTAATACTGGAGAGATTTGAGGGCCCAGTGAGGGGAGAGTTCTGGTGGGGTTGAGGAGAAATCAGATGAGAAACTGTGGGAAGGGGGACCAGGAGGATTGTAAATAAATTAATAATAGTAATTAATAATAATAATTATATAAATAATTGTTGTAATTAATATTTTATAAAGAGGCAATGATTTTTTTTTTAAAAGCAAGGAGGAATGTATAAAAGAGTTTGGGAGAAAGGAAGTGAATGACATGATTATTTATAATCTCAAATATAATTGAAATAATAGCAAAGACTGTCTCAAACAAGATGGAAAGGTGATCTCCATAAACCCACACTGTTGCCCAAGGACCCATACTCATCAGTAAAATGATAAGTATGTTTCCTACACTTACACCTTATATTCACAATAGCATAAAGAAAGAAAAAAAGATGCCATTCTCTCATTCTTTTAGTGACTGCATTGGAGGATAATCAAATTTTATGTACCTAAGATATTACCTCTTATAAGCCAAGAGATAACATGCAGTTCTATTCCTTTATTCACCAGGAACTTGATAATTGTCTATAAATCCACATTTAACACTATTTCTTTGTAGCATCTAATATTATGAAATTTGTATAATATATCACCAAACATATTTAAAAGTCACAAAATTTTAAACAGAAAAATCTTTCCTTAAACTAAATCATAATATTTGTATTTAATAAACCATATTAAATCATCTTTGCAGTGAACTTAATATTTCTTTTTTTGTTAAACAGTTGTGATACAAACCTAACATAACTTCAGACAAGTCAGTTAGAATTTGGAGAATCTGGACTACCAGAGAAATTCGATTTTGCAGTTATAAAAGAACTCTAGATAATGATGAATTACAGAAAAATGAATTCTCCCCTAATGATATTATTACAGCTATCACATTTTACTGTTTGCTTCTGTTTGGTATTATACATGTAATCATTTTGCAATAATTTATCTAACTAAGTTGTATATATAGAGAAAAGTTTAGGTAATGTGAATTTGTAGAGTTAAGATATACACACAGTAAGTCAGAAAGATTACAAAACCTTACCAACTTTCATCCTGTTTCATCTGTGCTACTATCACTGTTCATCAGTGATAGTAGAAGGTTTTTTTTTTTTTTTTTTAATAATGTAGGACACAATAAAACAGAAAACCAAGACCAACTGAACACTGTGATTTGATGAATTTATTATCAAAACATTATTTTAAATGTTTAATGAGGATTGACAGAACCACTGAAATTCTGGAAGACTTTGGAACTATTAGTGTCAATTTATGCTAGTTAACTTTATTTTTAGAAAAAACAGGATTGCAGAATAGATACATGTGTCTATTAGGGAATCTAATTTTCTGAATGCTATCTGAGATTGAAGGAACTCATTGCTATTGACATCATATATTATACTACGACATAATTATAAACAAAATTGTAATATCCAATAAACCATTTCTTGGACAGTAGTTTATTCTTGATACATATACTTATTGGACATATTTACTATAGAATTTGCTGAATATATACATAAGTTTATTTGCTTAGCAAATCCAAAATCTTTAGAGATCTTATCTCTCATTTAAGTTTCCAAAGTAAAGTAGAGAATAGGAGATGTAATGTCAAATAGTATTACCAACTGTTTGACAGCAACCTTCTAGCAAAGTACATTTGACAATATGGAAATAAGCCTAGCACTTAGGGACACTGCAGAGTGAATTCCATTGTGTTGCTTTTTTTATGCTATCCCACACCCAGTGTGGGTACCGTATCACTAGTTGTTATCATGGTTCCCAATGTATTATGCCAATTCATAATTTTTGAATACATAACTTCCATTGTAAGTTTGGATCAAAACTTCAAGGGAAAGAATATCAATACCTGTGTAAACACATTCATAATGTTAAAATATGTAAAGTAAGTGTGCATGTGTGTACCTGTGTTTGCTCTTATGTGTTTCCCAGAAAAAGAAAGCACAGGAAAGCAGTGAAGAGAAAAAAACGTGAGAATTTGTACTTGGGATAAATCTTAAAGTCACATATGTACCTCCTGGGTTGCTATTCTTTTAACTTACAGCACATTTCATACCAATGTTATGTTCAAAATCCTAGTGAGTAAGTAATAAGTAATTGCAATTACACATTGTGTAGCCTTTTAGAGTCTAGAAAATTTCCACACTCAATTATTGATTGCCTTTTCTCTGTTGTCAAAGATTAGCAGATCATACTGGCATAAGTCTACTTCTAACTTTTCTATTTGTTCTGTTGATATATTTGAATATTCTTTTTCTAACTACAATAATTTCATTAATTAATTTATTTTATTTCAAATATTAATTCCTTTTCATCCAACATATTTTGATCTTGTTTCTTATTCTCATAAATCCCTATTCTCTGCCATCATACCTAACCAAACTCCCTCTCTTTCTCTTCCTCCTTACATGCCTTACCCTCTTTACCTCCATCGCTTCCCCCTCCAACTTTTGTTTGGTTGTGTGTTTGTTTATCTTGAGACAAAATCTTGTTAACTAGCTCTGATTGGCCTATAACTCTCCTTGTATTTCCTAAATTTATGACAATCTTCCTGCCTTTGCCTCCTAAGTGACATAATATTTGCTGTAGTAATATAATCTCTGATTTCCATTTTTATCATTGTATTAGCAAATATAGGTCTCTGGACTCCATGTAGACTTATAAAAATGTTCTAGAGATAACTTGATGAGATTTTGTTAGAATTGTACTAAATGTGTAGATCAAACTTAGAGGATCAGTCATCTTTTCTATAAATAATAAATACCTTTAAAATCCAATTAGCTAGGATGATCTCAGTTTTTCTTAGAGCTAATTTAATTTCCGCCAGTAGATTTTTTAAATTTTCTTTTTATTATTATGTACAAATTTTACTACACTGATGTTTAGACATTTCCATTTCATGTCTAAAATTATTCAGATAAATAATATTGTTATATAAATTCAAATATCAATTATTTTTATTCTGCTATATAAATCTGTAGATATTTTTCATTCTAAACCTTACTTGCTATTTACTAATTTTGAAATATTTGGTGATTACATATAATTTTCTATTAAAATATTATCTATTAATATTATCTGTAAATAATTCATCTTTGACATCTTTACTAGTCTTATTCTATTATATTAATCAACAGAATACTGCAGTTAGATTAAATCCTACAACAAATGAGCCTTTGGAGTCATTTTTTATCTAAAACCTAATAGCAGTTATTTGGTAAGTTATGTATACCACAGATAGCTGATGTTGTTATACTATTCTGTTCAATTAGGTCTTTGTTAATTTTGTGCCCTGTTGTGTAATTCACTGACTGTAATAACTTTTGTGTCTATTACTTCTGACAATTTTATCCAATATATTGCCATTGTTATGCACATACCTAGCAAAGGTTTTGAATTTTTTAACTCTTAGTTTTATCATGGTGGGAAGCATGTAGCAGGCAGGAAGACATGTTGCTACATCTTGAGGTACCAGCAGAAATCTCTGTACAACTATATCACTGAATATAACTTGAACATAGGAACTGAAAGTCTGCCTCCACAGTTACACAATTTCTTCACCAAGACCATACTCACTCCAACAAGGACAGACCACCTAAAAGTGCCACTTTGTATGGGCCAAGCAATCAAACATACGAGTTTAAGGAAGTCAAATACCACAAACTTGAAGACAGAAGATTTCAATTTTTTCACAAATATTACTGTTAATTCTCTAGAATTAATTAAATTTATTAGTATTTATTTATTTATTTATTTATATACCAAATCCTGTCCGCACTCCTAGTTCCCCCCTCACAGAGTCCTTCCATTCATCCCTCTTCTCTTCTCCTTTAAGAGGGTAGGGCACCCTCTTGGTTTCACCCCACCCTGGTACATCAATCTCTGCAGGGTTAGGTGCATTTTCTCCCACTGTGGCCAAACAAGGTAGGCCAGTGTGTCAGTGACCTCAGTCCAATTCAAGGATGCTCTTTGGTTAGTGGCTCAGTGCCTGAGAGCTACAAAGGGTCCAGGTTAGTTGACTCTGCTACTCTTCTGTAGAGTTCCTATCCCTTTCAGGGCTATCAATCTTTCCCCCCAACTCTTCCATAACAGTCCCCAACCTCAGTCCAATGGATGCAGGTACCTGCATGCAGTACCATGACAACATCCAAGCAGGTAGGGTGCAGGAGGAGCTGAAAGTTCTATATCTTCATCTGAAGGCTGCTAGCAGAATACTCACTTCCAGACAGCTATGACTAAGTTATTAAAGTCTGCACCCACAGTGACACATCTACTCAACAAGTCCACACCTACTTCATCAGGGCCACATCTCTAATAGTGCCACTCCTTGAGCTGAGCATATGCAAACCAATACACTACCTTTCTCATCTCCCTAATACCTCCATCTATCTATCTTTCTCCTCCCAAATGTCTTTCCCCCATTCATTCATTTTGTTTAGTTTCCAGTTGGCTATAGTAGGGTTGGCTATTTGATCATGAATTTGGGCTGTCCATTGCAACCTAGTTGCCTCAGCAGTAGATACAAAATTGATAATAATACTTTTTCTTGTAGACTTTATCTATGGCTAGCAGTAAGAGGTCAAGCCACCTCTGTCCTCTTCAGTATCATCTGAGCCTTAGAGGAGCTTATCCATCAAGTAGTAGTTATTCTCAACTTCTTAGGCAGCCACAAGTCTCTTCATTCATCATTCTTCATTCAGAGAAGCCCTTTCATTAAAGCTATCATTTTCAATTGTTGATGAGTTCACACATGCATATCTTGCAATGCGGATGGATGCAGACATGCACATGTTATAGCAATTTGATGCTAGGTCAATTTAGTTGACCAACAATTTCTTTCAAACTGTTAATCTCTTAGGAATGGGCTGTTACTCAGACTAGGATGCAAATTTTGGCAGAGAATTGCAACATTTTCTAAAATGCTCAAGTTAAGATCATGATGTATAAATGGATCTTTAGCTTCAAGTTTCTTGCTATTAAAGTGCAACATTCACTTATATATATGCTGGTCACTTTGGTTACATGGATTTCTCGCAAGATGGTTTGTAGGGAATATTTTTGGTAGGTTTATGAACATGGTTTTTCCCTTTGGTTCCTTGTCTTTACACAATAAAATACATCCATATTAGATATATTTTATACCAATGATAAGGTTTAGAAAGTTATTTCTATTTTTCAAAAATCATAAGTATCTTAAAAAATAGAACTAGGTGTCTTAGTTTATATGGAGCATGACTGGTTACAGTGACCTAGACATTCCAACAGAAAAGACTCAATATTACAAGAAATGAAAAAGCAATCCTCAGACTACTCCAAGCCAAAACAACAGTTATTGCTATTAATGTAATTCTGAACTTGAGAGTTTCACTGAACACACTGTTCATTATTAAGATACAATCTATTATATATTGACTTCCTAAAGGATGCTTTTATAATTTTAAAGCCTTGTATTATAACTTTGTTTAAAGTTAGGTTCAACTTTATCCTTTCGAACCTAGGGAACTGTATATATTTAAGTAAAACCTTAGTATACATTTGTACAAATAACCTAAGAAACATTGAAAAGCTAACTATGTTAAGTAAGATGTTATGAACTCTGTGATAAGCAAATTGCATGAGTCGTTGTCTTGGAGATGAAATAGTCAGGGCCACAGCTGAAAACAATTTAGAGCTTTTACCATTGCACAGCCTTCCAAACAATGCTTTTCTAAATATGACACAGATTTAGACAATAGATAACAGTCTATTGATAAATAACATTCTCTTCTGATTTTATTTATGTAACCTATTTAATGAAAGATCTTGGATCTCGATACAATGTACATATGTTTGTCTTATTTGACAGGGAAATAAAATACTATTCTGGTTAAAATACCTAAAGAAAAAAATGATAGTATTTAAAATTCTTCAATTAGATAGAAAACACAACTAATTCTACTTGACATATTTTTAAATACACATGGTTTTGTGGGAGGAGTTAAATGGAGAGCTAAGCATGGAATATTTTTGACAATAACTTTCTCTTATCCATTAAAATACTCATCCAACAGCATTCTTATATTCTTACATAATTTTAAAGGTGTGTGTGTGTGTGTGTGTGTGTGTGTGTGTGTGTGGTGAGAGAGAGAGAGAGAGAGAGAGAGAGATGAAGGAAATCAATACTACATAAAACATTTCATGATTAAATTATTTTATTCCCTTTAAGTGGCAACTTGTAAAGTTGGTTATTCAGAACTCAAACTATAGTTCTTAGTAGTTGACATGGAGAGGGATCAAATAAAACACAGTAGATAATTTCATTAGAAAAGAAAAGTAATCTTTTTTAAAGATTCCAGTATTCTCTAGAATTGAAAGAGATTTTCTCCTACTAACTCTTATCAGGCTAAGAAGCCTTTACAACTACATCTACAATATTCGACTGGGCTTGTATCATCACATTTTAAAAATAGACCTAGTAATTATTTTATAAAGAATCCTTATCTTTGCTATCTGACCAAATGCAGTATCTGATGGACTTTCTTATCCTCTTCCATCCTCTGGGGAATATCTAATCACCTGTCTTGCTTTTAGTAACACTCTTGTTGACCATGTTACACATGTTCTTATCTGCTGCATCCTGTCAGCAATTTTACATTTATTGATTCCCAGATTACACTGCTCATAGGCAGTAAATCCCTACTAGCTTTTGCTGTGTTCTGAATTAAATCTGCTTCTACACTGAGTTCTATTTTCCTCGGTTCCAATAGTTCCTAGTTACTGTCTGCTTTTAATATTTTATTATCCAACTCTGGTTTTCCTAAACATTCACTTATTGTTTTGTTTTTCAAACAAGGTTTCTCTGCATAGCCCTGCTCTCCTGGAACTAATTCTATAATCCAGGCTGATGTCAAACTCACAGAGATACACCTATCTCTGTCTCTCAGTGCTGGGATTGAAGGCATGCTCTACCAATTCCTAGCTCTGAGGTTCTTTAGCAGAAGAAAAATAATAGAAACAAACAACTGACAAGAAAGGAACAAATAGAAAACAGTCAATTGAGAGAATGGGTATAATCACTTCTAAAGCAAACAAATGAAGTATAAAATGGGAGGAGACATTATTGAAGCAAGAAAATAAGCATTTCCTTAGGTCTTTCTCTGTAGTGTTGATAAGAATATAAGCTTGGGTGCTTCTTCTTCTATTGTGAGAGTTCATGCTACATTAACTACTCTATGGACAATCATATACAAAGGAGCTGCATTACATTCTATGTCAAGTTAAGATTCATGCAGTGATTTTAGATTTGTTGAAGCATATTTCCACAAAAAGTAATATAACCTCAGTACATTTTAACATGTTTTAAACATGTGGAAATATAATTTAAGTAGAATTGCCTTACTTTCCTCCTTTGTTTTCTCCATCAGCTCTTCCCATCCTCTACTCTCAAGTTCTTAACAATTCTTCTTTGATTGTTCTTGTTTTACAATCACTATATGTATATGCAAACATTCATATTCACAAATTACATAAACCTACTGAGTCTATTTTGTTGTTAGTGTATGTATAATTCAAGGCTGACTACTCTAAACCTTGTTAATTTAAGTGAATAAAAATGAACAACTTTATAGATTGTTATTAGGGATTATGCTGGCTTAATAAATTAGTGGTTGTAGATTCTACTTCAATAATTATGTATTGATGACCACTAAGTACTTACCTGGATTTCAACTACTAGTCACATTGTTGGTTTTCTTTAATTAATTATTTTATATATTTACATTCCAAATGTTGCCTTCCCCTGCTCCTCCTCCCAGAGTTCTTAACCTATTTCCTGTTCAAATTTGTTCTAACACTTTGATTCAATCAGGAATCTGCCTGTCAAACACTAAAGGTCCTTGTTCACAATTGGTTTTTGATAGATCAATACAGCTGCCAAAGGCCAATGTCTGGATATAAAGTGGGACCCTTAGAGTTGTGCAGGCTAGGATGCAGAGAGGAACAAAGGAAAATCATCATGACTGGGGAAAGAAGGATAGGATGCAGGAGCTGCAGGAGAGAAAGCCAACCAGCCATGTGAGAATTCGGGTAGTTGGCCACTGGCCTTTTCCCCAATTGGGTCTGGGGTAGCAAGGGAAGGTTTAAAAGTGCCCAGTTATTGAGTTAGCCAAGGCATTTCCAAAATAAGCTAATGTGTATGTGCCTTTCATTCATGAATCCAAAAGGTTCCCTGGTCAGGGCTGGCTGGTAGCATGCAAACTGAAGAGCATTAAACAGGAGTAGCCCAAACTCACCACTATAATTTCCCCTCCCCTTTGCATCTATGAAGGCCAACAACCAAAGAGCATAGACGATGCTGGTTTTAAGTCCAATCAAAGAGCTATTGGTTTCCTCCAATTTATGTGTGCTACTATACACCAGTATGATAATTATCCCATGCTGTATTATGCATTGATTTAGTTCATAGGCATAATAATGAGTGTAAATGTCTTTATAACTATGGATAAATGCAGTCTTCATACTCATCAAGGATACTTCTCTTTGCAACAGACACAGATCACTACAGAAAACAACAACCAAATGCAGAGTTGTGGAGCCCAGTCCAAGTGGAGCCAGCTATAAAATATTTTCACACCTAAGGTTCAGGGAACATTGTGGAAGAGGGACAGAAATATTTTAAGACCAAGGTCACTAGGGACTTTGCTATGAGTTTATGTCTCCTAGTAATATGAGACATAGCTATACTATTATATACTATACTAGCTATACTAGCTATACCCATAAAGCCTCACCAACATGACTGCCCAATGTAAGATGAACAAGGATGACACGAGTGAACATGATGACAAATTGGATGTGGAAAATACCAGGATGTCCCAACCACATACATAGAACTACAAGCAATTGATAATAACTGAGATCAGGAAAGGTGGTCCTTTCCAGAGAAGAGTGCACCAATTGGTTGTTCCGGTGCCAAATATCAGGACTGAAAACATACATACAAATAACATAATATAGACTCAAAAGATTATATATATATATTAGTTATATATATATATATATATATATATATATATATATATATATATATACATGTATTCATGCAATAACAATAAATCATAAAAGAGATATTGAATTTGAAGAAGAGTAGGAAGGGTAAATGGAAGGACTTTGAGGCTGTCAAGGGAAAGAAAAAAATTATAAGAAAATTACAATCTCAAAAACAAAGAAAAAGTGAATAGCTAAGTCAAACATAATATTCCTCCCAACTGCTAATATTTTCGCATCTCAACTTAAATGGATTTATATACTTTAAAATGATGGAAAGATGCAAAATTCCTAATGGATCCCCTTTTTTTTAAATGGCAATAAAACCCAAGAATATTTAGGACTATTATACTCTCTCCTTTGGCTATGGAAACTTCAATTTCTAGTTTCTTGGGTACAATGTGAACATATTTCCTTTCCTCAGAGATTTTCCCAAACAATTCACTATCTCTGTTATAATCATGTTTTCAGATCTAATTTTTCCCAACTACACAATTTTGTTGATTCTAAGATAATAACACCATTTACAAGTAACCATATGTTATTTTTTCTCTTGTAAAACACCATAGGCATAGTTTTGTTCTTATCCAAAATAATACACTATTTTGCTAGATTTTTGTAAAATTACACACCAATTTTCAGTATCCAAATTTCTGCATCTTATTTAAAAACATCTATTCTCACTTCTGGTGCTTCCAAAAATCCTATGAAATTATTTTCTCTTCATTGCCCGGGTGTAATTTCTTCAGTTTGTCTTCACTGCTTCATAGTAACATTAAGAAAAATGTGTTATTCTTTCATAAGAGTTTATCAAAACATCATTTTAAAAGTAATTTGGGGGCTTTGCTTTGACTGCTCTAGCTCCAAAATAATGATATGGAGACCTTATATTTACTAATAAGCTTTAAGCACTATAGCTGGGCAGACACTCATGAATTCAAGCTTACCTGTGGCTGCCTAATATCCAGCCACATAAACCAGTACTTGCCTTGGCTGCTCCTGCTCCATCTGTGTCATCTGTTGACCTGCTCATGAGGAATGCTCATGGTTAATCTCTCTGTTTCTCTCTGATTCTTACCAGAGACCCTCTCACTGCGATCAGAAGTTCTACCTCCTCTTTCCTGTTCAGCTATTGGCTGATCAGCTCTTTATTAACCAATTATAGGTAATAAAAATAAATTTTACAGATAAGAGGTTGCTCTAAAAATAATGGCCATGCCAATGTCCATATTACAACCAGATATCTAGGCACAGAAATCAACATCTGAATACACAATGCACAAAAATGTAGTCAAATACATCTTCTTATCTTAAGTGGAAGAGAGCCTATTTACCTATTGATAAGCACTGTGGAAACCACTATATTAAATATAATTAAATAAAAAAATACTGTTCTTGTGGAATACTTTTATGTCAATCTCTGTTGGATGACATGTGCTAGGTGGATGCATACTTCTTGTTTGTCTTAGGTTTCCCAAATAAGATTAGTTTAGTTAAGTTGTAAAATGGTCTAGACTCACCCGATATGTCATGTCTCATTCACAGGATCCCTTTACACAGTGACAATATCAGTCTGTGAATCTTAGATTTTTAGTTCTTAATGTTCTGTTAAATTAAGAAAACACAGAAAAAATTGTTCCTGAAGTTTAGACAATGATAATGAAATACAAACTGAGTGCTTGGTGTGAAGGCAACATTTAGGAGAGTCCTGACTAATTTAATTGCAGAGCTTTAATTGGAAAGTCATCTCTCTGTGGTTGTACTACAACCTACTTCCATATTGTAAGACAACAAATAATTATGAAACACTATTTAAAATTAATTTATATTTTGATTGAGAATTGATATATACAGAAGGTATTGTCTGGAAATAACTGAAAGAAATTTATAGGTTATATAGATTGATTTATCTTTGGAATCAGTTTTCATTCCTTCATTTTACTATTTTATTCTATCTCATTCTATTTTATAACAATATTTATGTATAACTGTAAAAATTTGACTTTATGTTATCCATCTGGTAACCAGTTGCTTAACATAAAATTAGCATATTTGGAAATGTTAATGGCAGTAAAATGGTCCAAATATTCTTTTACTTCCATAGATGCTTAAAGGACATTTTTCAGTTGAAGTTTCATGTGCTCATTATAATAATTAAAAGCAAATTATGAAAGCTCTACAAATTTGATTTCTTGGTACAAGATTCTTAGAGTAATAAATGTAGAATATGCACATTATTCCTGAAAAGAGGGCCCTGGCTTTGCTAAAAATTTTAGAAGCATTATTTATTACTTTACAAGTAATAAATAATGTTCATTCTATATTTTGAAAAAATATTATTAGATGCATGAAGTGTGTGTGTATGTCTCTCTCTCTCTCTCTCTCTCTCTCTCTCTCTCTCTCTCTCTCTCTCTTGTGTGTGTGTGTGTGTGTGTGTGTGTAAAAGCGGCAGTGCAAATGTGTACATATGAGAACAACTTGAAGGAATTGGTTCCCTCTTTCCACTACATGGATCCAAGGAACTGAACTCAGGCTTTCCAGCAAGTACCATTATCCACTGAGACAATTCATAGTCCCTTGATCAAATTTTAATATCAGAAGATGTTATGACAATGTTAAAGTTAGTATTCTCCTCTGGCTCACATGTAAAATAACTCTAACAGATTTTTTAAAAAATATTTTATATTTAGTTTCTGAGATTATAATATGATTACATCATTTTCCCTTCCCTTCCCTCCATCCAAACACTTGCATGTACTGCCCTGTCCTTGCCACTTCAAATTAATAGCCTCTAATCTTTAATTGCTTCTGTTTGGTGTGTGTGTGTGTGTGTATGTGTGTGTTTGGATGTATGCTATTATGTTTGTATACAATTTAAATGAAACTGCTCAGTGTATATATTACTTATATGCATTGTGTGTATATTTTCAGGGTTGATAAATTGGTATACTTTTACCTTGGAATGACTATTTCTTTGGTCTCAGTATTTATTATTCACTTGTACTTCTTTTTCCATAAAGTACATCCCTATCACATCCATACACCATGGCATGTCTATTGGTGTTGTACTTCCTAAAAACATGGTACACATGTATTGTGTAGTACTGGTCAGTTGTAAAGAAAAATGAAACCTGGAAATTCACAGCAAAATGAATAAAACTAGCAAAGATCATATTGAGTAATGCAACTTAGACACAAAAGATAAACATCACATCTTCTCTCTCATCTGATGGTCTTGGCTTCAAATTTTCAGATTTGAGTACATATCCTGGAATCACTAAAGAAACCAGAAAAGTGAAAGGGGACCATGAGGAGGGGTGAAACATTATAAGTTTTTGAATACAATATGATCATAATTCTTGACAAAATTAAACAATTTAAAATAAAAATATATAATAGAGAAAATTTTGAATGTATTTAATTAAAATAATGTTAAATAATTATGGTAATAGGCCAATGACTGTGTTATTGATTATATCTTTTATATAGTCATTGCCCTGTCATTCAGGACCCTAAATTATATGAAATAACTATGTGTCAACTACAAATTTAAAATTCTAGGCTTAAGAAATTCTCAACAGTTATGAACACTTGGTGCTTTTGCACTTGACCTGGGTTCCATTCATAGCACCCTTAATAATTTGCAACCAAATGATGCTAGTTACGGGAAATCTGATGCTCTCTTCTAACTTCTGAAGGCACCATATGTAAGCATTGTGTACATACATAATACATACATACATACATGCAAACATACATACTTTTATAATCTGATACCCTTCCCCCTCCCCAGAGTAGCTGTAGCCATTTTTTCCATGCCTGCCAACTATTTCATACTGTTGCTGTAACATGCTTGCCTGTCATTGACATAGACGTGAATTGGCTCAAGGACCTGCTAATCATATATCCTATTTTGTTCTGTATGTTCTGAATGTTCTGTATGAGGTTTGTTAGTCTTAAAAATGTCCATAAAGTTTTATGTAGGATTCATAAAGCTTTATGTAGGGTTCAGTGACTATGTGAGATTTCACTATGGTTTGTGTGACTGAATATTAATAATGCTACTAACAATCCAAAATTATGATTATAATACTCATGCTTTGTTATCTCAATGTTCTGAAATGCTCCTGTTTGGTATTCATCCACCTTACTGAAGACCAATTAGCTTAAAGGTCAGCTGATAATATTTTGCCTAGTAAGTCAACTGCTCCCCTCCTTGCCCTCTAAACATTGTACCTGATTTTTCCTATAATAAATTGATACTGAGAGTAGACTAGAGCCACAATTAGACTTTTGCTTCTTGTGGTCCTGGATGTCCAGTATTCTGGTAGGTGCTCAGTAAATTACTATTGCTTAACTGAGATTGATGTATGCATAATTTGTGTGACAATTTCTAAACTCCAACACACTCACATAGAAGTAAACACTCACACACATAAAAATTAAAAGTATAAAAAAAATAAAAATATGACTTTACATTTTAGGAAACAGGGAGTTTCTTAATTAATATAGGAACTGCTAAATGTAATTGTATGACCTCCTCGACAACATTCTGTGAGCCTTAGGTTAGATATTGTGTTGGAGACATATCAAATGGCATTGGGTCTTCAGAGGTCTGAAGTTTTATAGATTTGGAAGCACCTCAAACGAATACAGTGCTGTGTTTTGATGGTTATTTAACCCACAGAGAACATCTTTGTGCATTCCAAATGTTGACAGCTATGAATGTGTGAGTTCTGAGCACATGGATAATGTTTAAGAATACAACTGGAGGACCATACTGCAACAGCATCCTTTTATCATAATATTTTCCAAAGTGAATATTCCTATTCGTGTTCTCATGACCATGGCTTGAGAATAACCTGTTCCTATTCCTCCTTATTACATCAATGATTTTGCTTTTCTTTATTTTTCATATCTTGTGTGTCTAGTTTTATTTTAGGTATTTAAAAAGTCTGCATTGCTGTAGTCACTTGCGGCCATGGACAAACTAGGTTTACATGAAAGGAAGTTTGGAAATGAAAAAAGGAAATGGAGAGGTGAGAGAAGCATGAAGCCAAGGCAGCCTTGAGCAGGCTGGAAAGAGGGCTCAATTTCCCGTTATTAATTTTTTAAAGATGAACAGTGCCAGCAGCTAGACTGGGGCACAAGATTTACTTGTTTTCCATTATCCCGTCTAGGGTAAAGAGTGGCCATGTGACCATGTCTATCTTAGGTCAGTGTCTATATTGTTCCTTTTTACCCATCATGGAAAATGTACATAGCATTATTGATATATGCCTCTGTTTTAGGTCGATAGGAGCTCAAAATCACTCTTACCAGTCTTTGACTACTGGCCATCTATGGCACACTCTTTCCCATACAGACCAAAGCCAAAAATGCATTCAGACCAAAGGATCTATGAGAATGCACTCAGTGCATTTCTTCATAGTGATGGATAACTGCCATGGTGAATAGCTGAGCTTGCTGAGAGGGATCATGTGTGAAGGCATCCATTTGTTTAAGATTCAAAGTTCAAAGATTAAAAGCAATAAGATTATAATTAATGGTCAAAGCAATGTAGAAAACAGAGTTGTAAGTGGGAATGTCCCAGGTATCTAATCCAGCTATTAATTGGCAGGGATCAGATACAAAGTCTGGCCACCAGGTATATAGTGGGTAACTTTAAGTAATGATAAAAAACACTCTCCAGTAAGAGTGGAGGCTATATGCCAGGTTAACTCAGCTGGCTGATAGGGATTTTGAGCCAGCTTCATCATTAGTATCATAATCATTAGGCTCAGGATCTATGTCCACTTGACAAACCAATATTTCAGGCAGCCATCAGGCTCCATTTTCTTTTTGTGAAAAACGCACACCAAACCACCACCCTAAATTAAAACAGGGTCTGGATCATTCTATGTATTAGTTAGGGCACCTTGCCATTTGACCCTGGCAAATGAGCTGGAAGTGTCTGGATGCCAGTGGCAATCCACTGCAGACTGGCCTTTAGCATCAGTTTACAAAAAATTTAAAACAAATAAGACAAAGGCAATGTGTGCTTTTGGTGATCTTGCGGGTATAACTCCCCCTCTTTAATTTTTAAAAGCCAATTTTTTAAGAGATTCTTGTAAAACCAGGGCAGAAGCGTCAGTAGATGCTCTTCCAACACTCAGAGAGTTATCAAGATGTTATTTTGAAGTTCCATAATGTCTGTTTCACAATACCTTGTCCTTGAGGATTATAAGGAATCTCAGAAATATGGGTAATATTAAATTATCAAAAAAACATCTCAAATGTCTGACTGCAATAGCCATTTCCATTATCTATCTTAATCTGATATGGAACACCAAGCATAGAAAAATAATGTATGCAATAACTATTACATTTTTAGTTGCTTCTCCTGTTAAAGAAGTTGCAACTAGAAAGCCTGAAAAGGTTTCAAGTCATATGTACATATTTTAATATTTCAAAATCAGAATGAGTAACATCCATTTGTCATAGTTGATTAGGTATAAATCTGCAAAGATTAACACCATTATAAAGAAATTAAGGACACTGAGAAAAAGTATTTGCAATATGACTTGCACAGTCTCTATAAATACCAAATTATTGTCTCAAGCTATTACTATTTAGATAATATAAAGGATAAGATTGTATGGCCAATTATTTCTGTAAGGCCTATAATCTGCCTGGTATACAAATCTGCTGTGGCATTTCCCTAGGTTCAAGCAATCCAGTATGAGCTCTTAAATGACTTATAAAGTTAAGGAACAGTAAATATTTTTTTAATTAAGCTGTACTTGTATAAATAACTTTAAAAATTAAGAATTAGCAATATCTTAAAAAGGAATAATTTTAAGCAATTATAAACCATGTGCTATATATTGGCTATCAGTATACAAATTGAAAGCTTGATTTTTTTTTTTTTAGCATTTCAAACAGTGGCTACAGCATGTAATTCATGTTTTGTTTTGAAGCAGGAGAAACTCAAGAAAATGAACATGTGATCTGGTTACATATACTGCCTTCTCAATAGATGAGCTGTCTGTAAATGCAAGAAACACCTTTTCTATGCACTGCATGTGTAAATTTACAGGAAATATAAAACCATGCATAGAGGAAAACTGTTACAACTTTTTTTTGGATAATGATTACCAAATTTGCTTAAAATGTTTGCCATGTAACAGGCCAAATATCAGTGTTCTTCAATAATCAATTTAATTGCTGTTTGGAATAAGGAATATTTCATTAAGCTCTTTCTCAAAATACTTTTGTGATCTTGACCTACAATTCTATATTAACACAGCAACAACTTCAGAACAGGGTGTTAAAACTTTCTTTACAGATGAAGAAAGATGAATCCACATTAATGGTCTCTTTTGCCAAAGGAATGCTATGAGCACATGGGTAGCAATAATGCAAATAGCCAACAATTGATCATAGTCTAAATAATGTATCTGTTGATAAGTCACAGATTCCTCTACTTTCTGCAAAGCTATTCCTCCTTCATCAGTTAATTTTTGAAGGGAATTAGTATTTGCATCCTCCTAGAGAACATCAAACAGAGGCTTAAGTCTTCTTGTGGTGAGCTTAAGGTGAGGTCTTAGCTAACTAACATGTCTTAGAAGTTTTGAAAATAAGTTAAAGTAAGTAAACTATCTTTTCTTATTTTAATTTTCTGTGCCACAATTTGTTGAGAATATAACTGAGGTCCCAAATACTAAAATGATACTGCCTTTGAATGTTTTCTGGAGCAACAAGCCCTCCCCAAAATTTTGAAGCTTGTTTTATGAGAGCAAAGGTTTGCAGTAAAACTCCTTCAGAGGGATCAGCTAATAAAATACCATACAATGAATAATATACACTAAAAAGGTTCAAAGTCTTAACCTCTTGTACCAAAGCAGCAACATTTTTTTTTTTACATAATGTAAGGCTATTAGCCCCTCTCCCCACTTGAGATAAAACTTTCCAATGATATTCCTTCATGGGCTATCTAAAATTACAAGCAAACCCACTGAATGCAAACCTCCCACCCTCACCAGGATGTGAAGGAACGCTATAAAAAAATCTTCTAAATACATAATAATTCTATATGCATTTCCTAGAATGGCAGCTGGAGTAGGCAAGTCAGGCTATAAAGCCCCACAAGTTTCATAAATCTTAAGTTTGAACTTTGTTTTGGATTAATGGAATAAATAATTCCTTGTAGCTGACTGAGAGTATCAGATAAAGGCCAAGTTTAAGGCCAATCTTGTCCTTTCTTATTCTTTGAGAAATTTTTTTATTAGCAGGCACAGCTATACTGCCATGGAGGGAAGCAGGCATAATTTTAATTTCTCCAGCATAATCATTATCTATAACTCCTGGCCCATAATCTATCTGTTGTGAGTACCTTTGGGTCTAGGGTGATCTCTGCTTCTCAAGGAAGGCAAGAAATGAATTCTGGAAAACACCTCTCTAGACTGGCTAGTCAGGATGACCATGACAAAAGGAATGTCACACAAGCTTCTGCTGAGCCCACTCTGAGCTTTGTCTGAACTCAAATGTAAATGTTCTTAATCTGGGCCTATTTCCTGAGGCCTGGTCCAACAATTATCCTTCCTGTACAGAGGACAGATTCCAGGGGAGTGATTTTGCTGTCTGTCTATACCTTTTGGACAGTCTTTCCTAAAATGACCTATGCCCCCATACTTAGAACATTCCTTACCACCTCAGTGTTGTGAACACCAGGCATGGACTGTAGTTAGCATTCTCATAAGCCAATTGTGGAATAAAAGGAACTCCTGCCTGAGGGTCTCCAAAATTCTACTATCCACTTTTAGCAGCCTATCCACAAATTCAAGAAATGGTTCATCAGGGCCTTGTTTGATCCCAGATAAAACTTCCAATGAGTTCTCCTTTCCAATCTTGGGGGGCAAAATTTGCCTCTACCACTGTATCCAATAAAAGTGGCAGCAGACCTGTACTATGCCTCAGTTGTTTTTAACTCCTTTATTTAACTCTACCTGCTCAATCCTCTTCTCAGCTATAAACATGGGTGAGTCAAAAAATCTTGAGCTCAAGATTGAACTGCCAACTGCAGCCAATGGAATACTAGAAATTTAACTCTATTTTTAAGATTCTTTTGCAGTGTTAGAGTTAATCATGTAAACAATCTATTCTCTAAAATCAGCACCAAGTGCATTACTTTCATGTTACAAAATTTGGCTTCCAGTTCTTATATATGAATGCATGATAGCGCAGCTTTTAATACCTCATTAAAGAGACATCATTTTAAATCTTATCTTTTATACATCTGGTTTCTGAATGACTACAATCCGGAGTTACTAGTTTTAAGCCAACTTTCTGCTACCAACATTGCAAATTGGTAATCATACCCAATAACTTATAAGCCAATAATTTATAACCAAGGCATGAAGAACATATTTATATTTTTAAAACCAGTCAGAAACAAAAATTAAGTGGCTATACATCTTATATATTTAGACTAAACAAAATTTCCTTGCTTTTTCTAGCCGTAATTTCAAGAGAAAAGCACCTTGTCATTTGTTGAACCCAATAAACACTGTAACAGAAATTTTTTCTAGGATAAACAAATCTCAGCTTCCTTATCATAGAAGCCAAAAGCTGCTGGCCCTTTCAAGAACAGCTTATGCAGACAATCAGTTCCTGTTAAAGCTTCTCCAGCTCAGCTTGACTCCTAGCAACAGGTGCAGAGTAACTTATCAGCTTCTACTGTGCACATTAAGACTACCTTTTAAACAAGTTCAACTAAACCAAGGGGTGGATAGCTAGCAGATAAAGTTTTAGACATTTTCTTTTGAAAATGAAACATAGAACAATCATTCAAACAACAAAACAAAAACAGACAATTGACACAGGTGGACAGATTGGTGCACCCCATTTTCAGGTCCCTTGTTCAGGCATCACCTGTGGTTATGGACAAACAGGGTTCACCTGAAAGGAGGTCTGGAAATGAAAAAAAGGAGATGGAGAGGTGAGAGAAGTATGAAGCCAAGACAAAGTTTTCTGATCAAGGCTCAAAGTTTAATATTCAGCTCTTCTATTTAAAGGGAAAGCTCCACAGAACCCATCTTTTGTTTCAGCCAGATTATGTTGCAAGGGAAGCTCAGTGGGCAGTTTATTCTTTTAAGTTCCTATAGCAAATTGTACATGCAGCCAAGGTGGATAACTCCACCTAGGTCCTATTACTAGATTTATTGTGGTAAACAATGTCTTTCTAGCCTGCTCAAGGCTGGGGGGAGGACACACATTGCTATTTCTTAAATGTTCATTTCCATTCAGATCAGTTAAATTTTACAAATTATGTTTTGTTTTCTTAATTTTAAATCTTTATACATTTTAAGTACTTTTAAATCACATACATGAGACATAAAGAATTTCTTCCAATCTGTGTCTCTTAGTAAATGTAGTCTTTTATTTAAGTCTGAAAGGGTGAAGCTGTCATTGGAAAAACAAGGGGAACAAGTTTATTGGTAGATTATTTGACAGATTTAGAAAGTAAGGTTTTTTTCATTAATTTATTTATTTAATCACTTTAACTTCGATCAAAGCTCCTCCCACCTCCCAGTCCCATCACACACAGTCCCTCTCCATCTCCTCTGAGAAGGGGAAGGACCCCCTGGGTAACAACAGATTCTGGCACATCAAGTCAGTGAAGACTAGGTATATCCTCTTCCACTGAGGCCAGACAATGAAGCCTAGTTAGAAAAACAAGATCCATAAGCAGACAACAGAATCCCACTTCAGTTGTTGGGGGATGTGCATGAAGACAGAACTGCACATCTGCTACATACATGTGGGAACCCTGGGTCCAGTGCATGTATGCTTCTTGGTTGGTGGTTCAGTCTTTGGGAACCACCAAAGGCCCAGGTTAGTTTAAACTATTGGTCTTCTGGTGGAGTCTCTATCCTCTCAGGATTCCTCAATCTTTTTCTCAACTCTTCCACAAGACTTCCCAAGTTTGGACTGTTTGTCTGTGAGTCTCTGTATCTGTTTTTGTCAGCTGCTAGATGAAGCCTCTAAAGGACAATTATGCCAGTTTGATATTAGATATAAATGTTGATACTGAGGAAGATATAAATATGTGCCTCCTGATAGCTTCAGTAAAATCTAGCTGTTATGAAAATTAGGGATTATCAGAGGTGTTGGTGATGCCATGACACTGAATAGAATCATGAGGAGACTGAGTGTGCACCTAAACATAAGGTCAAGGAGATTGGAGCCATGATTTGGACTTAGCTATCTACACTTAGGCTCATGATTTAGACACTCAGCTACCTACTAGAACAAACCAGGAGAAATTGAAACTGCCTGTGTTTACAGACTACAATATCATCTTCATCTAGTGTTAACAGTGACTAAAATTGTTAAGAATGTAAATAACATATTCATCTGCAGGAGATTGAAAGTCTCCATAGCATAATCACTAAACAAGCAAAGTTGGGGAAATGAGTCCTAGTGGAGACATCTACAGTGCATTCCTGTGGGGCTGTAGCTCGTGTACATGGGCATGGATTCTCTTAGGCTGAGTTGTGGGTCCCACATGTCTGCCACACCAGGTGGCTAGAACTGTGGATCAGGGTACTGAAGTGAGGGAATTTGACTGAGTTCAATCCACACAGTGCCAGGTGGATGCTAGGCTATGGGAAGCCACAGAGCTCCACTCCAGGTATGGGGAGATCCCAGTCTGAGGTCTTGCATGGGCTGTAGTTCTTGGGTTAGGGACCCCTGGGCAAGGAGGTGGGTGAGGATCGACTGGTCTCAGACCCTTGGTCTCCTAGACACTGCTGAAATGCCACGGGAGAGTGGAGAAGGGGGATACAGGCTAGAAAGACCAACAACTGAAAGGGGTAGAGGGGTAGAAGATGAGCTCCAGTGGCACTCCGTGGGGAAATGAGACTCTTGACCATGGCTGGCTTGGCTAGCTTGCTTGAGTTGGTGGGCTCCATGGCTGGAACATAGAGAATCCTAGTCCAGTGAGAGACTTGGTGGTGGATCTGTAGTTGAAGACCTTCTCCACAGTCCTCCACAGCAGGCCCCAAAGATGAGAGCAAGTCCATGATCTTAAAAGGTTTATTGTCATGGCAGAAAGTCGATGAAGCTGTATCCCGTGTTCTCAGGGTAGGTCTGAGGTTAAAGTAGGAGGAGGGTCTTGGAAGAAATGCTTAGTTGTCTATGCCCACTGGCCTTTAGGTATCTCATGAATAAGGAGATCTCTTGAGGCTCTGCAGCCTGTACTCATGCCCTCTACCTGTGCTACGTTACCGAAGGCCACCAACCTTTCTTTGGGAGGGGCTGTGGATGGCTGATGCTAAGTGAAAGTAACCAGGGCCCAGGAGCAAAACCAAACACATACTGTCCTGTTAGGGTCTCTGGGGTTCAAGGCCTGTGCTCTACCAGGTACTCAGCTGCCTCTCACAGCCCACCCACCCCCACACAGTCCCATACCAAAGACTCAGGAAATACTGTAGAGGAGGGGAAAGAACATCTGTAGGAGTCAGATGTTCAGAAATATTGTTGGGAGTTTGTTTCTCCTTGTAACATCAGAAGCTATAAACACAAAGTCTCACTAATGTGACTGCCCAAATGTGTGATGAGCAAGGATAACACAAAAGGTTATACCAAAGTAGATGGGGAACAGGTCATCAGTCCTCAGATCTAGCAAACAATTACAGGCAACTAAGGAAAGCTTGGAAGGGAAAAGTGGTCCTCTTGAGGGGAGAGCACATCAAGGTTGTCCTGTATCAAATCAATTGAGCTGAAACCATACATAAAAGTGATATTATTATGGATTCAACAAGGTATATTTAGGAATATACACGCATACATACAAATGCATTTATGCTCACAATACCAATCAATGTAAAAGAGGTTATAAATTTGAAGGAGAGGGGTGGGTTTTATGAAAGAATGGGTCTAGGGCTGGAGGAAATGGAAGGGAGAGATGATATAATTAAACTACAGCCTCAAAAATTAATAAAAGAAAAATTTTAAAATAGAGTAAAAAGACATTAAAGTAGGCTGAGTGGTTAAGAAGGATTGCTATTATTGCAGACAACCTCAATATAGTTTCCAGCACCAAAGTTGGGTGGAGGTTGCTCATAAACACGTGTAACTCCAGACATTGCTCATTTTTGGCTCCTTTGGTACATAGAGTAATGTGTGCATGTGCATTTGTATCAAAATCTACATAAATACACATGAATGAACACACACATACATAAACATACATGAACAGTCGCAATTTAAGAATTAAATAAAATACACACACACACAAATGTATACCAAATCATTTTCTTATTATTATGTTGTGTTTTTAAAACACAAATTGTAGACTATATAAAGTGTGCTCTGGAGCTAAAAATGTAAATAACTAAAACACCCAATTTATCAAATTAATCACCTGTTTACCAAAGCTTGCTTTACACTTCACTTCAAAAGCCTATTCATTTGAAATTATTATGTCAAGCACACGTTTCAACCTGAAATCATTCTCAACTTGTAAAACATTTCTTAAAAAGATAAAAACTCCAGATGATAAAACTCTATTGTACTGTGCTTTCTCTTTTTTAGATGCAGTTAAGAATCATCCAAGGCATGGTGACATTGATGGAAATAAAGGATAATATGTACACATGTTGGTGTATCTACTATAGATGTCATTGTAGAGTTATCTAAAGGCATAGATCTACTTCAAATCTAGCCTTACTATTTCTAGACATATAATCAAAGAACTCTGCATCATATTATGGAGACACTTGTTAATCCTGTTCACTGTTGTCCTATTCAAAAGCCAGAAAATCATAAATATATAATGAGCCTGGATGTTCAACAGAAGAACCAATAATGAAAATACGGTACTTATACATATGGAACTTTATTCATCTAAACAGAAAATGAAACTGTACAATGTGGATGTAATGGACGGTGCTGGAAATAATCATCCTTAGTGTTGATCATAGTTTTGAATTTTTATTGTGCATATGTTTAAGTAGGCATGGCTATAGAAATCAGGAATCTAGATATGGGCCAATGTGGGGATTTCAAGTGGTTAGAGTAGAATGAAAGTGAAATGAAGGGGAAAAGATGAATAATAGACAGGAGGGATTTGATTTAGTGAGATGGTAGAGGGTGGGTAGTGTGGTATCCTAAAGAGTTTGATAGGGATATCTACTAGTAAAGATGATTATAAAAGCAATGTAGAATCCATTTGATTTTAGAAGCTTCATATTATACATATATAGTTTAATATATATTTTAAAAGTTTAAATGAAGTTATCTTATATGAAGGTGCATCTCCTTTCTCAGGTGCCATAAAATATTAACCAAAAAGCCCAATGATAGGTGTGAGTAGTCTCTTCAAGTTGTTGGCTACTATGGTACCATAGACTCCAGAACATTACAAACTGTTGCTATTGTACTTGCTTACCCTACAGAACTTAAGACTAACAGATCATTTCTGAATATTACATACCTGAGTCAATAGACTTGGCTAAATTAACTTGTTACTGACCTATAAACTTCAACACTACCAACCAGTTATCATAGTGTTAAAAAGTGTTATGCACGCTCCAGGAGAATAAAAGCAATCACCAGACTTACACAACAGTGACCCTGGAGACTAAATTAACAGCAGGCCTGGCAAGACATGCCTACTAGTGCAATAATACCACAAATGTTAAGTCATTAACCAACTAATTTTGGCCTAGATTTAAAGTAAACTAGACACAGCATTTATTAGTAATAATGTTAACTGGTCTAATAACCGGTGACTGGGTAAGTCACAAACCAGAACAGAGAACCAATTATTATTCTACTGAATGGAATAATCTTAAACTGTCTCCCCTAAAACTATCTGTATACTCATTAATTGGTGCAGCTCTCAATTCTCAAGAAAGTATGTATATGACAATTAATGAAGGGACTAAAAACTGATTCACAAAAAGAAAATAAGAGATTATAGAGTACTCATAACTAATTGAGGCATCCAAATTCACATCCAATAACTGGCAACCTTTGCTGAAAGTACAAACATTCTATGAGCTGAAGGTATGGAAATCTGCAGAAAAACAGTATTTGCTGGTCAAAACAGCAGAATTGCACATATGAAATCATGTAACTGTAACTACATGTAGAGGAATTACACAAGATCAAGCTAGCCAAACAAATAATCAATCAAACAAACAAACCAAATAGCACACAAAACCCAGCACGGGTTGGGAGGGGCTCACAAAGTCTTATACTGAGAAGTTATTGACAGCTCAATGGGAAGTGAAGCTGTCAAATTTTAATCAGAGATATGACTCCTGGTAGGCTAGCTGGCCATACACCAGGGACGTTCCTGTATCCATTTACATATTGGCTACACTAAGTCAACTTAGTAGGTTAAAATGAAAAGACATAAAGTTGGGAGACAAAAGTTGTCCTGAGGAAACACAAAGAGTTAGAGATGAGGCACTGGTAGTAGATTTGATCACAGCTCATTGTTCACACATATAAAGTTCTTAAATATGCACTGCAATGAGGATCAAAATAATTGGTGAAACTGCCTTGGATGATCCAGAGGTTTTAGAAAGAACTGAATAGTATGTGAATAAACCATTTAGCAAGCTATCTGATACCATATTTTGGGGGAAGATGAAAATGTTGATTATATATTTCTTGCATGACATAAAACCATGCCTTCAGAATTCAACTACCAGGTGAACACCTGGCTTTGTAGAAAAAGGTTCTACCAGAAACTGACCAATACAGATGCAGATACTTATAGCCAACCATTGGACTGAGCCAGGGAACCCCAATGGAAGAGCTAGGGAAAGGATTGACAGAGCTAAAGGGGTTGAACCCCATAAGAAGAACAATATCAGCTAACTGGCCTACCCAGAGCTCCCAGGAACTAAACCACCAACCAAAGAGTATACATGGAGAGAGCCAGGTCAACAGATACATATTAGCAAAGGATGGCTTTATCTGATATCAATGGGAAGGGAGGTAGGCTTGATGGCCCAGCATAGGGAATATTAGAGGGGTGAGGTAGGAGTTGGTGAGTGGGTGGAGGAGAACCCTCATAGAGGTTAAGGGAGGAGTAGGAGTAGGGATGAGATGAGGAGTTGGTGGAGTAGTTACTGGGAAGGGGATATCATTTGAAATGTAATGGAATAAAATGATTAGTAAAAAAGAAAAGAGGAAAGAAAAAAACAATGTACATATATTATAGAAACCGTACCTTAGAGACTCTGAAAGGATGAGACCCAGCCTGGTGATTTTGTGATCAATGATCACCATTGAGTAGTATGATTATATCAGGCAAGGAAATTTAATTAAAATTAAATACATAGATGAATAAATGAGGCGTTTGACCTTAAATTTTAGGTTAATGAGCAAAGGATAAGTGAAAAAGAAAACTTATCTTAGGCAAATAAAGAAACTTATGTCAATTCAAGTTACATAAAGAGAAGAGGACGTATGTACTCACAGAGATATTAATCTCCATGGAAGGAAGGATTTAAATATACTTAGATGAATAAATAATTGATGCTTCTGATCTTAAATTATAAGTCAAAAAGCAGGGGTAGGCAGCCTAACCTATCTAAGACAGTAGAAACAAAGTCTTGATCTATTAAAATTTAATCATATAAGAACAAAACAGGAAACAGTGGAGGAGCATTATCCCAATAGATAATATTTGTTTAGATTGTCTTAATTGCCTTGAATTTTTTAAATTATAAAAATGAAGATAATTATAAGTTTGATGGTATTTATGATATGAAAGACCCTCTGTGAGGGAGGTCAAGCTATTTAATTTATCTCATTCTATACTTTTAATGTTTCCAGTCACTGGACCAAGAATATGCTATTTGGGAGACAGACTCTATATTTGTGTTGACAGGAAAGACCCCTTCCAGAGTGATATGAATCAGATATGTCAGGGAAAACCCCCTGAAGATCTTGGCTACAGAAAAGAAAAATTCAAGAAAATCACACAGGTCAGGTAACTTGATCTGCTGAACACTTGACATGTAAACAGCCCCAAAACTAGCTTATGCATAAAAATGTCTCTAGCCAAAACTTATGCTAAAATTGGACAATAAATCTTGGAAGTTGTAGAATCCTTAAGATTCATCGTGCCATCCCTCATATGGCATGAATGAAGATGTATCACAATTGGTTATTGATGAAATTAACTCATAAAAGGACAGTTGTCTTTCTCCTGCTCAAACAAGGAGCAAAATTTCATCCTTAATAGATCTGTGCACCTTGCACAATCCATACGAATATCTTACTAGTACTGAATTGTTGGTTGTGAGATTATATTTTACAGAATGTACAGCTAGAGCATGAATCATCCTCAATGACGCTGGAGTGACCCGCTGTTCCAGCCGTCTACCTGCTAAAGCTGTGTCCAGAGAATTGCTTCCAAAATAGCTTTAAGAATAGCTGATTATTCCAGATGAGTTAAGGACCAGGTAGGTAACTCATCATTATATTAGAGTCTGATCTGATTATATTAAGGTGCTCTCTACAATATTCAAATAGAAATAGCTAATAATAGTCAGGGTTTAACAATTAAGATATATTTTATATAGATAGATAGTCTTCAAAAGCATCAGAAATCCACAGAATATGACATTTAATATTAATTCATTTAAAGGTCATTTGACTAGAGACATGTCTGCCACTGACAGTACCCCCTTCCTGCTTCAAAGAAGAAACTGAGCATCAAAACTTCCATATGGAGTGTCTCCAGTTATGGAGGGTATCCACTGAACAAAAATTTCCTAATTTATCTATAAACAAAAAGTACTGCCTAAGACAGGACACACAGTGCAGGATAGCTTACAGTTTAGCTCTGCCAATACAGAGTAAACAAGTCCTTCATAGTTCTTGCTTCATTTCAAGGTTTATCAAATAGTTTGGGCCAGAAGGCTGAAGACAGAAACTCCGACATTATGAGTAATAGGGGACTGGTCAAATAGTTAGTTGTCTCTACAATTTGTTTGAGTTTTGGAAGCTATGTTTTTGTGTTTCCTACATGTTCATAAAATTCATTCTCAGATTTCTGACAGATTGAAGACTATTTATAGTCTAATAGTCAAACTAAAGTTGTTTAACATTGAGGAAGATGATGTAGAAAGATGGTTAAAGTCAGAACATAGTCAGGTAAAGAATTGTAAACTCTTTAAGTCAGGATAAATAGTAGAGTACTTTATCTAATTGACAAATATGAAGGGTTAGTTGTTAACTGTATATTATACTTTGTAATTTACATAATTATTATGGTTATGCTCAATTTGTGTTTGAGAGCAGAGCCCTTTTTTAAAAAAATTGGACAGAAATGGTGAGATGTTGGGAATTGATTCTAATGCTTTGTCTTAATTTGGCTCCCAAAAGCCATACTTCCAGACTGAACGGTCCCTTGACCAAGCTGGCTTCGATTGATGATAAAAGATTGCTGTACAACCAATAGTTAGGCATGGAGATGAAGGCGAGGCTTTTAGATTATGAGGGCAAGGGACTGAAATAAAGAGGAGGAAGAAGAGAATCACCATAACTCAGAGGCAGTGGGATTAGATTTAAGAGCTGCAGGAGAGAAGTCATCTAGTAATGTAGGTTGAAAGGGAGAGCAGCATTACAGGGTTAAGTAGGGCAATAAATATAAAATATAAATTTAGAAAGTATTAAGCCAGGAATACCAAATGGGAGTGTTTGTTAGCCTTGAGGAGGTTTAGAAGTGCCCAGTCATTGAGCTAGTCAAGGCATAACAAAATTAGCTGCTGCCGTGTGTTGTGTGTGTGTGTGTGTTGTGTGTGTGTGTGTGTGTGTGTCTTTCACTCATGAATCTAGAGCTCTTGAACAAGTGCAGGGAACACGTGACATACTAGGAGCCAAAGCGTTTTAAGTCATTCATTGCTATAGAACTGTATTACTCTCAAAAAGGAGGAATCCCCATAGAAACAGCAATGAAACTAGGACTTAGCTACCTTTGAAGGGGACGTTGTTCACAGATGAAAGTTCTTGTTTCAGCTGTGGCACCAGGTATTTAGATGTTACCAGGTGACCATGGTTTCAGAGACAGTAATTTGATAGTCAAGAATTGGCATGAAAACTGTTTATGATTGTTGGGACAAACATGAAGAAGCAGTGTCAGTGATGGGGTTTTAAAGACCATGAAAGAAAATGGTGATAATGCCAAAAAGTTTATGCTTCACTATTATTCTTCAATTAGGGTCAATGGAATGGTCCCTTCCTAACCTAAGGGACAAGGCCCAGTTTTCTCTTTTACATCTAAGACATTCAAACAGCATGCCTTTCACAAGAACAGTTTTTACTTTTATATTTGCTTGACTTTTAAAGACAAACAAAAAAAAATGGGGAAAGACATGTAGTGTTCATCACTTTGCCCAGAAAAAAAAAGAGCATTTGTTAAGAAATACAGTGTACTTGTTAGAGTCTTACACAAGATACTGAGTGCTCCAGAGTCCCAACAGAAGGAAAGCAAATGGCCTCCAGAAACAGGAAGGGTTTCATTGTGAGGAGAACAAAGCAGAGATCCTATAAGTCTCCTTTCTCCTCTTAAAACACATCAATGACCACTGGAGAGAATATCTAGTTCCTCAATCTGCTAACAAATATCTGAGATGGAAATGGAAACGGGACTGGCCATCCATATAATTGCAAACTGGTACCATCTTTCTGGAGGGCAGTGTGGTATAATGCATCAGCAGCTTGAAAATACAGTATACATTAGTACTCTATGAACTTCCCTCTAGATTCAATGAGGGATTAATTTAAAAAATCGTGTAAAAAAGGATATTACGGTAATATTTGAAACATTCTGAATATTTATAAATTAGATGTATCCATTAAGTTACATCTGTAAAACAATGAAGTAAAAAATAAAGTTTTTCATGAAGAAATGATCACTTGATACTATGAAATTGTGAGGTGTATGCATTTTATGGCACGTTGGGTAAATGCTGGGTAAATGGATAGAAAGATGAAAGGAATATAAATAATAATATAACATTTATAGAAGAGATCCTTTTAATTTTTATTTTCATTTACTTTTTTCTCTACTTTTACTAAAGGAAGTATAATCAAATAATAAAGTTGTCAAAATAAAATGGAAAAAAAATAACATCTTAAAAAGTAAAACAGATTCAGTTGAGATTTTTTTCTTTCTTATTCCAGTAATTAAAACAAAGTAAATGTATCTTTTACAAAGTATTTTTCCATAATGCTGAGCTGAAGTTTTATAATAATTGTAATTCATAATAAATCCTTAAAATAGCAAGACATTCCTAGGAATAATAATTGGAACAATACATGTAATGACAATATTGTATTTGAAACAATGTTAATATTAAGAATTTACAAATAAAGCAATCAAACCTTATTGTAATAATTTTAAAAACTCACCAATGAGAGACATTATATAAATATTTTTAGAGTATCTCATGAAGTAAATACAATACTTTCTTTCAACGTATTATTGAAAGTATACAATTTTAAGAATCACAATTTGTTTCTTCTTAAATCTATAAGCAATCTGGAAATTGTTAAGAAAATTGGAAAATTCTGAGGTACTTCTGTCCTACCAGATGTGAGTATCTAGTATGAAGAAAATGATAAAATGTCTCTTAGTTGTCTAGCCTGGAAAATAGTTGATACCAAATGAAGTTACTTTTATAGCTGCTGGAAAGCAAATTAATAATGTCTATTAAAATTAAAAATGTATATGTTCTTTGGCTAAGTAGCCTACTCCCTGCAATCTTTTAGTAGAAATAGATGTATAATGGTCACAAGTCATAATTATTGCAAGAATTCTCTCAGTGGTAAACCCTGGAAAACCAAAAATATGCAATTATTTAAATTTAAATAAAAATGTTTAAATAACATCAAATCACACCCCCAAAATACCATGAACATATTTTAAAATATGCAAAAAATGGACATCTAGAAGTTGTTTCCAGGAGGTTTGAGGAATATACTAAGAAACAAGGCATGCATATATAAAATGTAGAGATCAATATGAACTATGTATGAATGTAAAATATTATACATGTAAAGAAAGAACACACATAACACAGAAATCTATGAAGGAATCATGAAGAAAAACATTCTTTGGATAACTTCAGATAACTTTATAGCTTATGCTACAGGAAAGAAGTTATGTGAATAGAGGTGAGATAAAAATGAAAGGTTTTTATAAAATTTAGTAAGTCTTAAATATTTTCATTTATAAAAACAAAGAGATATGTTTATATTAAACTCCATATGCAGAAAATACAACTAAAATTTTAGCATTTACATAAATTAGAATTTTCCACCAAGCCAAGAAGAGGAAAACTGTGAAATGATGTCAAGTGTCTTACAGTTATACTTTTGTTGTCTATTGTGAGGTAAACAGTAAATACTTTGTAGAATTTTTCAATTTTTCCATATCAGTACACATATTTAGTATTAAAAATAAAGTAGTCTATGAACCTTAAGAATTATACAGTTACTTTGTTCACTGCATTCACCCTGAGATCCTGACTCCATGTAGGTTTCCCAGGACTTCCACGTGTCACTGCTGGGCACAAACACACACATACTCTCACACACATACACTCACATTCATAATATATACTTACATATACAAAGACACATATACATACTCACATGCACACTAAAAATTGTAGAAGATATGAAATCTTAATATCAATAGTTGTGACATGATATAAACTAGTATTATTGAGTTGTACCACCAATGCAATATATCTACTGTAATTCTTACTGAAGAATAACTTAGATGGTCAACCTTCTTATCTCATTGATTTTATTTTATAGCATTCATTTTTCAAAATAACATCATTTTATTTGTGTGTGTGTGTATATATACATGTGTGTGTGCTTGCCAAATTAAAAAAAAAAAATTGATGTAACTCTGCTCTAGAGCTTTTATAGAAGGAAAATGTGAATGAAAAGGAATAAAACAGTGTTACATGAGGTAATCAAGAAATTCTTGGAAGAGATCTTATGTGTTCTACTATGCACATGAAATTGATGAGAAGTCAGAGCATAGTGTGCAATCTATTTTGTAAATATGTTAATATCAAGGTAAAAGGTGATTGATTATGTAACCATACTGAAAATAACTTAGAATGTATATATATATATATATATATATATATAATATATATATGTTTGTAGTGTGATGATGTGTGTGTGTGTAGTGTACAGAAGGGTGAAGAGAGAGAGAGAGAGAGAGAGAGAGAAAAGAGGAGGTAGTCAGAGATTGTGAGACATGTTATCTCTCAAGCAAACCAGAATCGATGACATAATCATTATTGGTTAAAACAAGTTTATGTGCAGGATCCTAACTTTGATTTTTTTCAGTTTATATTTGGAAATAGTTTAATAACATCTATATGTAGATATATGAAAGCAGACCCTATTCTGTATTTTGGTAACTCTTTCTGATCTCAGCCACATGACCATTCTATCTCTGCTTTACTCCTTCTGGAAACTCTGGCAACTAGAAAATTTTACATTGTTCTTCTGGTCCTTAGCAGCAAACTGCTTGTGGTGTCTGCACTTTTAACATTAATGTTTTTCCATTTCTCAGCACAATAGTAGAGATTGCCTATGGCATGGCATTTCACAGAGACAATGAGCACAAATTTGTCTAATGCACTGTCTCTTCTGTTACAGTCTACTGAACAATATACAATATGAAGTGGATCAGATTCAACAGGTTGAACAAGAGACTCTGGTACAAGAAGGTTGGTTCATATTATAGAATGATATACAAACACAGAGTTGTAGGACAAATGAACATTTGCTACTGATATTTCTTCCCTTGAAAGCTGACCTTTGGTTAAAGCTGTATTCAAATCACTGTGACATTGTTGTGGTAATTATTTACAAAGGCCTCTGGCTCAGGCGACTATCTAAGCTGCAGTGGCTCTGCCTAGCCCAGCCGCCAAGTTTCTTGGTCAGAGGCCACCAGCGTGTTGCAGCTAGAAATGGCCAACTAGAAACACTAGCCCTGCTACCCACAAGACATCAGCATGGGAGATGGCTCAGTCTCCCACGCTGTCACATGGGAAATGGCTCAATCTCCCACGCTGTCTCTGCAAGGCTGGGCATTGCCCAGGCCATCCCGCCATCCACGTCGGTCGCAGTAGAAAGATGAGACTCTAATGCTTAAAGATTAATCAAAGGCTTATATATTTGATAATAATCAGTAACAAGATACCCATACAATCAGAAGTGTAACCCAATACCCAACCTAGATATACCAACTGCCTTTGACTGCTACAGACACGTGAACATCAGCCTCCATCTCCTCTCTCTCGTTCTCCTCTCCTGTCCCCTAGCTCCTTCTCTTCATTTTCCTCTTCTCACTCCTTACTCCTCCTCTTCCTCTTCCTCTCCTAACTCCTCTCACCTTAGCTCCTCCTACATGACATTCTCATTTTCTTAGCTTTAAAATGACCCATGGCTAAATGGATAACAAACATGAACTGATAAGTTATATGTATGCACATTCATGGTATAGACACAGAATATATGTCCCAGTAACTTTAGGCAATCCATATTCTTATTCAGAAAAATCTATTTCTCTCTTCACAACCTGCATAGAGTTGACTCTTCTAATCCAATAACCGGAAGCCTAAAGAGTTTCTATGACAACAGTATCATTTTTAACTTTACAGTACCATGTCTCAGATGATTTTTAACTTTTTATTCATAAAATCCCCAAATAGTAATACCTTCTCCCACTATACATGATTGCAAGGTATGACTAGATCTGGCTGTGTAAGTTGTACTTATCAATTTTTTGAGTGAGAAAAGGAGGCTAGAAATCCAAGGGACATCAGCTGGTTTCCTTGGGAGAGAGAGTCAAAAACCCAAATGAAAAGATGTCTAGGAAAAAGCAGCTGAATGGGCTAGAAAGAGTTCTGAGGGATTTCTCATTAAATTCCAAAGCCTATCGTGGTAATTTGATTAGTGATGGCTGTCACCCACTTTGACAAATACTTTGTTTATGGAAAATGAAAACATATGGCAGGGACAGAGATCACACCTGAGACCATTACTAAGTTGACATTTCTTGTTATGTTCCAATGACTCTGAAACCATGGAAACCTCAGAGGAGACAAATGGGCTGCTTGAAATGCAGTTCCCTCATCTTTCATACTACATTCTTTTCAAAAACAAAACAAAATAGTATGTTTATTAATGCTCTACACTTCTCATAATTTCAATAATATTTGGTACCATTTATCTTAGGATATTATAGGAAAGGAGTGTATCTTTGGTCATCACTGAGTGGAAAGCAAATACACATATAAAGTAGCATTTTAACATATTACCCATCATACATTTAATGTTCTACAGCAGCATTTCACTTACGTTCAATATTAACCACAATATCTCTGTATTTTCCTGGAGACCTCATTAGAGATAAAGGATGTATGGTAAGCTGGATAGTTCTCTCTCCTGCCTCTCCCACAGATGGGTATGTTGTGATTTCTGGAATACATATTGTGTCTTTATATATTAACAGAGAATTTATAAATATAAATTCAGGCTCTTTTTCAGTTTTATATGGTTTCTTTTCATAAAATAAATTTTGATCATGTTTTCTACTTCTCCAATGGCTTTCAGATCTTCCTCAACTCCCTACTTACCCATCCAACTTTATATTCTGGTCTCCTCTCTGTCTTTCTGTCTCTTTCTCTATGTTTTTCTCTTCTTTCTTCTTCTTCTTCTTCTTTCTTCTCTTCTTCTTCTTCTTCTTCTTCTTCTTTTTCTCTCTCTCTCTCTCTCTCTCTCTCTCTCTCTCTCTCTCTCTCTCTCTCTCCTCCTCTCACACACACACAACACACACACACACACACACACTCTAAAACAATATAAAATAAAACTTCTTGGATCTGGTATGTAGAGGCTTTTGAAACCTTAGGCAGAAATACAGACTTGGAAGCATATCTCTTTTAAGTTTGAGATGCTGAATGTAAAACTAACAAGAAAGCTAACCCTGAGAGAGGCACTGCTACCTCAGGATAGGTTGGAAAATTCAAGGTCAGTTGTTTGGTATGCAGACCATTCTGAGGAGCTGTGGTTTATAATGTTTAAAAATTGTGAGGTAGCGACTCAAGGGACACAGATTCCAGAGTAAGCCAAACATGTACTCAAAGACCTAAAAGATTTCATACAAAATTTAAAGGGAGTAGCAACATGGAGGGCATCATATACTTGTTAACAGTGTATGTTGGTGCAGATATAGTATGCTATTTGTCCTATAAGAAGCAAATTGGGTAAATTAGAGAATATAATTAAATGAATAAGTGAATATTAGCTATAAAATACAGGATGCCCATGCTACACGCCACAGAGCCAAAAATGTTAAACAAGAAGGAAGGTTCAAGAAAGTATGCTTGAATCTCACTTAGAAGTGGAAATAAAATAGTCATAAAAGGCAGATGGAGGGAGGGAACTAGGTGGGAGAGTGGATGAGGAGGGTAATGGGGGTGTTCAGGATCATTCATGGGTAAAGACAGGAGAGATGGTCAGATGGCCATGAGAATGAATGCATATCTACAACTGACATGGCTGAGGATGTGGGGGATATCTCCAGAACTATATAAACACCTAGAATAAGGGAGGTGCCCAAGAATCAATAAGGGTGACTTAGCTGTGACTCAAGCATTGGGGATATGGAACCTAAAGAGGCCACCTCCTCTAGCCAGGCAGGAACCACAGTAGTCAATAGAGACACCAACCCACCCACAAAATTTCAACTTAAAATTTATCCTACCTACAAGAAATGTAGGCAGAGGGAATGGAGCAGAGATTGATATAACAGTCAACCAATAATCAGCCCAAATTGATAACCCTGTCATGGACAAACACCACTCCCTGAAACTATTGTTTGCTGTCAGACAGAAGCCTTGCATGGATGTCCTCTGAGGGGCTCCACCCAGCATCTGACTTAGGCAGATACAGACACCCACAGCCAAACAGTGGATGGAACTTGATGACTCTTATAGAAGAACAGGAGGAAGGGTTGCAGGCCCTAAAGGGGATAGGAACTCCACAGGAAGACCAACAGAGTCAACTAACCTGGACTCTTAGGGCTCTCATAGACTGAACCACCAATAAAAGAACATACATGGACCAGACTTAAGCCTTCCGCACACATTTAACAGATGTGCAGTTTGGTCTTCATTTGGGTCTCAAACAACTGGAGCAGGGACTATCCCAAAAGTTGTTGCCTTTTCATGTGATATGTTCTTCTAGCTGGGCTGCCTTGTCTGGCTTCTGTGGCAGTGGAAGCTCATAGCCTTACAAAGACTTGAAGTGTCAGGGTGGAGGGATACCCAGGAGAGCTCTATCTGCTCAGAAGAGAAGGGGAGAAGGAGAGGGAGAGAGGAGGGAGAAAAGTTTGTGGGAGGAGTGACCTAGAGGAGGGCAGTGAGGGGAGATATAAAGTGAATAGCTAAAAAAATGGTAGTAAAATTAAATAAATAAAAATAAAGAAATGAATTGGGTAATTTAGAGACTGTAATTAAAGCAGTTCTCAGGAACTGAGGAGATGTTGAGGAGGTATGAGTATACAAACCCAAACAAATTCCCAGGAATTTTGGGAGAAGAAGAATGCCAGAGGTTAGATGATCCGAGATTCCCTATGAAATCACATTGTTCCACTATAATTAAAACTACAGCTCTTCATCAGCAGTGGTATCTCAGACGTGTAATCTCTGTACTAAGGACACTGTCTTGACAAATCAGGCAGAGGAAAGCAAAACAAAACAGCACAAAGTAAAACTCCTATAGCTTTCAGCACATAAACTATAAAATATGATTTGCACAGGGCAAAAAAGTTCAAGTTTTAGTTGACTAAAGCCTTCTAAGTTTGTAAATCCTAATAGAAAAGCAAGAGAAGAATATTTGGAAAGTTGGTATAAGTTAATTGTGAGAACAAATCTTACAAAAACAAATGAAACAAAAATAGTCTGGTAACGAATCTGATTCTAACAGAAGAAGAGATCATCTTATACATATTCTGCAGTACAGATGATGCCCTCTAGGTTATCTAAAGGCAGTCCTAGATCTTTCACATAGTGGTGATTATAGCTGTTTGTTCCACATTATGTATTATTGCTTCATATTCAGGTTATTGTAATACAACGTTCTGAAAAAAAAGCACCTTTAGGAAGAGTGCATTGCTTTTGCTCACAGTTTGAGGGTGTGGTTGGAGGGTGAATAGATTGTCCACATCAGCAGGAGCTTCAACCAGCTGATTGCATTTCAGCCCCAGCCAGGATGCAGAGATGAATGGCAATGCCCAGTTTCCTTTCTGATTTTATTCAGTTCAGAATAAGGACCAATGGAATGATGTCATCCTAAATAGAAAGTTCTTTTTGCCTCAATCCAGTCTATAAAACTTCACACAAGCATGCCCAGAAGCATGTGGATTCTAGGTCTCATCAAGCTAACAATTAAGTTTAACCACCACAAGTCCCATTGTTCGGTGATATCTAACTATATAGATTTACTAGGATAATAGTCTGAAGTTGAAATGCATCATTAAGTAGAAGTTTAAAAATAAATGTATACAGGCTGGAGCCCCTGGAAATTTGGAAGCATACTCAGTCCAAACCCAACCAGAAAATTCAGTTGTATTTCTTTCACATAAAACCTGACGTCTGGAAAAACATATACATAAGTTTATGCAAGTACTAGACTTGGCAAATATATATTACTGAACTTTGAGTAGTGGGGAAAAAAAGAGCCCATTACCATTCTTAGAGTGAAATAGAATCTGTATTTGCTCTGTTTGACTCTATCCTATTGACTGGTACCTATCTATTTTGAATGTTGTCTTGTTCACTCTGATTCACACGATGATGTTATGTAGAAATATCCCCCAAAGACAATCCTTATTGTCAGCTTTATTGGACTGAGAGCTGCCTCGATTAGTGAAAGTGACTCTCTGGGTATGTCAGACATGACCTCAGAAGGTGTTTCAAACATGACTAGTTTCTGAGGGCTCTCACCTAATCAATGATTAAAACTTTGAGGAAAATCAAAAGATGAATAGATTATCCCTAGATGGAACTGACTTGGAAAAAGCAGATCGTTGTGGGTATGATTTGGAGAAATGTATCTTGCCATATCTGTTCACTGGGGACTCCAATATCAGCAGGTCTGTTCTACCATCCTTTCCTCTCTAGGAGAGACCTGAAACTCTGAAACTAACAAGACAATCTTTTTTCTCCTTAAATATGTATTTCATGGCAGTTATATATACACGAATAATAGGAGCAGACCAAAAATAATGCTTCATCCAGTTTGTAGGGAAAAACTGTACCAAATAACTTGGCTGCTGAACAAGTAGTTAATTAATATGGCAGACAAAATTAACATTTTGCCCAGATTATAGAATGACTCCCTAATCTTCGTTATTTTATTCAACTAATATATTTGTGTAGCCGTAGCAAAAAGGAAAATGGCTTCCAACATTTTGCCTTAGATACACAGACCTGAACATGCAGGACTATATATACACCAAGACTAAGCAATCTTATCATACCATTTCTAACATATACTTTAAGACATACCAAGGCCCATGGGTCACTGCTTGCATGTTGTGATGTCTTAGTTAGAATAGTCACTGGATCACATACTTTATATATTATTTTGCTCCATGAAATACTCACTAAACTAGTCTGGGCTCTCTAAAGCCTCTGTTTCTTTGGGAATTGAAATACTTGTTTACCCATATCCATCCTAATTGCATTTCTTGACCCTTAGAAGTGTATTTGTATTTAACAAGTGCAGAGATAAGATATTAAGTCTATTACCTGCCATGTGGATTATTCAAATTTGCTCTCTGCCATATTCAAATCCTTTTTCTAGCTGATACTTTCTGCACTTTTCGGCTGGAAGGCTCAACCTGCTTTTTCCCCACTGTACCTTATTTTTGTTCTATTCCTAATTAGTTATTCAAAGCCAGCCAATATTGTTAACTATTTAACAATATTGTCAATATTGCTAAATATTTTCCCACTTTAATATCATTAATCTGATGTTGTTTTGCAATGCTTATGAGCAGATTTTCTTAACTATACATTTTAAATACAATATATATTTCAAAAACATGAAAGAGCAGAGTATGATTAATTTAACTTGTTAATATTTTCTCATTCAGCAAATGCAAATCAAGGGTAAACAACATGTCAGTACTCCTGTAGGCTCCTGGCAGATTAGTAACAAGCAATCAATCAAAATATCTCTTCTTGTAGAATTTAAATAATTTACTGTGAGGATAAAAGAAAAAGGAATTCTAGTAACCATATAAAATTTAAAAATACATGATATGATATATAAGGATGGGTGTTATAAATAAAGTAGGCAAGAAATTGATTTAGGAAGCATAATGGTGGTGATATATGTTTTATAGACAGTTAAGGAATATCTTTTTTAAAAGACACATTCATTTTATTTGGTGTGTATAAGTGTATTACTGCATATATGTCTATGTACCACATGCATGTCTGTTGTCCTTAGTAGTCAAATAAGGACACTGAATCCCTTGGAACTACAGTTATAGTGTGTTGTGAAGCACCATGTAAGTGCTGAGAGTAGAACTGGGTCCTCTGCAGGAGCAGCCAGTGCTCGTCACTGATGTATCATCTCTCCAGGTTCAAGAATTATTTTTAAGATAGCTACAGAATCATTGCAAATGAAGGAGCTGTATGCATGTGTGTGTGTGTGTGTGTGTGTGTGTGTGTGTGTGCACGCATGTACACATGTGTGTGTATCAACACATGCAGGGACACAAAACACAACAGAATAATCACCAGTGCTCTTAGCTGAGGGAAAAAAAATAAGTTCTTATGTAGGAACCTGTTACTGTGCTTTCAAAATGGACTTCAAATACCTTTTTAGGATCTAATTTCATTACACATGGGCTGTTTTTAATGATTAAAACAGCACATTAGAGTAAAATGTCTAGTAGTATATAAAATGATATGTTAAATAATAATACTGTCAATTGTTTGATAAGTTTACTGTAGCTTATGTTGATCTTACAGTGTTTACCCAGTATCCAGTTTTTGTCTCTGTGGTCCTATTACATTCAAGTTATTTCTCTAAGAAAAATATTAAAGATTGGCCTATTTTATTGTGTTGCTGTGTGTTCTCCTTATGTGTATATACAGAATTAGATATTTCATTCCTAAAAATATTACCAGGAGCTACTACATTACCATGATGCTTGAATTATCAGCTCCATAGCAACTGCACTAAATTAATTGCAGTCTTATAGTTCATTAAAAGAAAGCAGATAAAATGAAGTGAAACTTTAAAAGTCCCAGATGTATAACATGGAGTGAAATATTTTGTGTCTCAGGAACATTATCACTAGTTTAGTCTATACTTGTTTGTTACTCTCTAAAGTCACAATACCTTTCTTTAACCACACCACCTTCAAATGAGACATTTCTTTTTTTTTTTTTTTTTTTTTTTTTTTTTGGTTTTCGATGCAAGGTTTCTCTGTGTAGCCCTGGCTGTTCTGGAACTCACTTGGTAGACCAGGCTGGCCTCGAACTCAGAAATCCACCTGCCTCTGCCTCCCAAGTGCTGGGATTAAAGGCGTGAGCCACCACCGCCAGGCAAATGAGACATTTCTAGTTTACATTTTCATGAATATTTTATAAGACAAATTTAGGATTAACATATTTTATTTATTATTGGAAAATCTTTTGTTCAATGGAAAGTTATCTAGGAAAACAGGCAAAAATTAGACATATATACTCATTCACTTAAAATACCTATCTTAGAGCAGTTAATAACAATAAGTTTGTTAATTTCTTTCTTTTTCCCATAATTTATTTGTTTATTTATTATTTATTTATTTTTGTTCACATTACATCCCAATGGCAATGCAATCCCTCCTTTCCTCCCAGCCTGCCTTTACAAATATCTTCCCCTTTTCATTCTCCCCTTGTCCTCAGAGAAGTGGAAGCCCCCATTAGGTACCACCCCATCCTGGAACATCTACTTCTAGGACTAAGCATATCCTTTATTATTGAGGCCCAACCAGCAAGTCCAGGTAGGAGAAGGGGATCGAGATGGCAGGCAACAGAGTCAGAAGATAGTCCCTGCTCCAATTGTTATGGGACTCACATGAAGACTAAGCTGCTTATCTGCTACAAATGTGGAAGGTGGCTAAGTTCCAGCCCATGAATGCTCTTTGGTTGTGTTTCCACCTCTTTGAGCACCTATAGGTCTAGGTTAGTTGATACTGTGGATCTTCTGCTATTCTTGACTTCTATGGTTGGCTCAGTTCTATCCCTTATTCTTCCATAAGACTCCATGAGCTATTCCTAATGTTTGGCTATGGGACTCTGGATCTGTTTCCATCTGCTGCTGAGGGAAGTTTCCCAAGAATGTATGCTAAGTTCCTATCTGCAAGCATATCAGAGTATCAATAATAGTGCCAGGTTGTGGCTCTCTCACATGGGATGGATATCATGTTGAGCCAGTCATTGGTTGGCTGTTCCCTCAGTCTTTGCTACATGTTTATCCCTGGATGTCATGTAGGCAGGACAAATTTGGGGTTGAACGTTTTGTGCATATGTTAATGTCCCCTCCTTCCAAGGGAATTACTGCCTGAGTATAAGAGGTGGCCACTTCAGCCTCCTTATCTCCTACTGGTAGAAATTTTAGCTAGGGAAACCCCCATAGACTCCCCACAGCCTCCCCCATCCCAGTCTAGTTAAAGTGATTTCCCTTCCTGGTTTTTATTCTTACTCCCAGCCATCTCCTGACCCCCTTATACCATACCTGATCCACCAATCCCAAAATCCTCTTCACTACCTCTCCCACTCAGGTCCTTCTCTGATGAACATTTTGGGTTTTTTTCTGACTGAGATTCATACATTCTCCTTGGATTTTCCTTATTACCCAGCTTCTTTGGGACTGTGGATTGTAGGACGTTTATTTTGTACTTTATGGCTAATGTCCAATTATAAGTGAGTCATACCATAAGTGTCTTTCTGCTTCTTGTTACATAACTCAGGATGATATTCTCAAATTTCATGATGTCTTTGATTTTAATAACTCAATAACATTTCATTCCATAGATGTACCTCAATTTTTATCTATTTTTCAGTTGAGGACATCTAGGTTGTTTCCAGTTTCTGGCTATTACAAATAATACTGCTATGGACATAGTTGAGCAACCATCCTTGTGGTATAATGGGTTATCTTTTGAGTATAGGCCCAAGTGGTATAGCTGGTTGGAGATAAAACTATTCCCAATTTTCTGAGAAACTACCAAACCAATTTCCAAAGTGGTTGTACAAGTTTGCACTTCCACGAGCAATGGGTGAGTGTTCTTCTTGTTCCACATCCTCCATAGCATGTGTTGGCACTTAAATTATTGATCTTAGAAATTCTTATAAGTGTAAGATGGAATTCTGCACTAAAATCTTCTGGTCCAGTGTCCAGTGCTTTTTTTTTTTTTTTTTTTTTTTTTTTTTTTTTTTGAGAGGGAGACTTTTTTTTAATGACTGATTCGATTTCCTTAGTGGTTATAGAACTATTCAAATTGTATAGCTGGTTTTGATTCAGTTTTGGTAATTGGTATCTATCTAGAAAATCATCCATTTCATTTAGATTTTCCAATTTGTGGAGTACAGGCTTTTGAAGTAAGACCTAAGGATTCTTTGAATATTCTCACTGTCTGTTGTTGTATCTCCCTTTTTATTTCTGATTTTGTTTATTTGGACACTATTTCTCTGTCTTTTGGTTAGTTTGGATAAGGGGTTGTCAATCTTGTTGAGTTTATCAAAGAACCAGCTCTTGATTTTTTGTATTGTTTGTATATTTTCTTTATTTCTAACTGATTGATGCTTTCAGCCCTAATTTTGATTAGTGCCTGTCTTCTACTTCACTTCAATGTGCTTGTTTTTTTTTTTTTTTTTTTTTTTTTTCACTTACAGCTTTTAGGAGTGCTTTTAAATTACTGGAATGAGAACTTCCTAATTTCTTTATGGAAACCTTTAGTGCTATAAATTATACTCTTAGCACACTGCTTTCATTGTATCTCATATTCCATAAATTTCAGTATATTGGGCCTTCATTTTTATTGATTCTAGAATCAATTTTTCTTTTACTTCTTCCCTAATGCAGAGATCGTTGAGTAAAGAGATGTTAAATTTCCATGAGTGTGTAGGCTTTCCAGTATTTCTGTCTTTGAAGTCCAGCTTTAATCCACAGTGGTCCGATAAGACACAAGGCATTATGTCCATTTTCTTATATCTGTTAAGGCTTGCTTTGTGACTGACTATCTGGTCAATTTTGGAGAGGTGCTGAGAAGAAGGTATATTCTTTGTGTTTGGATGAAATATTCTATAGATGTCTGTTAGGTCCATTTGATTCATAATGTCTGTTAGTTTCATTATTTCTCTGTTTAGATTTTGTCTGGATGAGTTGTGATTAGTGAGAATGGGTATTGCAGTCTCCCACTATTATTGAGTGGGTTCAATGTGAGATTAAAGCTTTAGCAATGTTTCTTTTACAAACATGGGTGCCCTTATATTTGGAGCATAGATGTTCCAACTTGGTATATTTTTTTCTTTGATAAGTATGAACTGTCCTTCCATATCTCTTTTGATTAATTTTGGTTGAAAGTTATTTTATTAGATATTATGATGGTACTTCAGCTTGCTTCTTGGGTCCATTTGCTTGGAAAACTTTTTTCTAGCCCTTTACTCTGAAGTAATGTTTTTATTTTTGGGCTGTTTCTTGTATGCAGCAGGATCTTGTTTTAGTATTTATTCTGTTGTCTGTGTCTTTTTATTATTGGGGAATTGAGTCCACAGTAGATATTAATGACCAGTGATTGATAATTCCTGTTGTTTGATATTGATGATGTTAATGTGTGTGTTATGGTTTGTATATGCTCAGTCCAGGGAGTGGTACTATTAGAAGGTGTGGCCCAGTTGGAATAGGCTTAACCTTGTTGGAGTAGGTGTGTCACTGTAGGTGTGGGCTTTAAGAACCTCATCCTAGCTGCAAGGAAACCAGTATTCTGCTAGCAGCCTTCAGATGAAGATGCAGAACTCTCATCTTCTGCACTATGCTTGCCTGGACATTGCCATGTTCCTTCCTTGATGATAATGGTCTGAACCTCTGAACCTATAAGCCAGCCCCAATATAACGTTGTTCTTGCCATGGTCATGGTGTATGTTTACAGCAGTAAAACCCTAAGACAGTGTGTGTGTGTGTGTGTGTGTGTGTGTGTGTGTGTGTGTGCAGGTAGGGAATTACTTATTTCCTGTGTTTTCTTGCATGTAGTTATCCTCCTTGGGTTGGAGTTTTCCATATAGTATTCTCTGGCTGGCTGGACTTTGTTTAAATTTTGATTTGTCTTGAAGTCTTGTTCTTGCCATCTGTGGTAATTGAGAGTTTTGATAGATATAGTAATCTAGGTTGGCATCTGTGGTTTTTTAAAGGTTGCAAGATATCTGTCCAGGTCCTTCTAACTTTTAGAGTCTCTGTTGAGAAGGTGGGTATGATTCTGATAGGGCTCCTTTGTATGTTACGTGATCTACTTTCCTTGCTGCTTTTATCAGTCTTTCTTTGTTCTGTAGATTTTTGCTTTGATTATTCTGTGGTGGAAGAATTTTTCTTTTTGTCCCAATATAATCAGTGTTCTATAAGATTCCTGTATGTTTATAGATATGTCTTTTTTTAATTTGGGAAAGTTTTCTTCGGTGATTTTGTTGAGAACATTTTCTGGGCCATGGAGCTAGGACTTTTCACCTTCTTTTATTCCTATTATTCTCAAGTTGGGTCTTTGCGTAGTATCCCAGATTTCCTGGATGATTTTTTTCAAGAATATTTTAGATTAAACATTTTCTTTTACTGAAGTATTTTTTTTTTTTGTATTGTATTGTATTTTCTACACCTGAGATTCTCTCTTCCATCTCTTGTACTCTGTTAGAGAATTCTGGTAGCTAACAGGTTCCTTATCTCTTCCCTAGGTATTCCTTCTCCAGGATTGCCTCAAATTTGTGGTTTGTCTATTGCTTCTATTCTATGCACTTTCAGAACATGAACAGTTTTATTAATTTCTTTGATCCTTTTAATTGTATTTTCCTGTATTTCATTAAGGGATTTATTGGCCTCCTCTTTAAAGACTTCTACCTGTTTGATTGTATTTTCCTGTATTTCTTTAAGGGATTTATTCATGTCCTTTTTAAAGGTCTCTGTCATCTTTATAAAATTGGATTTAAGGTCGTTTTCTTGTGTTTAGATTTTGTTAGAATATCCAAAGCTTGCCATACTAGGAAAGCTATGCTCCAAAGTTGTCATATTGTCCTGGCTTTTGTTGACTGTGTTCTTTCAAGGGCCATTAGCCATCTGGATGATTTTGGTCCCTGGATGTTCCTGTTGTAGTAGGTATTTGGTAGAGCCTTAACCTTCAAGGTCCTTGTGTGGCAGGCTTCTGATGGGTATCTTTGTGCCATTTGGTTCTGGATCAGCAGTTCTCTATGGTTCAAGATCCACTGACCTAATGAAGGTGGTGTAGAGAGGTGACAGGAAAAAGCAGACTTCCCAGGGAAACTGGGGATATCCCACTTGAAGCAGAAAGTAGGGAAGGTTAGTGGGGGAAAGAGTCTAAACTTTGTGGTTCTGAATCTACAGGTTTGATGAAGGAGGGCAAGAGAATGGAGCTCCACTGGGATTGTAAACTACCCAAGGCAGCTGGGAGACTTTAATGGCTGCTTCTATTTTCTTAGGTGTTAGAGAACTGTTGAAATAGTTTACCTAATCTTGATTTATCTTTGGTAAATGGAATCCATTTAGACAATAATCCATTTCATTAGATTTTCCAATTTTTGGAGTTCAAGCTTTGAAGTAAGAACTAAAGATTCTTTGTTGCCAGTGTCTGTTGTAATGTTTCCCTTTTCATTCCTGAATTTCTCAATTTTGATACTCTCTGTATGCCTTTCAATTAGTTTGTCTAGGTTTTTGTCTATCTTGTTGATTTTGTCAAAGAATCAGCTCTTGTTTTGTTCTGATTCTTTGTGTTATTCTCTTTGTTTCTTATTCATTGATTTTCAGCCCTGAGTTGGATTATTTCCTGCCTTGTACTTCTCTTGATGTGTTTGTTCCTGCTGTTGCTTCTATTCTTCTTCCTTCTTCTCATTCTTCTCCTCTTCATCCTCCTCATCTTCTTCCTCCTTCTTCTTCTAGAGCTTTCAGGCTTGCTGTTAATTTGCTAGTATGAGATCTCCCCAATTTCTTCATGAAGGAACTTAGTGCTATGAACTTTCCTCTTAGCATGCTTTCATTGTGTCCCATAAGTTGGGATATGTTGTGCCTTCATTTTCATTGGACTCTAGAATGTCTTTAATTCCTTTCCTTATTTTTCCCTGATGCAGTGATCATTGAGTAAAGCATTGTTCAGTTTCTATAAGTTCATAGGCTTTCTTTCCATTCCTTTTCTTTTTTTCTCTTGTTCAAGTCCAGCTTTAATCCATAGTGGTTTGATAAGATACAAGAGGTATTTGAATTTTCTTGTATCTCTTGAGGTTTGCTTTGTGTCAAATTATATAGTCAGTTTTGTAGAAAGTTCTGTAAGATGTTAAGAAAAAGGAAATTTCTTTTGTGTTTGGGTAAAAGTCGTATCTCTTAGGTCCATTTGAGTCATAATTTTTGTTAGTTTCATCATTTCTCAATTTAATTTCTGTCTAGTTTCCAGGTGAGAGTTGGGTGTCGAAGTTTCCCACTATTAATGCTTGAAGGTTGATGTGCATGATAAACTTTAATAATCTTTTTATTTTTGTGTGAATGTTGGTGCCCTTGCGTTTGGGGTTTATATATTCCTTTAATGAGTATGAAATATCCTTCTTCTTCTCTGTTGATTAATTTTGGTTGAAAGTCTTTTTTTTTTTAATATTAGATTTGCTACAGAAAAGGGAACTTATTGCTTGAAAAATGTTCCACCCTTAGATATTAACCATTATAATAAACTGTCACATTTTATTTTATACTTGAATTAGACAGAGGATTATAATAGAATTAAAAATTTGGGAACACCCAAAGTAGTTTATTTAAAACTGCTTAATATGTGCATATATGCAAGTGAATAGTCATCTTTCATTATACATGTTTTGAAAAAATAAGGTATATATAATAATCTGATTCTAAAAGACAGACCATAATAAGCCATTGACTTATTTTTTTTTCCTGTTCCACACATTCTGTGTTGTGCTTAAGCTGTTATCATGGGCAATAACTTATTTGTATTAGTGTGGTTTTGTTTATCAACTCCTGGTTTGTATGGCAGCCAGATTACTTTCATTCTTACCTGTTCTAGTTCTTAATGATTAATAAAAAGATATGTGTCCAGCTGTCAATATCAACTCAGTTTTCCATCAATAGAATTTAGAAACTATCCTTCACTCTTTTATTTTAGTCATTGCATCTCTTAAAGAGATAGCAAAAATTGTCCCCTATACTCAAAATTTATTGTTTCAGATATCCAATTTTTTTAAAAAAAAAATAATTATTATAGTATATGTAGCTCTGCATGCATTATGTTTTCTCTGATGGTTGTCTGTAATTTCTAGATAAATTTCAAGAGTAACTCAGTATTGGTTTTTATAAGAGGGTTTTTCCTACTATTTTGCCTGAATATTCTTCAGCAAATGACTTTTAGATTCCTTTAAAGATCCTGAGTTAAATTTTATATCAGATTCTTTTTCTTCTATGGAATACTCTACAGGGATGTGATCAGTTGTGTTCTCTTCCATAATCACAAATTGGAAGAATAGTGTTCATGTGTGTTTATACATGTCTTCAAAATATAATCAATATTGGTTTAATGCTTATGTTGTCTTATCAATGTGTCCACAAATTTTTAGGTTTGCCTTCACTATTTATTAAAAATGAAAAATGAATGTATTTATATAACCCTTTTCAGATATTTGATTAAATTCTACTCTGCTAAGTTGTTTTAGTCCATCCATTTCACCTACATTGTAATTGGAAGGTGCTGAAATTTGAGAGTCATGAATTATATATCTTTGTTAATCACATAAAATTCACTTCACGCTTTCCACTTAGCAGCTTCTCAACATGTGTTCTTAATGGATTAAAGACCATCAGAAACTGAAGACACAGGGGAAACATTCAAAGCATTAGATATTTTTTCCTATGGTGTAAATATTTTAACATTTTATTATTGAATGATCACAACATTACCACTGTGAGGAACATTTAATGTTCATTAAAACTCAATTCACTCATTTGAAAGCTATTTACTGTACATAAATGTGAAATGAAAAGAAAAATCCAATATAAATTCTAGATAAAGAGCCAAATGTCAAATATTAAAAGCTACACTGTTAAAGCAACTGTAAAGAATATTATTATAAATCATTAAAGATAAAATTTTATCTATAACCAATGATGATTACATTTAATACTTTATTCTTTGAGAATTTATGCCTTAAAAACTGATGCAGAACACAAATTAATTAACATTAGAATAAATTCCCTTAATGTATGCTATGAACAAGGACCCAAGTTGAGTACAACTGTTTCAGATGATTATTCTGAGTTTAATCTTTTAATTATGTTATAAACATTAACAACACTAATTTTCAGACTATTTTAGCCATAGCATAGTTTATCCTGCTTATTTATTCATTTATTTATATACTTGTATGTGTGGTATATGTTTATAGAAAACTGTGTTCGGAGCTGCACATACACGTGTAAGCAATTGGCTGTCATAAGTTCACATCCGATACCCTTTTCACTGGATCTCTCTGCCTTATGTTTGAGACAAATTCTAACACTGCAGTTAGGGCTGAAGCCATGGGTGTTCATACCTCTCATATATTCTTTTGCTGAGGATACAAGCATGCATGTCTTCACACTTTGCTTTAATATGAATCTGGGGATACTAGCTCAGGTCTTCATGATTTCATAGCAAACACTTTACCTACTGACCCATCTCCCCAGTCTCATTTGTTTACTCACAAGTTCCTGGGAATCCAAGCTTTTAAACATACAAAATTTGTCAACTTTAGATGAAGTATGTGTATCTCTGACTGTTCTATTATCTTTGCTCATGCCTTTGTGTAAACTAATTGCTCCGCAGAGAAGTGCAAAGGACACATGGGTCATATTTCATGTTTGGGTAGGTCCCAAACTTGATCTTGGTTTCAATTTCCCAATTACTTTATCAGGAAAATAACATCCACACCATATCATATTTTTCCAAAGCAAACATCTGCCAATGGAAAAGATGAAACAGAAAGCATTTGCTTCAAATGTGTCATGATACATGACATTGTCATTCCTCATTCTTATTGCATCTGGATATAGAGTCACCTAAGAAATATATGGATCACAAATTTGGATCTATCTATAAGTGTTCTCCAAAAGGAGTGGCATACAAAGGAAGACCTACACTATTATATGAGCAGGACAAACAGGTAGAGTGAATACATACTGGACATAGGTCCCCTGTAGATATGTAGCAATTGTGAGGCTGAGTTTATATGGTCCCCAAAAGTCTGTCCCTAAAGATGTTGCATGTCTGTGAAATACATTCCCTTAATTGGATTGCCTTGTCTTGTCCCAGTGGGAGAAAATGTGCCTAACCTTGAAGAGAACTGATGTGCCAGGATGGATGGATACCCCAGGGGGCCTCCACCCTTTCACAGTAGGAGGGTGTGGCAAGGAATGGTTCAAGGGTGAACTGGGAGTAGGGCAGTGATTAGGATGTAAAGTGAATGGTTAAATAAAAAAGAAAATGCCACCAAGTAAAATCTCCCATACCAGGAATAGGTTACATCTTGTGAAGTTCTTGGCCAAAGGAATCCCATTAGACCTCCCTAAACATCACAGACTAGTGCCATGACCACTCACTGGTTGTTCTCCATAACATAATAGTAAGGCTCTACTGCTAGTAACAGACTTATTTATGTCACTGAGCATGAAAAGAGGCTGCCCAGTTAGAAACTTCACCTTTACTGATTAGAGTTTATGATTTTGGAAGGTGCCAGAAGAGAAAGTATTCATCAGGATCACTAAGCTGTGAACCCTGTGTCCTATGGAGTGACTCACTAGCATGATACACTGGTACAAATTGGAACAAATAATACGGAGCAAACCACCTTTTGATTGGATGTAAAGGCAAATCCATGAGGTGGAGCACATTCCTGACTCTGCAAGAGAGGCCAAGGACATGCAACTATATAGGGAAACTTAATACTGTTATTCTGCTAAAGATACATAACAATTAAATAGTATTAAATGCCATACTGCTATATCCATAGATCCGTGCATTGTTCAACTCTCACCAGATAAGTTGTTTCTTATAGTGGATGTTATTTAACACAGACACACAAAGAGACAGGATGCAGAGAATAAGAGAAATCTAAGGCACTCTTGCTAGGCTTAGGGATCTATACAGAAGAACAGGAAGAAAGATGATAAAAGCAAGATGGTGGATGACTACAAGGAAACTGTCTTCAAGATTCAACCAACAGGCTGATACCATCTTCAATGGATACAAAAAATGTGGTATATTTAGACAATGGAATATTACTCAGCTATTAAAAATAATGAATTCGACTTCCGCTTCCGGTCCGGGCCCAGGCAGCAGATCCCTGGAGGCAGCTCTGCACTGAACCTCACAAAACCAGGCAGAAGTGGGGGACCCAGCAGCTCTGACCCAGGCAGTATCTCTGGTAAGGAGACAGCAACACCCACCCCAAATAGGAAGTGACTGGGACCCACTGGGACCCACTGAGACCCAGGGATTTACTCCTAGCCCGGAGCGCCGGCTCCTTCCGGTCTGGGCCGGAGCTCCCAGCAGATCCCAGGCGGCAGCTCTACACCAAATCCCACAGAACCCAGGGGAAGCAGGGCTCCTAGGAGCTCTAACCCAAGCAGCTTCCTAAGCAAGGAGGCAGCAACACTTGCCCCAAACCGGGAGTAACTGGAACCCACCGGGACCCAGGTACTCACTCCTGCCCCAGCACTGGTTTCTACCGGTTTGGGCCTGGGCGCTCAGCAGATCCCGGCAGCAACTCTACACGAATCTCACAGAACCCAGAGGAAGCGTGGCTCCCAGGAGCTCTAACTCGAGCAGCTTCTTAAGCAAGGAGGCAGCAACACCTGCCCTAAACAGGGAGTAACCAGGTCCCACAGGGATCCAGGAACTCACTCCTGGCCCAGAGCACTGATTCCTTCCGGTCCGGACCAAAGCACTGAGCAGATCCTGGGCCCCAGCTCTAATCTCAGCAGAGACACCCAACCTAAACAGTTCTGACACAACCAAGAGAACAGGAAAGACAGGTTCCAGCCAGAGACAGCACAGGTAGCACCAAGGAGAACCAGATGGCAAAAGGCAAGCGCAAGAATACAAGGACCAGCAACACGGAACACATGTCATCATCAGAACCTAGTTCTCCCACAATAAGTCCTGAACTCCCCATATCACCAGGAAAGCAAGAGTCAGACCTAAAATCACTTTTAATGATGATGATGGAGGACTTTAAGAAGGACATAAATAACATTCTCAAAGAATCCGAGGAGAACACAGGTAAACAGGTAAAAGCCCTTAAAGAATCACAAGAGAACACAACCAAACAGGTGAAGGATTTATACAAAACCATCCAGGACATAAAAATGGAAATAGAAAACAATAAAGAAATCACAAAGGGAGACTACTCTGGAGATAGAAAACCTAAGAAAGAAATCAGGAGTCACAGACACAAGCATTACCAACAGAATACAAGAGATAGAAGAGAGAATCTCAGGTGCAGAAGATACCATAGAAAATATTGACACAACTGTCAAGGAAAACGAAAAATGCAAAAAACTCTTAACACAAAACATCCAGGAAATCCAGGACACAATGAGAAGACCAAACCTAAGGATAATAGGTATAGAAGAGAGTGAAGATTCACAACTTAAAGGGCCAGTTAATATCGTCAACAAAATCATAGAAGAAAACTTCCCTAACCTAAGGAACGAGATGCCCATAATCATTCAAGAAGCCTACAGAACACCAAGTAGACTAGACCAGAAAAGAAATACCTCCCGTCACATAATAATCAAAACACAAAATGCACAAAACAAAGAAAGAATTTTTAAAAGCAGTAAGAGAAAAAGGCCAAGTAACATATAAAGGCAGACCTATCAGAATTACACCAGACTTCTCACCAGAGACTATGAAAGCCAGAAGATCCTAGTCAGATGTCATGCAGACCCTAAGAGAACACAAATGCCAGCCCAGCTACTATACCCAGCAAAACTCTCTATTACCATAGATGGAGAAACCAAGATATTCCATGACAAAGCCAAATTTACACAATATCTTTCCACAAACCCAGCACTACAAAGAATAATAGCAGGAAAGACCCATTACAAGGAGAGCAATCATACCCTAGAAAGAGCAAGAAAGTAATCCACCTCCAACAAACCCAAAAGAAGATAGCCACACAAACAATGCTTCCCCTTTTAGCAAAAATAACAGGAAGCAACAGTCTCCTCTCCTTAATATCTCTTAATGTCAATGGACTCAATCCCCCAATAAAAAGACATAGACTAACAGACTGGATACGCAAACAGGATCCGACTTTTTGCTGCATACAGGAAACCCACCTCAGTGACAAGGACAGACACTACCTTAGAGTAAAAGGCTGGAAAACAATTTTTCAAGCAAATGGTCCTAGGAAACAAGCTGGAGTAGCCATTCTAATATCGAATAAAATTGACTTTCAACTTAAAGAATATAAAAAAGGATAAGAAGGTCATTTCATATTTGTCAAAGGAAAAGTCAACCAACATGAACTCTCAATTCTGAACATCTATGCACCAAATGCAAGAGCACCCACTTTCATAAAAGAAAGCCTTACAAAAGCTCAAAGCACATATCGCACCTCACACAATAATTGTGGGAGACTTCAATACCCCACTCTCAGCACTGGACAGATCAGGGAAACAGAAACTAGACAGAAGTACAGTGAAACTAACAGAAGTTTTAAACCAAATGGACTTAACAGATATCTATAGAACATTTCACCCAAAAACAAAAGAATATACCTTTTTCTCTGCACCTCAGGTACCTTCTCCAAAATAGACCATATTATTGGTCACAAGACAGGCCTCAACAGATATAAAAAAATCGAAATAATCCCATGCATCCTATCAGATCACCATGGTCTAAAGCTGGTCTTCAATAACAACAAAGACAATGGAAAGCCCACACTCACATGGAAACTGAACAATAGTCTACTCGTTGATAATGGGGTCAGGAAGAAACAAGAAAGAAATTAAAACTTTTTAGAATTAAATGAAAATGAAGACACATCATACCAAAAACCTATGGACACACTGAAGGCAGTGCTAAGAGGAAAGCTCATAGCTCTAAGTGCATACAAAAAGAAACGAGAGAGAACACACTAGCAGCTTGACAACACACCTGAAGCTCTAGAACAAAAAGAAGCAAAAACACCAAGAGGAGTAAGACAGCAGGAAATAATTAAACTCAGGGCTGAAATCAACCAAATAGAAACAAAGAGAACTATACAACGTATCAACAAAACAGAGCTGTTCTTTGAGAAAATCAACAAAATAGATAAAACCCTTTACCAGACTAATCAGAGGGCAGAGAGACAGTACCAAATCATAAAATCCAAACTGAAAAGGTGACAAACAACAGAAACCGAGGAAATCAACAAATATCAGATCCTACTACAAAAGCCTATACTCAACAAAATTGGAAAATCTGGATGAAATGGACAATTTTCTAGACAAGTATCAGTTACCAATGTTAAATCAGGATCAGATAAACCATCTTAACAGTCCCATAACTGCGAAAGAAATAGAAGCAGTCATTAAAAGTCTCCCCACCAAAAAAAGTCCAGGTCCAGATGGTTTTAGTGCAGAATTCTATCAAACCTTCAAGGAAGATCTAATCCAATTCTCTTCAAACTATTCCACAAAATAGAAACGGAAGGAACACTACCTAATTCATTCTAAAGCCACAATTATGCCATACCTAAACCACACAAAGATCCAACAAGAAAAGAGAACTTCAGACCAATCTCCCTTATGAATATCGAGGCAAAAATACTGAATAAAATTCTCTCGAACCGAATCCAAGAACACATCAAAACACTTATCCACCATGATCAAGTAGGCTTTATCCCAGGAATGCAGGGTTGGTTCAATATACGGAAATCCATCAACGTAATCCACTACATAAATAAACTCAAAGAAAAAAACCACATGATCATATCTCTTGACGCTGAGAAAGCATTTGACAAAATTCAACACCCCTTCATGATAAAAGTCTTGGAAAGATCAGGAATTCAAGGTCCATACCTAAACATAGTAAAAGCAATATACAGCAAGCCAGTAGCCAACATCAAACTAAATGGAGAGAAACTTGAAGCAATCCCATTAAAATCAGGGACTAGACAAGGCTGCCCACTCTCCCCCTACCTGTTCAATATAGTTCTGGAAGTCCTAGCCAGAGCAATTAGGCAACAGAAGGAGATCAAAGGGATACAAATTGGAAAGGAAGAAGTCAAAGTTTCACTATTTGCAGATGACATGTTAGTATACTTAAGTGACCCCAAAACTTCCACCAGAGAGCTCCTAAACCTGATAAACAACTTTAGCAAAGTGGCAGATTATAAAATCAACTCGAACAAATCAGTAGCCTTCCTCTACACAAAGGATAAACTGGCTGAGAAAGAAATTATGGAAACGACACCATTTACAATAGTCACAAATAGTATAAAATATCTTGGTGTGAATCTAACCAAGCAAGTGAAAGACCTGTATGACAAGAACTTCAACACCCTGAAGAAAGAAATCGAAGGAGATCTCAGAAGATGGAAAGATCTCCCATGCTCATGGATTGGAAGGATTAATATAGTAAAAATGGCTATCTTGCCGAAAGCAATCTACAGATTTAATGCAATCCCTATCAAAATTCCCACTCAATTCTTTACAGAGATAGAAAGAGCAATCTTAAAATTCATTTGGAATAACAAAAAACCCAGGATAGCGAAAACTACACTCAACAATAAAAGAACTTCTGGGGGAATCTCCATCCCCGATTTCAAGCTGTACTACAAAGCAATAGTGATAAAAACGGCATGGTATTGGAACAGAGACAGTCAGGAGGATCAATGGAATAGAATAGAAGACCCAGAAATGAACCCCCATACCTATGGTCACTTGATCTTCGACAAAGGAGCTCAGACTATCCAGTGGAAAAAAGACAGCATTTTCAACAAATGGTGCTGGTCCAACTGGAGGTCAACTTGTAGAAGACTGCAAATTGATCCATACTTATCTCCTTGTACAAAGCTCAATTCCAAGTGGATCAAGGACCTCCACATAAAACCAGCTACACTGAAACTAATAGAAGAGAAAATAGGGAAAAGCCTTGATCATATGGGCACAGGGGAAAAGTTCCTGAACAGAACACCAATGGCGTATGCTCTAAGATCAAGAATTGACAAATGGGATCTCATAAAACTGCAAAGCTTCTGTAAAGCAAAGGATACGGTCAACAGGACAAAGTGGGAACCAACAGACTGGGAAAAGATCTTCACCAACCTTACATCTGATAGAGGGCTAATATCCAAGGTATACAAAGAACTGAAGAAACTAGATTCCAGACCATCAAATAACCCTATTAAAAAATGGGGTAGAGAGTTGAACAAAGAACTCTCAACTGAGGAAACTCGAATGATTGAGAAACATCTAAAGAAGTGCTCAGCATCCCTAGTCATCAGGGAAATGCAAATGAAAACAACACTGAGATTCCACCTCACACCAGTCAGATTGGCTAAGATCCAAAACACAGGTGACAGCAGATGTTGGCGAGGATGTGGAGAAAGAGGAACACTCCTCCATTGTTGGTGGGATTGCAAGCTGGTACAACCACTATGGAAAGCAGTCTGGCGATACCTCAGAAAATTGAACATGGTGTTACCTGAGGACCCAGCTATACCCCTCCTGGGTATATACCCAGAAGATATTTCAACATGCAACAGGGCCACATGCTCCACTATGTTTATAGCGGCCTTATTTATAATAGCCAGAAGCTGGAAAGAACCCAGATGTCCTTCAACAGAAGAATGGATACAGAAAATGTGGTACATTTACACAATGGAGTACTACTCAGCCATTAAAAATAATGAGCTCATGAAATTCTTAGACAAATGGATGGAGCTAGAAAATATCATCCTGAGTGAGATGACCCAATCACAAAAGAACACACATGGTATGCACTCACTGATAAGCGGATATTAGCCCCAAACACACAATACCTAAGATGCAACGCATAAACCTCATGAAACTCAAGAAGAAGGAGGAAGACCAAAGTGAGGGTGCCTTTGTCCTTTTTAGAACGAGTATCAAAAGATTCAACCAGAGCTCCCAGGATCTAAACCTCCAGCCTGAGAACAGACAGGGCAAGCTGTCCTCTGAGAGGCTCTAACCAGCAGCTGACTCAGACAGATACAGACATCCAGAGCCAAACAGTGGATGGAGCTTGAGGACTCTTAAAGAAGAATAGGTGAAAGGATTGTGGGCCCTAAGGAGATAGGAACTGCACAGGAAGATCAACAGAGTAAACGAACCTGAACCCTTGGAGCTCTCAGAGACTGAATCACCAACCGTGGAGCATACCTAGTCTACACAGATCTACCTCCATGGGCTGAACCTAGGCCTCCCTGCACATATGTTGTAAATGTGCAGCTTGGTTTTCATGTAGGTCTCAAACATCTGGAGTGGGGGCTATCCCAAAACATGCAGCCTGTATATGGAGTACGGTCTTCTAAAAAAAAAAAAACAGTTGTTCAGTTACTCATGGAATATTATTTTTTTTATATCTCTTGTATTCAGTTTGCAACTACTTCATTGAGAATTTTTGTATGTATATTCATGAGGGATACTGGACTATAATTTATATATTTTTGTTGGGTTTTACACTTGATGTCACTATTTCAATATTATTTGCTTTGTGAAGGAGCTTATTGTGGTTCTGAATTTTTTTAAACATAACTCAAAAAGTATTGCTTGTTTGAAGGCTCTATAGAATTCTTGTATAAGTATATCTGACCCTTGGTATTTTGCTTGTTTGTTTCTTTTCATTTTATTCTGTTTGAATGCTTTTTAAATTTTTTTGATTTGCTGAAAATAAAAATTTAAAAAAAAAATAATAATGAATTCGATAAATTCTTATGTAAATGGATGGAACTAGAAAATATCATCCTGAGTGAAGTAACCCAATCACAAAAGAACACACATGGTATTCACTCACTGATTAATGGAATTTAGCTCAGAAGCTTGAAATACCCAAGATTCAACTCACAGACCACATAAAGCTAATGAAGAATGAAGACCAAGTGGGGAAGGGGGTGGGGCTTCAGTCCTTCTTAGAAGGAGTAACAAAATACTTAAGGGAGCAAATATGGAGACAAAGTGCAGGACAGAAACTGAAGGAGGGGCCATCTGCAGACCAGTCCACCTGGGTATCCATCCCATGTGCAGTCACCAAAGGTAGACATTGATGTGGATGTCAGGATGTACATGCTGACAGGAGCCTGATAAGGCTGTCTCCTTAAAGTCTGCAAGAGTCTGGCATACTCAGAGGCAGATGCCCACAGCTAACCATTAAACTGATCTTGGGGTTCCCAATAGAGGAGTTAGAGTGAAGACTGAAGGAGTTGAAAGAATTTGCGACCCCATGAGGAGAACAACAATACCAACCAACCAGAACCCCCAGGGTCTGAACCACCAGCCTAGGAGCACTTAGGGAGGGACCCATGGCTCCAGCTATGTATGCAAGGGAGCTATATATAAGTGGGAGAAGAGATCCTTGGTCCCATGAAGGCTGGACGTCGTGGAGGGGGAGATTTTGAGGGTAGAGAGGTGAGGGGGTTAGGTGGGGATTCATCTTCATAGAAGCAGGGGGAGGGGGAATGGGATAGAGAGTTCACGGGAGGGAGTGGGGGAAAAATGGGGTAAGGGGAGAACAACTGAAATGTAAATAAAATTTCCAATAAAAAAAAAGACTGCCCCCAGCATATCTAAATTCTTTTTTTATCATTATTGGTGAAATACTTGGCGATCCTCACTGTAAAAGGAGATGATGACATGGCGTCTGCCTGCAATAAGAGATGTCACAGTGTTTTATTAACCAAATAAATGTACATCATTAATTAGGTTCAATACTGTGGGGTGCAGCATACCCCCAAACTGCTAGTAAACTGGGAAAGAGGAAGTCAAGTTATGACCAATAGGCTGACCAAAAAGGGATATTCAGAAACAATAAACTAGAATTGTATTTTGAAGTTGTTGGAACCCCGAGTTGCAAGCACATACCATCTTTCATTTCTCTGAACACAAGTCCCATTATTCCCTATCTTTGTACAATTAGACATACATTACATTACTCAAAAAAAAAAAAAAAAAAAAAAAACAAGACTTGCACAATTTTAAACCAGAAAAAACTCACTGCACTGAAGAGAGGAAGAGAACATTCGGCCCCACCCTTAACCAAGAAGGTATTTACAACTGATACCAACTAGAAAAGGAAAAAAGTCAGTTTTCTCCATTGGAGAGTCATTGGGTACATGAACTACACCCCAGTGTAAGCCCATGTCCATTAGCTGTCAAGCACAAAACAGGCACCAGGTATAGTTTTGTGGATGTTTTCTTTTCCTGTCTCATGCTATGGGTAGGGAATATCTGGAACTAGTTGTGAGAGAGAAAGAAATGTGATCAAAATTTATTATATGTAATAAAAATTAAAAAGGAAATAAAAAGAGAGAAAGAAAGGAAGAAGGGAAGGAAGAAAGAAAAAGAAAGAAAAGAAGGAAGAAGAAAGAAAAAGGAAGGAAGGAAGGAAGGAGGAAGGAAGGAAGAAGAAGGAAGGAGGAAGAAGGAAGGAAGGAAGGAAGGAAAGAAGGAAGGAAGGAAGGAGAAGGAAGGAAGGAAGGAAGGAAGGAGGAAGGAGAGAAAAGGAATAAAACGTGGCCAGCTGGGTCTCGGCATTCTGTATTCTGTGTACTTCTTGATCATTCCTGAAGAGAACAACTAACACCTGTCATATATTTCTGCCACCATGATAACCCACAACAATGATTGTCACTTAACCATGACCTAAAACAATAAGTAAAAGCAAACAAACAAACAAGCAAACATACTTATTACCTTCATGTTTATATATCAGAAGTTTCTGTCACAGTGACTAAAAGCTAAGGAGTACATCAAAGATGATATATTATTTATCTCTGTCTCTTTCTGTCTCTGTCTTTCTGTCTCTCTGTCTTTCTGTGTGTGTTTCTCTCTCTTTGTTTCTTCTCCACCACTCCAGTGTTTATGTTTTATATTACTAACATTTTACTAAGGACGCCTTGGCAGAACATAATCCTCTAATCATCATATTAAAACATTTTCCCTCATTAATAACTTTCCTCAATCTCTACTCCTGTTATCCTACTAAATTAAATTTGGACCCTAAACCCAAATTAAATTTGACATTTATTTTTATTTGAATAAAACATTCCCTTAAATATTTATCACTTCAATGACAAGAGGATACCAGTAAGGCTACTTTCAGACTTAAGCTAAAAGCAATTCCTGTCTACATCCCAGTGCCTCAGGGGATCAAGCTTTGGAGTGTCTTTGAAGTTTGTTTCCTAGATGCCTAGAATTGGCCATGCTCTAGCATGTTCTGATCTCAAACCAGCCTCATATAGATTCATGATGCTGTAGCATCTCCTTCAAAGCAGTCTAAACTCCCTTTGATTTCTGAGCCAAGTGCTGGCTTGCTGCATTCTATACTGTTTCTCAATTTAGGAAAGGAGAAACTATGTCCCTTGTAGTTTAGGCAATAAGAGGACAAGTAAGTTTTTCTAATCCCATGTAGTGTTGCTTTTATCCACTTAGATTTTAGGAATGAAGAAATGAGCTTTGGAAGAGACATAGAAATGAACCATCCTTCAGACAATTGCTTCGTTAAGAGAGTTAGCACCATATAAATACAGCAAACAGCACAATGTAGTCTAAAGAGAAAGGTTTCAGTCCTATTGTATATAGTTAATATCACTCCTAAAGTCATCAGTAAGAATGGTGGTATTATATCACCAAACATCAGGTATAGGTAATGTATGAGTCACGCTATGAACCTACAGTAAAGTGGCTTCTGATTCCAAAGCTGCAAAGAAGAGATAAGTGGGTGGCCTCTCCACTTTGTTGCAGCATCTAGAGAGGAGGGATTTTACAATGCAGTGTAGCTATATTTGTGATGCAATTTGGACCAAATCCTGAAACCTCTAGGAACTAACACTCTGCAGATAACTTCTCTCACAATGTTTTGTCTCTGAACCCAGTACAAGGTTGTAAATATCTGAACTCACCCATAAAACCACATGTAAGCATCCTGATGAGCCACTAATGTAAGTCCTGTCAGAACAAGAGTGGGACAAGGTAAAAAGACAAAAGTTCTTCATAAGCAGCTGGAGTCACAACCAGATTTTCAAGTCATTTCAGCTGAGGCCTAAGATTTATTCAAGAAAAGTATATCATCACCCTTTGTTAGAATCTTCTTGACCTCTAAAAAGACTCAATGAAGTTATTGAAGATGGGGAAATAGTTTGTTTGGTTAGTTCTAAAGCTGGTAATGTTGACTGTAACTCACATTAGATATTCTAAGTACAGTTGGTATCAATACTTGAAATAAAGAAAGACGTGAAAATTGTTCTTTCAAGATCTATAAAGAATTGTATTGGAATTTTGATGGAGATTCAATTGAATCTGTAGATTGCTTTAGATAAGATGGCCATTTTCACTGTTAATCCTACTAACCACTAAGCATGGGAGCTCTTGAAAAGATAGGGGGAGAATGGGTAGCCTTGGCCCCTATTTTTGTGTAAATGTTTAAGTTTCTTTCCTTTTCGTTGATTCTGGCTATTGTCTTGCTTTATATTGCCTCTGTCGTATTTAGGTATGCACCTTATATCCCTGCTTTCTCTAAGACTTTTTTCATGAAGGGGTGTTAGAATTTGTCAAATGCGTTTTTGAGATCTAGTGAGATGATTATATGACTCTTTTCTTTTCAGTTTGTTTATATGCTGGATTTTATTGATGTATTTACATATATGGAACAATCCCTGAATTCCCGGAATGAAGCCTACTTGATCATGGTGAATGATATCCTTGAAGTGTTATTGGATTTGGTTTGCAAGTCTTTTATTGAGAATGTTTTGCAGCAGTGTTCATAAGGAAAACTGAAATTCTCGTTCTTGTGTTCAGTCTTTCTATAGTTTAGGTATCATGTGTATGTTGCTTCATAGAATGAGTTTGGCAATGTTCCTTCTGTTTCTATTTTGTAAAATAGTGTGAGGAGTATTGGTATTATCTCTTCTTTGAAAGTATGGTAAAATTCTTCACTAAAACCATCTGGTCAAGTGCTTTGTATGGTTTGGAGATTTCTTTTAATGCCTGTTTCTATTTCCTGGTTATAAGAATATTCAGATAATTGACCTGATCTTGATTTAGCTTTTATAATTTGTTTATGACTAGAAAATCATCCATTTCATTTCAATATTCCATTTTGTGTGGTACAGGTTTTTGAAGTAAGACCTAATAATTTGTTGAATTTCCTCAGGGTCCATTGTTATAAATATGTTTCAATTTCTAAGAGTGGGTACTGTCTTTATGCCTTTAGTTATTTTGACTAAGAGTTTGTCTATCTTGTTGATGTTCTCAAAGAACCAGCTTTTGATTTTGTTTATTCTATGTATGTTCTCTTTGCTTGTAATTTTTTTAATTCATCCATGAGCTTGATTATATCCTGCCATCTACTCCTCCTGGTGTGTTTGCTTCCTTTTTAGTTTAGTATTTTCAGATGTACCATTAATTCGTTAGTATGAGAACTCTCCAATTTCTTTTTTCTTTTCTTTTTTTCTTTCTTTTATTCTTTTCTTTTTTTTCTCTCCAATTCCCTTTATGAAAGCACTTAATGCTATGAACTTTTCTCTTAGCACTGCTTTCTTTGTGTCCCATAAGTTTTAGATATGTAGTGCCCTCATTTTCATTGAATTCTAGAAAGTCTTTATTTTCTTTCTTCATTTCTTCCCTGACCCAGTCATCATAAATAGTTGTTCAATTTCCATGACTGTGTAGACTCTCTATTGTTTCTGTTGTTGTTAATTTTCAGCTTTAGTCCATAGAAATCTGATAAGATACATGGAGTTACGTCAGTCTTCTTGTATCTGTTAAAGCTTGCCTTGTGACAGATTATATGGTTAATTTGGGGAAGGTTCTTTGAAGTGCTGAGAAGAAGGTATACTCTTTTGTGTTTGGATGAAATATTCTATAGATATCTTTTAGGCCATTTGAACCATAACCTGTGTTAGTTTCCTTACTTATATCTTTAGTTTCTGTTTTGATGACCTGTCCATAGGTAAGAGTTGGATGTTGAGATCTCCCACTGTAATTTGTGGGGTTATATGTGTCATTTAAGCTTTTTAGTAATGTTTCTTTTAAGAATGTGGGTGCCTTTGATTTGGGAGCATTGATGTTCAGAATTAAGATGTCTTCTTGGTTGATTTTTCCTTGATGAGTGTGGTGGTTTGAATATGCATAGCCTAGGGACTGGGACTATTGGCCTTGTTGGAGTAGATGTGACCTGATTGGCGAAGTATTCACTGTGGTTATGGCCTTTAGCTACAGGGAAGCTAGTCTTTCCTGTTTGTCTTCAGAACAGTATGTTGAACTTCAGTCCTCCTGTGCCATACATGCCTGGGCACTGCAATGCTCCCAGCTTGATAATAATGGATTGAACCCCTGAACCTGTAAGCCAGCCTGGATTAAATGTTTACCATATATGAGTTGCCTTGGTCATAGTGTTTGTTCACAGCAGTAAAACCCTAGTCTGAAGTAGGTTTCCCTGTCTGTTTTGTTTTAAGTTACAGTCTATCTTATTAGAGATTACAATTGCTATTCTAGCTTGTTTCTTGGGTCTGTTTGCTTGAAAAACTTATTTCCAACCTTGTTTACTGAGATAATTACTGTCTTTATTGCTGAGATAAATTTCTTGCACACAGCAGAACGATGGCTTCTGTTTATGAATTCATTCTGTTAGCCTGTTTCTTTTTACTGGGAAATTGAGTTCATTGAGGTTGTACAATATTAATGACCAATGATGTTACTTCCTGTTATGTTGATGTTGTTGCTATTATTGTTGATGGTGGTGGTAGTAGTGGTGGTGGTGGTAGTGTGTATGCTCTTCTATTGGGTTTAATGGTGTGAAATTATTTATTTCTTGTGTTTTCTTGACTGGAGTTAGCCTGATTGATTTGGTTGTTTTCCTTCAACTATCTTCTGATAGGGCTGGGTTGTGGAAAGGTAATGTTTAAATTTCGCTTTGTCATGGAATATCTTGGTTTCTCCATCTATGGTAATTGAAAGTTTTGCTGGGCTCAGAAGACCATGTACAACTCTCCTCTGAAGGCTGTGTCCTTGTCAGATCCAAGTAGGATGGAGCGCAGATCTAACTGGAATAGGATTGGTCACATAGAGTTCCAAGCTTGATAGATTTGAAACTCTTGAAGGTTTCTTTAGGGAGGCAGGATGCTCTTGGGGTCCTGCAAGGCTCCTTAAGACAAAAGCTAATTGTGTCTGGAAGTCCAAGTCAAAAGTATGAGTGATGGACTGAATAGGTATGGCCCATATAGACAGATATTTTTGAATGCTTGTCCCAAGGAGAATAGGACTAACTAATAGGTATGCCCTTGAAATAGATGTATCCTTCTTTGAAGAACTTTGGTATTGTTCAGTTTTGAATGCAGTCTCTTCCTGGTTACCTTCACATGAAGATATAGAACACTCAGCTCAGTTTCCAGCACCATGCCAGCCTGTATGCTTCCATGCTTAGTGCCATGATTATAATGGACAAAACCTCTGAAACTATAAGCCAGCCTCAATTAACTATTTCCATTCATAAGAATTTCCTTGATCATGGTGTCTCTTTACAGTAATGAATTCCTAACTAAGACAGTAGATGTGTGTGTGTGTGTGTGTGTGTGTGTGTGTGTGTGTTGTACATGTATGCAAATGTGTGAATTATGTGAAAGAGTGTGCATATGTTGCATATGTATGATATACATGCCTGTGACTCCTTATCTATATGTGAACCATGTGCAATGCAGTACATGAGGAAGCCAAAGATGATGGGAGACTCTTTGTAAGTGAAGTTATAGGAGGTTGTGAACTACTAAATACCAGTAATGTTAGACAACATTGGGACTCCTGTAAGAGCAAGAAACATTCCTAACTACTGAACCATCTTACCAGAGCATATAATTTTAAATTTTTGAGAAGTGACAGATTGCTTTCTAAGTGTGAAACATTTTGTTTAAACAACAGTGTTGGTTTAAATTGCCAAATATCCATGTCTATTCTTAGTATATACAGTTTCTTTTCAAATAAAATCAGCTCTTTGCATAGAATTACTTCATGATTTCATTTCCATTTTTACAGAGGCTAGAAATGGGTGCTACATTATGTTCTTACTGACACGTGTACATCATGTTTGTAAAAACATTTGCAATTTTCGTATGGAATCGGGTAATTTAAATTAGAAACCAAGAAACTAGGCCCTAAACATTGGTATCAATGCTGAGTTCTCTTTATTTCTTCAATATCATATATATATATATATATATATATATATATATTTCACATTTCACTTTTATTACTTTGATACTTGTTTTAAGATGTGCAAACTAAACATTACAAAATTTCACAGTGTTCTGACTAATTTAGCCCTGCTATTAAGGTTTTAGCCTTCTGAGAATTCTACCAGCAGTATTAGGACTTCACACTTTCGTGATAGAAATATGAAGTCACCTAAGCTCCTGAAGATTTCTTTTCATCTCCTGACTTTGGACACTTCAAAACTTTGGAATAGTTTTTAGTTAAGGATTTGGCAGAAACCTCTGACGATCACTGTATAACCTCTTCCTCATTAATGTGTTTTACAAATTCTTATTTCAGTAGCTTTCCAAAATTTAAGCTAGCCCTTCAACTTTGAAGAAGCTTAATGTTTTATTGACCTCTCCTTCTATAGAGCCTGGGAGTGGTACAGGTAATGAAGAAAATCACAAGACAAAACAGTGTTTTTTATATTCCATTATCTAGCAAAGACCATGAGCTACAATCTATGCTCTGTTGGTTGTTCAAAGTCTAACCAGCATGGCTTCATTAATTCTACCAATTTTTCAGTTATTTTAATTTTCCACCTCAGAAGAAAAATAATTTTTTGAGAAAGCACCAGTAATCCAAATATACAAAGCAAGCCCATATGTATAAAACAACTTGAGTTATCTTAGCTGTGATTCCAAAAGATACTGTCGAGCCAGATGACCAGCAGAACATGAATGTGTTCAAAGAGTAAACATACAGTCCCATGCGATAGACCATCAGTTCTGATATGTACTGAAATGCCCTCTCTGCAGAGTCAGTGTCCAAAGTGAAAGTCCTCTATAACAACAAATCCTGCATACTCTGATAATTAGTACTGTCTCATTTCTCTCCACCTTCCTGGTCTCTTTGTTCTGCATCAAAAGTGATCAGATCTGACTTATCAATGGAACATGTACCTTTTGCTACAGTCTCCTGTGTCTTCACCATCCATGTCTCCTAGTTCTGGTTCACATGTGGGCAGATCTGGCTGAGCAGAGGGAGACTATATGTCCAGAATGTGGTTTAAATACTAATTTTTGACAGGTCACTGAAGTACTCTAAGAGAAAAGACAAGCCTTTCGTGACATCCCCATCTTTGTCTTCATCCTGCTTCATTCTCTGAAAGCACTTCGGATGGATATGAGAAGTTGAATATCCAGGAGCAAGGAGAAATTTAAAGTGAACATAATTGTTCTGTAACCCTGAGCAGTGAGAATTTTCAACTGCCATGTCGATAAGCATATAAAATGGCCATCCATGTATTCCCATCTGTTTTTATGGCTCTGGCCATATGAGAAGCCCTTGTGTATTAATGATTCTTTTCACTATGGTGGTTCTTCTCTTCTGGAAGAATCTAGGACACTCTCATCTTTGGGCTCTTCATCTGAGGTCCACAGTTCAAGTGGAAAACATAGGATAGAAAATATATCTGAGAATAGTTCAGATTCAGGTTCCATAATATCACACATATCCATGGACATTAAAGCCCAAACAAGAAGCCATTTTGGGCAAATTTGGTCCCATGACTTCTGTCATAGTTAGGGTTTCCATTGCTGCTAAGAAAAACCATGCCCAATGAGACTTTTATAAATGAAAACATTTAACTGGGGCTGCCTTACATGTTCAGTGGTTTGGTCTATTATCATCATGGCAACATTCAGGCAGCATGGTGCTGAGGAGTAGAGAGTTCTACATCTTGTTCTGAGGGGAAACAGAAGAAGTCTGTGTTCTAGACAGCTAGGAGAAGGGTCTCAAAGCCCATGCCCAAAGTGTCACATTTACTCTCCCTGGGAAGAAAAACAGTACTTCAATGTAAATAAACAAAGAAATAAATAAAAGAAAACAAACCTTTTTCCCAATTATTTTAATAGGTGGGCAAAGCACATTCCTGATACTTTAACACAGCTGAATATATTTTTCCTATTAATTCTCTTTAAAATATTTCCTCTTATATTTATGGTATAATAAATAATCTATACTCTGACACTTAATATAATTATACAGATATGAGTCACAATTATTATTTTGTGAACTTAAACTTATTTTTTGCTTTAGAGTAAACAAAATGACTATGAGAGTCGGAGATCTAGATGTCTGCAGTGAGACCATGTTTTATAAAATGCCAGGGAATATGTAACCATGAAATCTCTGTAATATGACAGCCTAAACAAAACCAAGTGTCTCCAAGGAAAAATGAAACAACTGGCTGTCCAGTTTTGAGTGATCAGCCCTGACTTACATACAAGTAACAATATATGGACAGTCATATATATATATGCAATATAGAAACAGGCCATGAATTTGAAAGTGAATGGGTAGGAGTATGTGGATGTTTTGAGAGAAAGGAAAGGGAAAGCAGAAATATAATTAAGTTATAATCTCAAAAATAGAAATTATGACACCCATTGCCAAGGTGAACATAGCTAGAAGAAAGTCATATGATCCCTTCCTTTGATGTAAATGATGAGCAGACAATACCAACTAAGATGGAACATTAGTTTTCCCCATGGATAAGACTCCTAATTGATTAGCCAATACCAAGTAAATCAGCTCAAAAAGCATATACATATGAAGAACACTAAATGGGTTCAAGAGGTTGTGTGTGTATGAGTGTGAGTGTGTATGCTTGCATAGCAGTGATATAAAAAAGAAAAAAATAATTCCATAATTTTCCCTTAACCTGTTTCTTTAATCTTTGTTGACATATTGTGGATTCACTAGGTAATTATTAACACTTAATTATAAATTATTTAAATGTTGAGTAGTAACAATTATAACATCTAACAGAATTTCTAGAATTTCAGTGTTCATCTTTGACTAATAAAAATATATTAAGAATTAATATTCCACCATCTCAGTTTAATGTATGTAACTTCCAATAACATTGTTCTATGACACTTCATGTGTGCTATCTAAAATATATATTACATTATATACTCTAATATTCACAATATCTTTTAGATACTCTATAAATTATAACATATAATAAGACGGATTAAGAAACTAAAAGAAACATTTTGTCTACTATACATACATTTTATTTCTGTTTTAAAATTTCAATATGTGAAAACAAATTGTCAACCAATAGAGGAATTATTTCTATGGAAAGATAAGCCATAGTTTATATCTATATTTGTCTGTGAGTTACCTTTTCTTTTATTAGTGATTAGATTTAAGGCATCATTGTGTGTGTGTGTGTGTGTGTGTGTGTGTGTGTGTGTTATTATTCTGTTTGGATATCACTAAGATATTAGAATTTTTGGTAAAATATGGAACACAATTTCCTTAACTTTGTTTTCTATCTCTCTTCTTGCTTTCTTTCTGAAACATGGAACATTGTTACAGTGTGATATTGTTGAACATGCCATTAATAATCTATTTGTTTATTTGAAATTCTTTCCCTATACTCTTCAACTTTTATCTCATGTGTATTATTTAAACTTTATTAAATTGTAGCCCTCCTTATATAATCTTGGATTCAGTGAAAACCCACCTCGGTTAATACAATTTGCTATAACTGACTGGGTTACAAAAAATATCAATAGTATCAATAGGAGGTTCAAAAGCAGAATTAAGTGTGTAATCCTGGCCAAAAGGAGGATCAGTTATAAAGACATAATATTCAAGAACCTCTGACCCTTTGTTAAATTAGAAAACAAACAGGAATAGCAAGCATATTTTTAGTTTTAATTGACTCTGTATCTGTACTCTGGATTGAGCATCTACATTTATCTAAAAATTATCTTGAAAAACAATCTTTTATAATAGACAATAAGAAATGCTTTTCTCATAACTATAATAAAATAATGTTGACAGCTATTTTATGGAGAACACCAAGGTCTTATTAAAGTTTAAATATATACCAAAATAGTTTATTTATTAGTAATAAAATTTCCAATGAGAATATTCTTATTTCAGAAATTTTTTAACTTAGCAAACATTTATATATACACAAAGTCAGTCATAAGTAAAACACGTTAGAGAATGTAGACTGAGTGTCTTTTTGTAATAGATTCCAATCAAATTAAATGAGCTTTACTCCTGGTAGTCATTCCTTGTGTAACTTAGAAGGCAGAAATTCTTACTTGAAGCATAAAATACAATAATATCCAGCAATGCTAAAATATGCAAGCTGCTGCTAGTGTTCAGCATTCTGCTAATACATGGTGTTACTCTATAATATTTTTTATCTGAATAGTTCCTCCTAAGATTTGATACACATTTCATTTTCCCAAAATAAGTCTTCAAAATTTCTTTGCTATGGATGTCTGTGGTGAGGTTACTGGTTGACCCCATGCGCTGTTTCCATTCCCAGCAGCCTTGCCAACAATACCCAGGCACTAGGTTGACTAGGAATGTAATCAAAAGATGTTCACCTTTCTGGACATTATACAGTGATTCTAGTTAAAGAAGTTAATGTGATAATAATCTTAGACTGCATGGGTGATCCATCAATATAAAACTTTTCATTTTCTACCAGTTTTTTTAGGATTGACAGCTGCTTTATAGATAGCACTAAGGTCTTATTAAATTTTAAAATGTATATCATTTAAAAATTGATACTATATATCAAATATATAGTTGATTTATTCGTAACAGCATAGGAAATACATATCCAAAGTCAGTTATAAGTCAAAAATTTATCTTAGGCTTTCATATTATGGAATAAAATATTAGAAAAAATTTGCTAGTTCAAAATTGTACCATTCCAGGAGAAAGATATAGTATTTAACCATGTTGACAATTTCTGTTTTTTTAAATTTTTAAAATTTTTTCTATTGAGGAGAGCTCAGAGGTTGTAGCTCACTGGCCTAGGAGCTGTATAGCATGAATGATGGTCGAGATTTATTCACCAACACAGACACAGAGAAAGTCAAGTCCATGAGGACTGAAATATATGCAGTTAGATAGGGTGAATCCTCTCCCATTTTTTTTCTTAAAAATTCTATCCCACCCTATAACATTTAATTTACTACAGTTAATGTACAGATTCATTTAAGGTGAAATTTTAATAACATTGAGTTCAGAAATTTGCATATATTTAGTAAGTGTCACTAAACAGATACAGAAAACTCTTCAAAGTAACAAAGGTATAATTTTGTCTTTCAATAACAATATTAAACAAGAAGTTTAATCACTTTTAAGATTAGTTTTTAAATATTTTAATTTTAAACTAAAATGTAATTAGTAATATAAACTAAATTGAGTTCTATTCAAAAATGAGTTAGCAGATCCTGTTGTTATCAACTTTGCTTATTTAGAAATAATAGTCAAGGAATATTCATGTGAAATTTTTTATCTGGGACCTAAGAGATGAGACAATACTAACCACATACTTTAAAAGAAGAGACTCTAATTGGGATCAAAATATGCAAATGTTTCCTGTACTGAAAACTGATAGTTTAATAGAGCACTGTGGAACAGAGACATAACATAAAGAAGGTAAGTTACAAGGCTATCGACAAGCCCTTAATTTGAAAAAAAAAAAATGAATACAAGCAAAACCTAGAGTCTAGAAAATCTGATTTATCAAGGTATGCTTTTGTTCCAATGATGTGTTTCCCATTACAAATAATCTGTGAAGAAAATTCTGTGAGTGAAAATAATGAATTATAAAGTATTATGGAAAACAAGGATTAAACAATATACATGTTAATATTCATAGAGCATTTTAAGTGAACTTGACAATTTCATTTGACAATAATCATCAAATTAAAATCCTGGTATGTAATAAAAATTTTCCTTGTTTTGTGTTTGGGAGTAAATAGAGTTTCAAGCTGTCAGTACATATCAAGAACTGGAATACATTATGTTTTATAGACAAAAATTTATATTTCAATATTATCCATTACCAGATGAAGCTGTATAAAAAATGTGTATTATTCTTAATTTTAGAAATAAAAATCTTGAAAGACATCAAAATAGCCAATAATTACAGATTTTAAGTAACATACTCTGGGGGCTTTCATTCGTTCATAAATTCAAACATCTGATCCTCAGTAGGCTCTGATTAGAGAAGTGATGTGATTCGTAGAAGGTGCTATCTAGAATGTTCATAGTCTTTCCCACTTCCTATTCTTCTTCCCTGTTACCTTTGTGCAAATAAAAAGTGAATATGCCAGAATCCTTCTCCTGCCAAAGGTCACTTATTCCTTGTCATTATAGATACTAGCCCTCTGCAATGATAAGCAAAAAAAAAAAAAAAAAAAAAACAAACAACAACAACAAAAAAAAACCCTACTCATTAAGTTGCCTTTGTTGGTGATGTTTTATCATAGCATGAAAAGGAACTAATACAGAAGTTGGTATTAAGAATGGGTAAAATCAGACTTTTTGATTTTTGGAGGAATGTGTAAGATTTTGGAAGTGTGAATTAGAGAAGTAGTTGAGTATCACAAGCATGCCTGGAAGATAGCAGTGCTGAGAATAATGTGGACAGTGTAGACCTGGATCATGCAGTTTCCAAGAGTAACAAGGATTCTGTTAGCAACTGCACTAGAGGCCATTTACATTATATTTTAAAAATGACAACAAAACCTTGCAATTTTTATGAAGTTAAACTACAATTTAATGGGTTAAATTTTTTTGAAGTAAACATTAGAAATTGTAACACAGTCTGTGAGATATGGGATGGTTATCACTGTGTTTCCCCATGTAGATATACAATGTAAGAAAAAAAGTGTGCCAGACTAAAGTAAAAATGGACCAATAGAAAGGAAAATAGCACTTGTTGTTGATAACAATCATATGTTTTCCAAATGATTTTGGTTTTGAGACTATAATGACACCACTTCCCTTTTCTTTATCCAAACTCTCCCTTGACCTCACCATTCTCTTGCTCTTTTTTCCCCAAGATATACATATTTTAGAGTTTTCCATTAGATATTAAATCATCAGTTAGTATGTTTATCCAGAATTTTAACATGAGGTTAAGCCCTGATCTTGACAGTCTATTTGTGTTCCTCTATTTACAGTCATTTGTAGGGAGCTATGTTGGTGAGACTTCATGAGTATATCTTCTGAAGTTACAAAGAGACATAATTTCAGAACAAATTTCCTAATCCTATGGTTGTCACAATTTTTCTGCCCCCTCTTCTGCAATGATCTTTGCCTTCAGAGCAGAAGTTGTGCTATAAATTCATCAGTTGGGGTTGGGCTCCACAACTTTGAGCTTTATTGGGTTGTTGTTTTTCTAGTGTTCTCTATCTATTTCAAAGAGAACATTCCTCGGTGAGGGGTAAGATCTACACTTATGTGGTAGAAGGACAAATATTAAGAACACATTAAAGGATTCTGTTGGTTTAGTAAAATACAGGTTATAGGTTCTCCTCCAGTATCCATGACTTTGGTAGTTAGCTAGCTTTCCAGTATAAGGCATATTTTTTTTTTCTTTTTTAATGGATTTATGTTCAGTTAGAGAGCTGTTGCTTACTTCCAAAGCATCTATACAATACTTGATGTACCAGTAGGATTTTTATGATGGACTTACCATTACTATGATTCATAGGCAGGCATCATAGTTAGGTAGGATTGTTGGTGTGTCCTTTGTAATGCTGGCATGGTGGCTTATGTTTTTGGGGCCAATTAATATGGTGAAATAAAAAAAAGGCTGTAATTGTTGAGGGGACAATGGACATTGAAGAGGAGCCTTCTACTGTGTCTTGGAAAGATAACAAATGTGCTGATAGGAAATGATCCGCTCAAACAAGGTTTGAGTTACAGGGAAGAAAATGCCCCAGGGATTTCTGCTTCCACCAAAAGCTATCACATTTGTGTTCCAAATATTCAGAGTACATCCCAAACTGGCAGCTGGATTTAGCAGTGTCATCTAGATGGTACTGGTTTGTGGAGCAGGAAAGATAGAAGAGCAAAGTGATCATGGATCCTTCATCTTCATCATCAATTTCATCGTCAGAGAACATCGAGGGTCAGGCAAAGTGGCAGGGGTAGGAGTTCCCCAAGAGAAGATCCTGAAAGGCAATTGAGAGAAGCTAAGATAAGCAAGTCTGGGTTGTGATAGAGAAAACAAACTATCAGAGGTGCATGATGAGACATCTGCTAAGCAAAACTGAATAACAGGACAGGAACCTGGGAATTATATGGGGTGCAGACTAAAATGCTACAGAGGTTCTACTATCTAAACCCTTCAAAACTGATGCTGCACATGAATCTCTAGGACATGTTTGGCTTGTGAGTTTTGGGTCTTATTTCGATCTAATTGTTTTCTTACTGTGCTCCCATTCCTCATTTGTGGAGCAGCATGGTAATTTATAATCAGTGGCATTGCATGTTGGAAACGTGTAATTTTTTTTTATTGGAAAGGCATGATCAAGGAATTGTCTGGAGTCATGGAAGCAACTTATTTCTTAGACTTTTGAGCAGCAGTGAGACTACTGAAGACTTGAGTAATTTAGAAGTATTTCTAAATGTATTTTACACCACCAGTTGGCCATGAACCTATAAGCCTGAGGACATAGTATTGGTGTGGTTTGAGTGATAAATGTCCTTTGAAGATTTATTTGTTTGAAGACTTGACCACAATGTGTGTCACTTATTAGAATGGTCATGAAACTTCTAGGAGATAAGGCCTTGCCAGAAGTATCACTGATTCTCTTCCCCTCCACCCCCTACACTAGCTTCATATAGCTGTTTCCTTCTGCTACCATGACACGCCTTTCTTACCATTATAAAACATAACCCACAGTAGACTCTTCTTTAATTTGCTTTTAGACATGGTATTTTATTACAGTTATAAAAATTAACAACACTTTTATATTTTACTTATTTAGCGAAAGATATATTCTGATAATATGGTATTGAAACACTGAAGGTGCAGTTCAGGTGGAAAATACAACTTCACACAGAAAAGTACATTAATTTATCTTATTAATTAAAAACTAGGAATGTACACAAACTGTTATTAATAATCATGTAAGTATACTGCCATTTTAAAAATAATTTCTATTATCTGTATTGTTTGACATTGCTTACTTTTTTTTTTTTTTGGTTTTTCCAGACAGGGTTTCTCTGTGTAGCCCTGGCTGTCCTGGAACTCACTTTGTAGACCAGGCTGGCCTTGAACTCAGAAATCCGCCTGCCTCTGCCTCCCAAGTGCTGGGATTAAAGGCGTGTACCACCACTGCCCAGCAACATTGCTTCCTTTTATGTACCTTGGGATACTAAGTATGCAATTTAAGTAAATGCTTTAATAATAATTAAGAGAATATATTCAGTATAGTAATTTATGTTGATTTTGAACAAAACTATTATTTGCTTTTAACTTTTCCTAGTGTAAGAAAGCACGCAATGCTCCAAAAGTGAGTTGTTTTCTTTCTCCTTTTCATCTAAGATCTAACAGACCCATGTTACATGCTAAATTGTAGCTGACTGAAAATTAGTGTTAAAAGGATTCCTCTTTCTTTCATGTTAATGGAAAAAAATAATTACCCAGTGTTCTCTTAAGTAAGCATCTTTCATTCTCTTCAGGTCATAAACACTTATGTTTTAGATAGAAAGATAAAATGCAGTTTTGTATACTTCAGTCTTCGATAGTTCCTCTCAATTTCAAATTTAAAACCTCATGTTACAATTAAGCTTATTTTTTTATTTCCATTAAGATCCCTATTTGAAAGAATAGGCATTAGTTGTCATGGTGCTGCCCTTGGCTTGCTTAAAAATAAAGTTTCAATAACATTTTTTTTTTTTTACTTAAAAACATCAAATTACTACTTGAGCTAGCAGCAAAGATATCTGTATGGGTGCCAAAAACTAAAATACTACAGAAATGTAAGCTTGCTGATGCTTTTGGAAATATCACTAAAAGCTCATGGGGCTGAAAATAATTTCTTAGATGGTGCCAACTGTCATGTTATATTCAAGCAGCCATTGAATAATGAAACAATTAAATACAATTCTCTCATATTCTCCATGGTCTTCATCTCTTCAGGGAAAACATGGCTGAGTACTAAGTTTTAGTGATGCAATAACTTGATCTCTGTCAAAGTTGATATAACACTACATAAGTTATTGATTCTGTATGTGAACAAACTGTCAATATGTATATTCTAATCTCACATCTCAAGAAACATGGAGTCCTTTGTTCTTTATTGGACTCCATCAATGAAAACATGCCCAGCATGCTTCCTGATACATTCCAGGGTGACATTTCTCCACTTATGATTTTATCCCTTAAGTTTTTTGTAAAGTCAGCTTATAAAGAACACACTATCTGTCTTGTTAAAGTTTCATTGCTGTGATTAGAAACCATGACCAAGGCAACTCTTATCAGGACAAATTTAATTGGGCTGGCTTGCAGTTTCAGAGGTTCAGTCCATTATCATCAAGTGCAAAAACATGGCAGTGTCTAAGCAGGCATGGTGTAGAAGGAGCTGAAAATCTTACATCTTGATCTGAAGACTGCTAGAAGAAGACTATTTTCCAGGCAGCTAGGATGAGGGTATTAAAGCCTATGCCCATAGTGACTCACCTACTCCAACAAGGCCACACTTCCTAATAGTGCTACTTCCTGGGGCCAAGCATATACAAAGCATCACATTCCACTCGCTGGCCTTCATAGGCTTCTTCAAACACCTGAATCTTTGAAAGCCATAAGATAGCCATAGCATAATAAAAATATACCTTTAGTCTAACTTTTAAACTCACCATAGTCTATAGCAGTCTTAACAATGTTAAAAGTTCATAGTCTCTTCTGAGATTCATCCAATCACTTAACTTTAATCTCCAAAGCAAGACAGGAAACCAACTGAACAAACTCCAAACTCTGCAACTGCATGTCTGATGTCAAAGTTTTCTTTAGGTCTCCAACTTCTTTTTCATCTTTTTGACTGCATCAAATTTCTTCATCCTGGGCTGTTTCCACTCCATGTTATTAGCTTTCATCAACAAATATCCCACACCTCTGGCATCTCAAACATCTTGGGGTCTCCAAGGCAACTTCAACATTGTAGCTTCAACATTATAGTGTTCCAATGTTGGAGAACCACACAGATCTTCTGGCCTCTTCCATCCATTCTACAGCTTTGCATTCTATAGCACTCAAAGCTTTCGTTGACTCCTCTACTGTGCTGCTGTTTTGGGTGATCATTCCATGGTACTGGCATCTCCAACATTCTGGGATCTTCTGCTGCAACTAAGCTTCACCAGTAGCCTCTCATAGGCCTCTTCATGTTGCTGCCTCAATTTATTTGTATGACCCTTTCCGTAGTGGGATGTCAAGTGCAACTGAGCCTGTACCTTCATCAATGGCCTTCCCTGACCTCTCATAGTCCCAAGCCTCAGTTGCTTTTCATGACACCCTCATGTCTTCAAAACCAGTACCACCTGGGTTGGGTGACTCTTACGCATTCCCAAGTACAGCTGCAGTACAAGGTATAACCTTGGCTATCCTGTGATACACAGCTTCTTTGTCCTCTCAGTAAATAATTCCCAGAAGATATTACCCAAGTCATGATGCTCTTTTCTTAATCACCATTAATTACTTAGCTTCAGCTAACTAGCATCAGTTGTCCCAGTAGTCTCACTCTCCTCTTGACTATAAAGCCAGAGCCAAACAGCCAAAGCTACTGAGTTCTGCTGCTTGCTAGGACTAGAACATAATCAATCCCCTTGTTCTATTACATTATCATTAGCTTTAGTTTGGCCATCCTGGAACTTGGTCTATAGTCTGACTTTGAACTCAAAGATCTACATACTTGCCTCCTAAGCACTGGGATTTAAGGGATGGTCCACCAAGCCCAGATTTAAGTTTTTCATTACTAGGAACTTGCTCTGTACCAGGATGACCTTGAACTCACAGTATTTGCCTTTGCCTCCTGGAATTAAAGGCTTGGACGACTACTATGCCTGGACCTAAATTTAACTGAGTGTGATCTTGCTCCACAATCCCCACTCCCTTAATTCAATTTAATATCTTGAACACAGTATTCAGCTCCATTTCACTTCCTGGTATACCTTTAATACTCTATCATATATTTTATATTTTTCTTTCTAAGCTTGTTACTCTTGTTCAAAACAGTCTTCATGAGATTTAACCAGAGAACATGTCTCTGCTGGGATTTTTTGAGACTTTTCTTTGTCAATGCAATTAATACAAATCTCTTTATCTTAGCCTCAGGTGGACTCTTTAGACAGGGGCAAAAAGCAGCCACATTTTTTTTTTCAACAAAATATAGCAAAAAACAGTTTCTAGGCCACATACTGAAATTCTTCAACATTGAAACTTCTTGGGTTAGGTCTGCACAGTTCAAATCACCCTCAGGAAAAAAATATTTCACAGCTCTACTATGATAGCCCATTAAGCTCCACTTAATCCCACTGTTTTCCAAATCCAAATTTCCAAAATCCACTTTCTTCCAAACAAAAGCATGGTCAGGCTTTCAAAGCCACACCCCACTCCTGGTACCAACTTCTCTCTTAGTAAAGTTTTCATTGCTGCTACAAACAGACATCATGACCAATGCAACTCTTATAAGAACAGCATTAAATTGGAGCTGCGTTATAGTTTCCAAGTTTTGGTCCATTATCATCAGAGAGCATGGCAATGTCTAGGCAGGCATGGTGCAGGAAGAGCTGAGAGATCTATGTCTTATCTGAAGGCTCCTAAGAGAAGATTAGCTTCCAGGCATCTGGTCAGGATGAGGATAGTAAAGCCCACATCCACAGAAACACACCTACCCCAACAAAGCTACACCTTCTAATAGTACTACTTCCTGGGCCAAGCATGTACAAACCATCACAATATCCAATGCTTATACACTAGGATACAGTTAGAATCCTAGTAACTTGATAGCAGAATCAATAGATGTATTGGAAACATGAGGATTCTATTTGTGAAAAGATAGATAATATGCTGGGAATAAAGCTTAGTGTCATATTTAAAATGTATCTCTTAACTATTATTTTTATTTGAGCAATTGTAGTAAATAACTGCCTTTTATGACATCCCCATGTAAAGCTTTGTGTGAGCATTCATTTTGTTTTCCTTTTGTGTAAGCATCTGTGAATACAAACTATCAGCCATCTAATAAACTACTGTAAAATAATTGGCTTAAAAATTTTGCTTCTGAGTTCACTCTGAGTCTAGTTAAATTGATTGCCATTTGTCCTTAGCATAATTAAAATTTACCTGTGTCATTTGTATTTTGGATTTTCAAATACTAGGCATTTAAAAAAATAATATATATATTCTGAGTTATATAGATTTTTTGTCTCTCTCAGGATATAGTTGTTATTATCTCCATTCATATTTTTAAGATCTCATAATTTCTAAACTAGATCCCAGTGGCCTACAAATTATATGCAGTTTCATCATCTGTTATGGCCTCAGGTAGATTATGTGCTCAAACACTCAAAACCCTAAAGCTTCAGTCGTCTGCTGATTGACAGGTGTGTGGCAAGGACCACATGCTCTGTTCCATCTGCCTGAATCTCCATTTCATTTTCTGCAGAGCTCCTGTGCACTTCTTTTCTGCCAGAACACTTACACAATTGGATGAGAGTTAATCTCAACAAACCTACGGATCCCTCCCATTTCAGAGTCTGATATTCCGTGTCTTGTAGGACTGTTTCTTATCACACATGAATATTATATACTTGACTTTTTTTCTATTTTCAATAAAATCAGCCACTTTCAGTTACAAAAACCAAGAATTCAGATCTCTGGTCTGGATTGAATTTCCCATCTTTGGAGTGAAAAGCAAAGTCATTGGCCTCTTTTTTTTTTTTTTTTTTCTGATTTGACTTGATTTCCAGCTTACAGAAATCAGAAATATTTTTGAAAACTTTCACTAGTGTATGTTTATATTCTAGAAAAGGAAACATCCCATATTGACAATTTTTTTTTTTGTTTTGACAAGCAATGGCTCTTGGGATTTCCATTCATATTCATTATAAATATAATACATTTTAAAGAAAATATCTAAAATTTGAGACTTACATGATAATGACACATGTGGATAATATCCAAGGCTTTCAAGGATTGGTGTATCTGGAATAGTAGGACTGAACAAAAATTTAAAATAGTTGCAAGGCTTCCGTGGAACTGTTACTAGCCAGTCACCTTGGATCCTTTATTTCTACCAAGAAAGAAACTATAGAGAAGCCAGGAGAAACTCGTTCAGTTCTCCTCTTTGTCAACTGTTATATCCCATGGCATCAGATGAAAGGAAACATTAGCAGCACACAGTGGGCACAATTGCAGGTACCACCCTCTACTGGAATGGAGTTAGCAGATGTTCTGGTTCAGATATTCAGCCCTAGGAATATTGTAGGTCTTATTTATGCCTAGGAATTTAGAATTCCTCAGCACTGGTCAGCAGCAGTTGTTACATTTTCTAGATATAACATGTCCCTCCTCTCTTACAGTCTCCATTGCTGTTCCCCCTGCTGTTATTGACCTTGTCACATCACTGCCAACTCTGAAACCTCAGCTTCTTTACTTCTGAGGTTGTCATGGCTGTACCTCTGTAGTTATTGAAGCCACTTACTCTTTGGAATTGGCCCAGGTGCCTTGACCCTGATGCCTTACTATTCACCATAGTTCTGCCTTTCCTTCATTTATCAAATAAATGTCCACTTCACTGCACTTCACTGCTCCTGTAACTTGACATGTGAACTCTAGGCTCTACCCCTTATTCAGTTGTCAAGCATCCAGTCTGTTTCACTGTACTTGGAACTCTCCTGTCTCTGCCACAGTTGCTCATTTGTTAACATCTCTGTAGTGTAATATTTCAGCATCAGAGAAGAAAGGATAAAATGACGTCTTGCATAAACAGTGAGTGGTGTTTTACCAATATCAGCAAATCTTTCATACTAATGAGATTCTGAGTTACACCAATCTCGGGAATGCCCTTTTAACAGCAAGCACAATCTTTCTGACATCAGTAATTTTAAAGCTTTTCAATTTACATTTAAATTAACATATGAAATAATGAATTACACACACACACACACACACACACAACACACACATATACACCGTTCCTTTTCTTTACACACTGATATTTCCTTACGGATATCTCCTTTTTTTCAGTAGTCTGACAAACTTATTAGTTAATTAATTAATTAATTGTTTTTGAGACCAGGCCTCTTGTAACACTAGTTGTCTAATAGTTTACTTTATAGCTAAGATTGACCTTGAATTTACATCTTTCTATGTACACTATTCACAGTCTGGAATTGCAGACATTCCCCATTAACTTCTTTTATTTTCAATCCTAATAACCTAAATTATTACAGCTTTAATTGTGAACAACCCTTCAATATAGACAATATTACCTTTGGAGAAAAGAAACATCGTATTTCTTTTTACAAATAGTAAAATAGTAGCATAGCATTAAGTAGCACATGTTTTTATCCAAATAAATAATCTATAATAATTACAATGTCCATATGGATTATTTTTTGTTAAGAAGAACTGAGAAGTAAAAATAAATTGCGTGATTTATCATTTTCTGATATGAAATAACTTTAAAAGCTCCTTACTTCTTTCTTGTTTACTGTAAAGGTCAGCAGGTGCTGAGAGTGAAGGGAAAATCTGCACAGCTTCATTTTGACATAGAAAATCCTCAGCAGGGAAGGAGCTGCATCTGATGAAGGCATTGTTTAATTATGTTCTTTGCAAAGATGGGATCTCAGGTGTTAACTGCACCTCCATGTCTGTGTACACAAATGACTTCAAGGAGTGCCACTGTGTCTCTGGGACTCCACTACAGGCTGCCTGAGGATTTTGAAATTATTTCTGGGTTTGTATGCACACCTTTGAGATTTTTCTTATTGATAATGACTTCTAAATAATAAAGATCTGTTCTGATACATTATGAAAAACACAAAAGACATGGAAAATATAAACAAAGGAACTTTTCATGGGAACCGAGGCTTTTTTTTGACACAGACGTGATTTATACAACTTAAATTAAGCCACTTTAAAACTTGCATTTTGAACATCAAAGAAGAGAGTCTGAAACCCCAATCTGGCACACAGTTTACATAGATGCTAATGGTGAAGTACAAGAACTAATGCTGTTCAGTACTTTCAGTTTAGAAGAACATTTGTGTCATGTTCTTGCCCTCATTGTGATCCATTAGTAAAATGGCTTTGCCGTATTCCATAAAATAAAAGTGATTTATTCCGAAGCTGCGATTAGTCTTTGGACTCACGCTGCATTTTCAGCTGTTAGGAAGTTAGTGTATCCAATAGGAATGCATTCTACATCTGAGGCTGTGGAAAAACATTTGCCAAGAGGCAAAAGAAAATTGACTTGAACAATTCAGAGATTCGATGTAAATGAGCTGCTGTTCTGTTATTGTTTCTGCTTTCAGATTTTCCTGTTCATTGCAATCTATCAACAGTACAGGTAGGGAAATTATATGCACAATATTATCATATTTTCAAAATTGAATTGAGCTACATAAATGTTTTTTTTATAAATAGAAATATTATTACTTAATATAGCTAGATAATTTTTCTTTATTTGAGTGGCATAAGTAAGCAAAATAATACAAGGAAGATAATCTTTAACTTGAGACTTCTGTCTCCTACAACAGTATTCTCTGTTGTAAATTATTCTGGCCATAATTTGGGGACCTGAAGATGTCCTATCAAAGAGATTTATAGAGCCAGAATTTTTACTAATTAAGGAATAAAAGGACAACATTTCCTTTGTCAGGAGGTTGACCTGATGTACTTTGTTAGAGATAACAGGAACCAATCCTAAACGACAACAGCAAACAACACCAACACTTGATAAAGTTAGCACAATCCAAATTTAAAATTATACTCCCAGAGATACATTCATTTAAAGACCACAGAACTAGCATAAAACAGGAAACGAGCAATGAAATAGAAATGATGATTCACATCTGTACCAACACCCACACAGTCACATAATTCATTGACAATGTAACCAACAATATATATTAAAGAAAAGACACTATCTTCAACAAACCATGTTGGTAAAATCTGATGGTTTTGTAGAAGAATAAAACTTGATTTCTATTTCGCTTCCTGAAAAAAAATAACAACTTTTAAATGGTTTGAAGACCTGAGGATTAGACCTGGTACCCAGAATCCAACAGAGAAAAAGTAGAAAATTTATTTTAACTTGTTGAACCAGGAGAGGATTTTCTGACCAGGCTTCTGCTGGCAGTTATTAAAATCTCAATAAATAAATGGGACCTCATGAAATTAAAACACTCCTGAATATCCAAGGACAGCATCACTTAATCAAGAGACAACCTAAGAAAGAAAACTTATCTCTAGCTGGAAGGTGGTGGCGCACGCCTTTAATCCCAGCACTTGGGAGGCAGAGGCAGGCAGATTTCTGAGTTCGAGGCAAGCCTGGTCTACAGAGTGAGTTCCAGGACAGCCAGGGCTACACAGAGAAACCCTGTCTCGAAAACAAAACAAAAAAAAAAAAAAAAAAAAAAAAAAAAAAAAAAGGAAAAAAGAAAAATTATCTCTGACAGAAGGTTACTACATGGAACATAAAACGAATTAAAAAGTTTTGTAATCAAGAAAACACACAATCTAATAAAAATTCATCAACGAAACTAAGATAAGATCTCTAAAAAATTCAATGTTAATGGATGAGAAACATTTAAAACATGTTCAACATCCTTAGCCATTAAGGGAATGAAATAAAAATTGCTTTGAGATTTTTATCTTACCCGATAAGAATGCAGAATGGCTAAGATTTTTAAAATGACAAATACTTGCTTGAACGTCGGTAAAGGGCAAAATGTATTGACTACTATTTTTCTGCTAACAGAATACAGCAATAAAATCACTCCTAATAACATGTTGTTATATTCATTGATTAGTGCAATTGTTAAACCTTCATCTGAGAAGCTTCTTCTTTCAGTAAATGGTAATGAACACTAAGACCCTCAACTGGAAAATGTGCACAGAGTAATATATGTTTGAGTACTCAATCCGAAATGAGTTGCCTTAATCAAATTCTTCTCATCAAACCTCAGGGATCTATGTTAAATTGGAGGCAGAAATACTTTAAGAGACAGAAGTGAAGGATGACTTCAAGGATAGAATGTCTTTCAGACACAGCAGAGCAAGTGAATATATTAACTAATAGGGACTGCAAAAACATGCCAAAGATCTATACATGTTCTCAGTGGATGCCACACACTAAACAGTAGTTGGCCAACACACAAAATACTTCATGTTTTCTCGTGTGTGTGTGTGTGTGTGTGTGTGTGTGTGTGTATTTTAATTTGGTTGGGTAATTTTTTTGTCTTATTGATTTGTTGCTTATTTTATTTTGATTTGCATTTTTTGCTTGAAAGAAAGAATATGAAGTTGGATGTGTAGAGAAATATGAAGGATCTGGAAGGATTTGGAGATGAAAGAATATGATCAAAATACATTATGGAAAAAATAATTTTGTTAAGAAATAAATCTAAAGAATTCTCTATGACTACCAAAGAAAGTATCCAATATTTTTCTTAATACTATATTATTTAATTTATATTTCTTCTTAAGGCTGACCTGTAAAGAAAGATTATACATTTAAATTATTTTTAGACCTTTTATTGGGTTCTAATTATAATCCTATTTGTAATAACTCTAGTATTATTTTTCCAGACCTATTAGGAGACCCTGACAAGTACATACCAGCAAACCCACTTAATACTCCTCCACATATTAAACCAGAATGATACTTCCTATTTGCCTATGTTATCCTTCGTTCCATTCCTAATAAATTAGGGGTCATGTTAGCTCTAATCTTATCTATCTTAATCCTAGCCTTTCTACCTTTCCTTCATACTTCAAAACAACGCAGCCTAATTTTTTGCCCAATCACCAAGCCTTATATTGAATTCTAGTAACAAACCTACTTATCTTAACCTGAATTGGAGGTGGTTATTTTATTTATTTACATTTTAAATGTTGTCCCCCTTCCCTATTTTCCCTCTCCAACCCCCCAATACCATCCTATTTGCCCTGTTTCTATAAGGGTGCTCCCCCAACCACCTACCCACTCCTGCCTCACTGCCCTAGCATCTCCCCTGTGCTGGGACATCAAGCCTCCACAGGACCAAGGGCCTCCCCTCTCACTGATGCCAGATAAGGCAATGCTCGGCTACATATGCAGCTGGAACCATTCATGAGTCCCTTCATGTGTATTCTCTGGTTGGTGGTTTAGTCCCTGGTAGCTCTAGGGGATCCAGTTAATTGATATTTTTGCTTTTCCTATGGGGTTGCAATCCCCTTCAGCTCCTTTGGTCCTTCCCCCAACTCTTCCATTGGGATTCCCATGCTCAGTCTAATGGTTGGTTGTGAGCATCAACCAACCATTGGTCGGTACTGCAGAGCATCTCAGGGAACAGGAATACCAGACTCCTGACAGCAAGCTGTCTTTTCATCAGCAATGTGTCTGAATTTGGTGTCTGCAGATTGGATGGATCCCTAGGTAGAGCGTGTCTAGATGGCCTTTCCTTCAGTCTCTGCCCAATTCTCTTCTGAATTTCCTTAGACAAGAAAAATTCTGGGTTAAAATATTTAAGATGGGTGAGTGGCCACATCTCTGAACTAGGGATGGTACCTATCCACTGGATAAGGTCTCTACAGATTCTAATTTACCTTTGTTGGGTATTTCTGCTAACGTCATCCCTATTAGAACCTGTGAACCTCTTGCTTCCCTGGCATCTGAGACTTTCAAGTTTCACCCATTCCAGTTCCCCAACCCCCACTGCAACATATTTCTATTCAATTTCCTGACCTTCTGTACTTCTCCTCTGTATTCTCTCACACCTGATCTTACCCTTTTCCCTGCCCCCTTCTCTCCCTCCCAGGCCCCTCCATCCCTCTACCTTCCATGATTATTTTGTTCCCCCTTCTAAGTAAGGCTGAAGCATCCACACTTCAGTCTTCCTTCTTCTTGAGCCTCATATGATCTGTGAGTTATATCATGGTCATTTTGAGCTTTGGGCTAATATACACTTATCAGTGAGTACAAACCATGTCTGTTCTTTTGTGACTTAATTACTTCTATCAATGAAATTTTCTAGTTCCATACATTTGGAACTAGAAATTTTTTCTCATTGTCTAAAGCTCAAGTTGAAGTGGGTCAAGGATCTCCACATAAAACCAAATACACTGAATCTATAAAAAGAGAAAGTGGAAAAGAGCCTCAAACACATCAACACAGGGAAAATTTTCCAATGGCTTAGATTCTAGGAGAAACTATTGACAAATGAGATCTCATAAAATTGAAAAACTTCTGTAAGGCAAAGGAGACTATCAATAGCATAGAATGGCAACCCACAGATTAGGAAACTATCTTTACCAACTCTACATCCAATATAGGGCTAATATCCAATATATACAAAGAACTCAAGAAGTTAAACTCTAGAGAACCAAACAACCCTATTAAAAATTGGGGTCCAGAGCTAAACAAAGAATTTTCAACTGAGGTATCTCAAATAGCAGAGAAGCACCAAAAAAGTGTTCAACATCCTTAGTTGTCAGGGAAAGGCAAATCAAAATGACCCTGAGAATTCACCTCACACCAGTCAAAATGGCTAAGATCAAAAACTCAGGTGACACCAGATGCCAGCGAGAATGTGGAGAAAGATGAACACTCCTCCATCGCCCATGGGAATGCACTCTGGAAATAAGTCTGGTAGTTCCTCAGAAAATTGAACCTGAGGACCCATCTATACCACCCTGGGCATATACCCAAAAGATGCTCTAACATATAACAAGGACACATGCTCCACTATGTTTATCGTAGCCTTATTTATAATAGCCAGAAGCTGAAAACAACCCAGATTTCCCTCAATGGAAGAATGGATACAGAAATGTTGTACATTTACACAAGGGAGTACTACTCAGCTATTAAAAACAATGGCTTCATGAAAATGTTTATCTCTTAATATCCATCCTAAAAGAGGAGGTAGCACTGACCTAGACAATATTCAATAACCCTGTGTTTGTGTATGTGTCTGTGTGGGATTTTGTCTGTGTTTTTTAGAAAATATAGATCTCCAAATGTGTTGTTCATGAATGACTTATACTTTATTTTCATTTTATCATTAATATTCTTTATATTTTTATTTTAAATAGCTATATACAGAAATAGAACAAAGAATTAAAGTAGAATTTTAGAAATCTCTTATGTATACCATGGACACCATCATGTACTTTGCCAAAATAAATATAAGGTTTCTTGTATTTTAGTGACACTTTCCCCATGAAAATAATTATCTTAAAGGAAAGAAATCCTTCTTATATTCAACTAACTACTGAAGGTAAGTCAACATTAACTATTAGATTGGATTTCATGCTAATGTTGATAATGAATGATCAAAAGGAACTTCTGAGCAAGAAGATGGGGCTATAATATTTCAAGACCTTAAAGACTATGGTTTGTCTTCTTCCCATAGTTTCTGATCAAAACTAAGGCATATCTTAACAGAAAATAGTTTCTTTCATCTTCTTCCATCTATTAAAAACTTAAGTTTAGGTATAAATATATCTTATTATATTATTCTATACACAATCATATGTAACAATTAAAATAGTAAGATATTTTTCAAAATATACAGGATATCAAACAAACTGTTAGAAACAGACATTATTAGTTGATGCCAGCTCTATAAATTCTTTGGTTCTTCTAAGTCCATTTTATTCTCTGCATGCACATAGATAGATGAAGAAAATGTAAACAAATAAATATAAATAAAAGAGGATAGATAGATAAATAGGCAGATGGTAGACAGATTGGATAGATAGATAGATAGATAGATAGATAGATAGATAGATAGATAGATAGATAGAGGCAGATAATTTTTCCACTCTATTTTAACAGGCTACTTTTAAGACAGGAGTATATGTGTCTCTTTGACATAGTGATTTCATATATATATATGCACACGTACACACACACACATATATATATATATATATATATATATATATATATAATATATATATATGCAACTTCTATACTGTCTCCTATAATGTAAGCATTAGTTTACTAGCCAGCGAGCGGTGGCACACCGCTCTAGTCTCTGCACCGCTCTAGTCTCTGTGCTCCGGAGTCGTGAGGCTCAGTCCATCCCTGGTTCGAGTCCCGTCCCTACCACAATTCCATGAATTGTGGGGAAAAAAAACTTTTACAGAGTGAGTTCCAGAAAAGTCAGGGCTACACAGAAAACCCTGTCTCGAAAAACCAAAAAAAAAAAAAAAAATGCATTAGTTTACATTCACAACAAAAAGTGGTTAAGGTCTCTATATCAGCCTTACTGTCTTTTATTTTAGTATCTAGATAGACATCCTAGTCAGTGATGCATGATGCATCTTTGTATCTTTGTATTGCATTTCTTGTATAGTGAGTGATGTCTTACATATTTCATTTACCTGTTACCCATTTGTATGTTTTCTTTTAATAGATGTCAAGTTGGGTCTTCTCTTCATCATTATATATCTTAACTTCTTTAGAGTGAGGCAATACAGTGCACTATAGCATAAAAGAAAGCAATGGAATAAAGAAAAATCAGTTCTTGATGCCAGCTAGTAAATGTTTTGTCATTGAGACTATGGGGCTTGTGTTTATTGTAAGTGGCATGTTAAGCACAGAATAGTTTATTGCTCTGTCTATATACATCACCTTGCATACACTTGTACCAGTCAGAGAGATAAGTAAATTAATTCCTGTAACAGAATACTCTGCCTCTTGCTGATCGTGAACTCCCGTACAGTTCTGAACACTTCTATTTTAATGACATTTTCTCTGTCCCTCTCATCGTACTGCTTTGTCGAGTGACAGTGATTTAGGCTCACACAGTAGAAGCTTTGATCTGATGATGTGTGACTGAGTTCCGCCCTCTTCTAACATAGTCATTCCATCTCTTTCTCTAGTCGCTGTATATTGTTCATCCTTGGTGTCACCTGTCACCACAAAGAGCAGTGTACAAATAGGAATGTGACATGGGAAGAAACTTGTCCATTTTGTGATGTGAAGTCTATTAAAACCCTGCCAAGTCGCAGTTTGAATGTCCCTCTGTAGCTCTGTCACAGGAAAAGCAGAACTTACATGACAGTGTTTTTTTTTTTTTATCACATATGCAGATCTTAGCTTTGAGATATTAAATATGTACATTCCAGGTGACAACTACCTGAATTAAAGCCAGGAAACTAGAAAGAAGAACTCATGACTACAAAAAAAGTGGCTTATACAGAAGGCGTAGGGGAGAAAATAGAACAAAATAAAAGGTGGAAACTGGGAAATAAGTGAATATCTGGAGTAGCTAGGAATGGATATAAAGAAATAGCAGTGTTGGGGGATAATCAAACAAAATAAAATATTTAGGAAAATACCCTATGGAAGGTTATTAGTTTGCAAGCTGATTCATAATAAACAGCAAAAGTAGCAATTTTATCATACTACCTGTCTCTTTGAGATCTACTCTGAGTAAGATGGCTAATTCAGTGTGCAGAACTTTTGCTGTACCTCCTTCCTGGGCCTGTTCATTTGTATTTGTGAAATGAACAATTTACCAGCTTCCCACGCAACTACTCAATAAGCAGTTGTTCTTTCTGGATCTAGGTTCCCTCTTCCACAATGTACTTTCTCTCAAAGTGTTGACAGGAATGTTCTTTCTACTGGCATTGGAGAAAGACAATTCTCCGATCTTGTCTCCCTAGAGGACCTTCCCATTCTTTTTTTTATTGGATATTTTATTTATTTACATTTCAGATATCATCCCCTTTCCTCATACCCAGCCCCAGAACCCCCCCCCATCCTCCCCTCCTTTTTGCTTTTATACCATTATGATTACATGCAAGCGTTTGGCCCTTACAATTCTTAAACATGAGACTTTCTTCCATCTCTAAAACCACTGTTTCCTGAAACAAAGAAATACAATATGATTCTCTGGTTTTAAGAACACATGTGCTTAGACTATATAGTTTCAGATAAACCAGAGAGATCTTCTCATTTCAAGGTCATTAATTTTTATCTCAAACCCTTTGCCAGGTACTTGCAGAGATTCTGGGAATTTAGACAGAAACATCTTCTCTAGGGAAGATCATTAGTCTGTCTATCATCATTTGATCTGGGTCAATGAATACTCCTGAATAATGAGAAAGGAGGAGTCTCAGACTGAAGGGAATCATAGTATGTGCCAGACAGGTCCAGTTTTGAAGCATGTATACACTGAAAAATTACAAAGAATTTATTTAGCACATGCCACCTAGAAGGCCTATGCTAGAATTTAAGCTCCTAACCACTGTAACAAAGATAGACTTTCACTTTTTTTTAGTAGCAAAATGAAGATTACATTAGAATATAATATACAAAATATGTCAAATATCTAAAACAGAAAAATCAAAATATTGCCTTATTAAGAAAATATAGAGAGACTCTGTCAGTCTCGAAGTAGCATACATGACACATATGGGTGAGCTACAGAAGAGTCCCAGGTATCTTTCCAATGTAAAACCATCTACTTATTCATACAGGTTACAGCTAAAGTAGAAGTTTCAATGTTTAAAATTCAAGTTCCTTAAAATCTTTGATTAATCAATACCTAAGTCTTTTCTAAATTTTAAGATTCTTAGAAGAATTGCACACCAGGACTACATGGTGGTCATCAGTAAGAACAACTTTTAAAAGAAGCAGGAATTTAGATCAAGAATATTGTGCTGGGCAGTGGTGGCGCACGCCTTTAATCCCAGCACTTTGGAGGCAGAGGCAGGCGGATTTCTGAGTTTGAGGCCAGCCTGGTCTACAGAGTGAGTTCCATCCAGGACAGCCAGGGAGGGCTACACAAAGAAACCCTGTCTCGAAAAACCAAAAATAAATAAATAAATAAATAAATAAATAAATAAATAAATACCCAAAAAAAAAGAAAGTAAAAAAAAAGAATATTGCATGTATTTAGCATGTATGGTATATAAAGCACTGGATTCTCTGTCTAGGACCAAAATATAACTATCCAAACAAATAAATAATAAGAGCTACTGAAATTTACCATACTCAGGTTGATATTTTCCTAGTTTCATCCCTTTGCCTGCAAAATTCAGGATGTCTTCATTCTTCATAGCTTAACAGTATTACATTGTGTAAATGTGTCACACTTTTCTGTATTCATTCTTCTGTTGTGGACATCTGGATTGTTTCCAGCTTCTGCCTATCACAAAAAGGCCACTACGAACATATGGAACATTTGCCCCTGTGGTATGATGGGACATCTTTTGGGCATATCCCCAAAAGTGGTACTGCTGGGTCTTCAGATAGATCTATTTCCAGTTTTCTGAGGAACCTCGAGATTGATTTCCAGAGTGGTTGTACCAGTTTGCAATCCCACCAACAATGGAGGAGTGTTCCTCTTTTCTCCACATCCTCCCCAACATGTGTTGTCACTTGAGGTTTTGATCTTAGCCATTCTTATTGGTGTAATCTGGACTCTCAGGGTCATTTTGATTTGCATTTCTTTGATCATTAAGGACTTTAAACATTTCTTTAGGTGCTTCTCAGTATTCGAGATTTCTCTGTTGTGAATTCTCAATTTAGTTCTATACCCCATTTTTTGATTGAATTGTTTGGTTTTGTGGTGGTTAGCTTCTTGGTTTCTTTATATATTTTGGATATTAGCCCTCTATCACATGTGGGGTTCATGCATGAACTGCAGGGATGGAAATTAAGTGGAGCCTGAGGAAAAGAAAGTCCAGCAACAGGCCCAAAGTGGGATCAGCTCAAGGGGAGGTCCCAAGGGCTGACACTATTACTGAGGCTATGGAGCACTCACAAAAAGAGACCTATCAAGACCGTAGTCCGAAGACCCAACAAGCAGCTGAAAGAGTCAGATGCAGATATTTTCACCCAACCAGTGGACAGAAGCTGCCCACCTTTGTGGTTGAATTAAGAAAAGGCTGGAAGAAGCTGAGGAGGGTGGTGACCCTGTAAGAACACCAGCAATGTCAATTAACCTGGACCCCTGAGATCTCTCAAACACTGGACCAGAAACCAGGCAGCATACATCAGATGATTGAGACCTCCAACACATATACAGCAGAGGACTGCCAGGTCTGGGTTCAGTCAGAAAAGATGAACCTATCCCTCAAGTTACTGGAGGCTCCAGGAAGTTTACAGGTCTAGTTGGGTAGGGGTTGGGTGGTGGGGACATCCTCATGAAGACAGGCAGGAGGAGAGGATGTATAAGATTTGGAACAGTCGGAGGGTGGCCGGAAAGGGGGTGGATTAAAATCTGGAATGTAAATAAATAAATAAATAAATAAATAAATAAATAACAAAAAAGAGCTACCGAAACTTAATGTTAAATCAAAATCTTTAGTTTAAACTTTAGTGAGGGAAATAAAGCCAGTTATTTTACTTGCATAGAAAACTAGGATATAGATACTCATGTATATACATACAAATGTGTGAATGAATATATCACTGTATATAATATATAATTAGGTATATAATATATGATATACAGTGTATATATAGTATATATATATATATATATATATTAAGATACATAGATACACTGATTCTTCATGAAATTCTCTTGAATACTATTTTATTCTTGAAGTAAAATGATATTAAAAAAATTGAACATTAGCTTGGAAACCAGAGACTGTGTAAATAATGGTTTCTGATGGCAGTTTCAGTCACTCCTTCTTTGGTTATGTCATCTTTGAAGACCCCATTAGTGAACTTCAGCTGCCATGGCATTACAATGATGACAAGAACAATCTAAATAGTACAACCTAGAAACAAAACAGTAGAGACTCTGTTTGAATGAACTGTTGCCATTTTTTGATATCATACTACATACTTCCCTTCAACAGGTACTTCACTTTATTTTCCTTACATAAATATGTAATACCACATTTCTAAACATTTAACATTTATTTATTTCTATTTAAGGAGCACTTATGCTTTTTAAATATATTTAACAATGTTTATAAAGTCCTTAATATTTTGTTTATCTTAATGCCATTAAGAGATTATAAAACTTATAGACAAAGAGATATGAAAACTTTACATAGTTAATAATTTATACAATTAATAGGGTTAAAAAGCAAAGAGAATCAAACTCATTGGAAACAAGATAAATTAGCTTATTATTTTTCTAGGTTAAATTCATGTTGAGATTTAAGAAAAATAGAAGAGAGTAACAAGCTTAAAACAAATAGCCAAATAGGAGCAGCCTGCATGCTAGTAAGCTTCTTTGGGTCCTATATAAGTAAAAATGTTATCATGTGTAGATAAGTACACATGGGCTATTCTTCACCCACAAATGAAAAGGTAAAATTGTAAGGCTACCTGAGAGCCAACATTCATTTTAGATGTAAGAGATGTTAGTAATGTGTCTGGATTTTAAAGACTGTTCCAAAGACTTAGAGTATTATCATAACTATAATATTTTGAGAGTTTGGAAGACAAAAGATGACAAGATTTATGATACCCAATATCAAATAGACCTTTGTGCTAACTCAAGGTCTCTTTAAATTTCCTGATAAATTCATCTTCCTTGAGGCTATTGCAATTACTTCTTCATTTAAAAGAAAATCTTCATCCCTTCACTGCACAGTAAATTACACCCCATCCTTTTTTGATAGATTGCATCAGATAGAAAATCCTTTAGGTTTCTTCTTTTGAAATTCTTTATGTTGCATTCAAAAATTAGTAAAAAAAAATATATATATCATTTAATAGACATGCTATACAAAGCACTTTGTCACATGTTGTTAAATCACAGCAAGGGAATCAGAACAGTAACCTATAACCAAAACTGTGCCATTTCAGAGAGACTATGAAAGATTTTACATGTATGAAAAATGTGCTTCTGTGTTTGAATAAGGTTTTTATTTTCACAAATTTTCTGCATTTGCATTTACACTTTATACTTTATTTCAAAGTTATTTTAAAATGTGCATGAGCCCTTCACCTCATGTGTTAGAAAGAAAGCTGTCAGGGATTGGGAGATGATGTAGTAGGTAAGCACACTTGCTGCTCTGATAGAGGCTCCTGAGTGGTTAACAGCCAACCACATGGTGGTAGCTTTCATTCTAGATGATTGAAAACAGTCCTCTGGCCTCATCAAACACTGCCATGTTTATCTACACAATGATACATGCATACCAAAACAGTTAAACATATTACATAATATAAAAACATGATCTAATTTGTTTATGTACCTTTGATCAAAAAATATATATAAAGCAATAAATCTTGTAGGTTAAACTCACAAAATTCCATACTCCAGTGTTAGTGCTGCTTGTCCAATGAATGACTGAATGCAAATAATCAAACAGAGATCAGAACCTGAACACCAAACAGTAGAACCTAACTTTCAGAAGCAATCAACCCTTGAAGGTTACGTTAGGGCACAGACAGGCATAATGAAAGTTCTTGTTTGGGGTAAAACTTAAAAAAAAAAAAATCAAAACCCTGCGAACTTATCTGGTTTTCCAGGCTGCCATTATATGACAGTGACGTCAACTTACTTTTGCCTTTTAAGATCAAATCTTTCCCTCTTACTGAAACTCTCTCTTTAGCATCCTAGAAGTCACTTGAATCTTTAGTTGCATTCTATTCAGACATGCAATAGTCAGGATATGTACATATTCAAATAAACCTTATTAATAAAATCACACTTGTTCAAGACATTATGATCATCCAACTTTTGCCTTACTTCCCTTCTTAAATTCTCTGCAATCATAGTGTTTATTTTTTTTTTCTGAACTATAACTAAATGTAAATACTATTGCCAAAATCAACAGTGCTCTTCTTTGGCAAAATTGAATATACCTTTTTGTCTATATATGTCTTTTTATAAATCATCAGTTTTACTGTTTAATGACTTCCAACCACCAATATTATCTAGTGATATTAAATCATCTTTCATAATTATCAATAATCCTTTCTCAGAAAGAGTTCACAAGCCCTAAATAATTTGGGATGAAACCTAAACTTGTATTCACTTTTCAACCAAGTTGCTTTTCTCTTCACTTCTCCCACTGTTCTTCATCCCAGCTGTGTCCACACCATTCACTTCATCATGCCCTTAAACCATTACACTGTCTCAAACAGGAGAAGTGAGCTTCAACTGAGTCATCATATTCTTTCTCCTCTACAGGGAAGTTTATTCTAGCCTGTTTTATACATTATATATAATATATGTAATAATATATAAATATATTGATATAGAGTTTTTGTGGTGATTTTTGTTGTATTATGACTGGATTAAACTCCTTGAAATTGAATCCTCATTATATTATCAATGTCTAGATCTGGTGCTAACCATTTTTGTTAAATCAGTATTTACTTACATCAGGGCTTTGTATTATTGTCCATGTAGACGGGATAGTTTAGAAATATGTTCACAGAGACTCATAGATTAACATTCATATTATAAAAACCCACAAAATAAAAGGAAAATAATAAAGCCATTCAATTTGAAAATCTGAAAAATAAAAAACATTTTGATTAATAGGGTTTCCTATACTGTTTTTATGGATACACCAGAGAAACAGTTACTCCAGTAGTTTTAGACACATTCATAGCTCAGATTATTTCTTCCCAATATCTTCAGAAAACCTGAAAAAGCATTTGTATTGAAAGCCTCACTTACACATTTCACAGCAAAGGGAACAGAATTGCCCATAGAACTCCCATTAATGTCAGGGAGAATCACTGATAAACTCCCAAGCAATACTTGGAAAACATCTTCATTGTTGCCTTGGGGCTCCTGCTAATGCTGTGCACAAATAAGATTTAGCTCTTAAAGAGACAATTGCTTTATACTGCTGAGCCTGTATCTTCACTGACACTAAGCAGAGTCGACAACACTAGAATGCATCATTTGTTGTCCGTGTTTGAAAAGCACCATTGCATCTTTCTGCACCGTGTCCTAGTTTTAAACAGGCAAAACAAATCTTTCTAGAAATAAACCTGTGATATAATTAAAGGAGGATGACTTTGGGTATGTTTTTATATCTTTTCACCCAAATATAAACAACTGCTTAGATATTCTATTTATAAAGACATTTTTTGAGACTTCTATTTAGGTTTATGAAAACTAAATAAAAAAAGATATTTACTAGGTTTAAAATTCACTAGCAAAATACATTATTATTTGAATTTATCTGTATATTAATTACAAAAGTAAAAGTACTAAAAGGAGGGTTTATGGACTTCCTGGGATTCTGATCTCAAATGGATATTTTAATCAGTCATATTTGGGGTTAGAGTGAAGACTCAGTGGTTAAGAACATGTATTCCTTTGCAGATGACCAGTAATTGTTCCTAGATCATAAACTAATGATTTACAAGGACATATTACTCGAGCCCCAGGATATCTGATGCTCTCTTCTGGTCTCTGTAGACTCTACACAGGTGTAGTACACACAAGTTAGTGTGTGTATGTGTGTGTGTGTGTGTGTCTTGTATATGTGTGTGTGTGTGTGTGTGTGTGTTTGTATGCAAATCATTAATAGGACACTTTGCAGATTATTCAAAAGAAAAATTTAAACTCCAGAATTGAGGCTATGAACTGACATTTGCAAAATATTTAAGTGTTAAGCAACCAGAAGTGGACATGCAAGAAAGCACTAGGTTTCATAATGATGTATTACATTTAGAATGTGTTTCCTCTGCCATCGTTTTCTGGACTTACTTTGTCTTATTAGAGATAAGGATGTGGAAATTAAGCAGACATGCCTTCTCAAGCTGCGGAAACAATGTAAACAGTTATAGAAGGGTGTTGATTAACAGAAATCAATGTAATCTTTGGAGATTTAGGATCGTTTAGACACTTTTTAATTGCTAAAAACATTTTTAACTTGCTAATATTTTAGTGAATATGTTACAATTTCAGTAGATTGACACATTTGTTTATTTGCTTTCTCTAAAGAAAAGCACAAGCATGGTCTATTCAGCGGCTTGAATAGAGAAACCATCGATTCTGTGATGTAATTCAATGAGGAATTACAATAGGATAATTAAGCTGTACCATGTGTTGTCGATTCAGCTGACTTGTGCTGAAGAAATGTCAAAAATGCCTGCTCTGATACAAACACTTGAAGTGCCACATGATAGAGACTCTGGCAAACAACTTTAGCCTAAATGAAAGTTCATTGTAAAGCATGCGGAATGATGTGCACAAAACATGGCCTAGCACCATGCTGAATGTTTTTAGACAACATTTTGAATTCTGTGGATATAGAATTTCTGGGGTGAAAATATCATGGCATTTTGCCACCGAAATTTTATTTTATTTTTATTTTTAATTTTTCTTAACTTTTGAGATGATAACATAACTATGAATTTCTCCCTTTCCTTTTCTCCCTTCAAACACTCTCATATACCATTCAATATCATCCTTCAGATACATGGTATCTTTTCCACTAATTGTTATTGCATGCACATATATGTTGAATATTCATATATATATATCACAGACTACACAAACATATATGTGTATATTGCCTCTTTGGTCAGTATAATGTTACTTCTATCTCTGCTTTTAGTCTTGACTGTTTGGCTGTGGTCAACTAATATATGTGTTGTTTTTGAGGAAAAAAGGTATTATTGGCACACCTCTCTAATTCCTACATTTTACCAAATTGCTTATATGTCTTTATGTAGGGTTGGTGCTTTGTGGACTTTTTCGTGTCCAGTTTGGCTTTTTTATTGGTGTCATCCATGTTCAGCTCACATTTCAACAGCCATGCTGGTGAGAATTTATAACTTCTGATGTTACTAGACCTATTTCAACTATAACTGATACAGGAGAAAACATGGTATCTATTTTATTTCCCCTTCTGAGAAAAGATTCAACCATTCTCCCTTGGGTCTTCTTTGTTATTTAACTTCTTTGGTCTGTGGATTGTACTTTATGGCTAATATCCAATTATAAATGAATACATACGATGCACTTCCTTAGGGTCTGGGTTATATCACTCAGGATATTATTTAACCCTATTTCCTAGAAAAAACAGTATATTTATATTTTAAAACATTGTTCATTATTAAAGTGCTTTTATAATCTCTGGCATTGTTACTATACAACAATCTAAAAAAAATCATGATTTTTAATTGAAAAGCTTTGTAGAATATTAATTCTGTCTTAAATGTTGGAGTTTGCTACCAATCAACTGATCATAATGAGCTTCCAAAGATTTGATTTTAAAGCTCATGGAAATGAGGAAAGGATTGACAATACTGGAAGAGAGTTGGAGGAGAAATCTTTCTTTAATACAGTATTAAATGGATAACACTCTTACCCAGTGGGTTTATCACTGAAATTTAGACTTCCCATTTTTCTCTATGTCTATTCCATCTGGAGAGATTCTGAATCAAAAAGAACGATCACCATAGATTAATTCAAGCTGGGAAAGATGATGGATTCACAAGCAGAGGGTAGAATGAGTCAACCGATTTAGTAAACTTGACTGGAATTAAAAATAGACCAGTGAGAAGGCAAGCTTCAATAATAAGTCAATGAAATTTGTTTACTCCACAAATGACATTGATGAAAACATCATGAACACTTTCTGAAAGAGCTTAATGGGTGAATTTTTTATCAAATATATCGTATAACATTAAAATTCCGAACAAGTAGGGGAATCTTCTATTATGGCTCAGAGTAATTTATAGTGGATTCAAACATTGAGTCGTTAACTGGACATGTAAAGTAATTAGTGAATTAGTTATAATGAATGTAAATCTTACCAGAAAGGTCATATATAGACAGTAGTTGTCTCATCCAAGTTCTAAAATTCAGAATTCAGTGCTATTCTTATATTAGACCTGTGAATATGATACAGACTCCCAAGTTGCTCCAGATTATGCAGTAATAAATAACACATGAGGCAGAAAGATCCTCAGACATTCAGCCAGAACAAATATAAAATTGATTTGGACAGACACATCCCAAAAGTAGGTCATTCGAGATCCAAAAAGAGGTGATGTAGAATAAGAAAATAGCCCCAAACAACCTCCCATGAATATGATAAAATAAAATATGACTTTCATACATCAGTGTAATTAATCTAAGAGAATTTAATAAGCAATATTATGAGAATGAAACTGTAACTATGTAAGGTGTATTTAAAATAAGAAGCAATAGTGGAAAGGCCAGATTTCAAAATAGTGTATTGAATTAAATAGACATTGAGAGGGATAAAACCACTAAATGGCTTAAAGTACTGATTGTGCATAACTAAGAATGAGAATTAGAGTATGACAACTACAGTTTGCCCAGAATGCAACACATAATTTGACTAAGATAAAATATTAGAAAAAGTGAAGAAGCATAGAGGGTCTAGTGGATATCCAGTAGAATTTATAAATGGAATAAAGATAAATACAATTGATGCAAACAAAATTAGGGAAATATTTTGCTAACCTTGTGAAAGACTTGATATTTATTACTTGTGATTGACTCCTAGTCATACTGAAATTGTGAAATATTCAATATCACAGAATTTCTACACAATGTTAATCTAAAGTGATTGACCTATGACTACCTAAAATTAAAATACATTGGAAGAATTTGGAGTATATTTCCAGTGTAGACACAGAAGTATCATTTATTTCTTCATGGATTATTATGCACATTATATACATATACGATATATGTATATATAATTTTATAATGTGTTATGCATACATACATGCTCTTTCTATATGTGATTTATGTATTATCATAGACATACTACATTATACATACATAATAAACATATATAAAAATACTCTATACAATATGCTATTAGTTTAAGAAATATTGAAACTGTTTTTGCACTTCATGTGTATGTCAGTTATCATTCAGTCCCTTTAGATCTCTAGGCTATAACACACCATGCTCATCAAATCTTTGACTCTCCAGAGTCAGTCCACATCACAGTCAGGACTGAAGTTAGTGTAGTCGACATTGGACACAACTGGCATATCATCTTCCTTGTCCTATTCTCCCTTACTGTTTCTTATGCCATAGCACTGTCATGGCAGCCCCCTCTGCCTGCACACCTATCAAAACTCAGTATTTACACTTGTCACAATAGGGAACTATAAACACTTTTCAAAATTGCAGACTAAAAGTTCTACTGCTGTTGACACTTTACATGTTTCCACATATATGTCCTCAAAGCTGAGCCTTCTCCCCAGGTCTAATCACCATGTATTTTACCGTCCTTGACAGGAATGCATACTTTGTCTTCAAATTGCTGTGGCTTTAAATAAGTTTGAGTTTATAACTGATGATTTTTCTTGTTTGTGTATTTGGTTTTTTTTTTCCTATATCTTGCAGCACTGAACTTCAAGAAGCCTCGCTGACTCTTTCCATAGGAGCCATGTGTGTTCCTTTATCAAATTGCTGTTATTTCTGAAATATTTTCTTTAGTCCAGATGTCTTGGCTGAGCTCTTGGCCCACATACTAAACTCTCTTTGAGATACAATCCGCACCAACTAAATAATTGAAAATGGAAATATTTTTGTTTCCAAATATTCTGTTTATACCACAGAGAATGATTATGATCTTCCTTGTTTCATGGTATAAAACTTTTGACACAATCCTTTATTATTTCTCTACTCTCCTCATAAACATGTTCATTCAGGCTATCATACTTCTACATCTCAGCCTATATCTGATATGCCAGCCTCCTTCCACCAACAACCTTATCAGCAAAAAGCATAAGCATAAGCATAATCGTTCCTCAAACTATTTTACCTCAGCTGCCTTCTAATTACTTCCATCTCTCCAATATCACCCATTATGGATCCTTGCCCCAAAGAGATACTTTAAAAATGCACATCACAGCATGCCTTTCCCCAGTTTAATATTGCCTGCTTGTTTTCTCATTGTCTTTAGAACAATGTACAAATATCATTAAATGGTTTACAAGGTTTCTCAGGAGAGAATTCCAGCTGATTTCTCCAGGCTTAACTTCAAGTACTGTTCCCACACATTTAATATGTTCCAACATACTTAATTACATTATTAGTTATAAAAATGTTTCTACTATATATAAAGTAATAAAGCCACAACTTTTTATTGCTATTTATCTTTTGCCTAAATTAAAATTTACAGCATCTTACTCTTTATTTGATAATTGGGTTTTTATTAAAAAAATTACAACAAACCCCCCAGGCCTCAGTGAGAGAAGATGCACCTAACCCTCAAGAGACATGAAGCCCCAAGGAGTGGGAGGCCTAGTGGGGTGGGATGGGGTGGAGTGATGTGGAATGGAGTAGGGGGTTGAGAACATCCTCTTGGAGACAGGGATGGAAGAATGGCTGAAGGCAGATCAAGAGGGGAAGAATGACTGGACTGTAAAAAATGATTAAAGGTAATTAAAAAAAAAAAAAGAAAAGAAAAAAATAAGAAACTTGTCCATAGATTACTTAACAGACTCTGATTATAGAGTAATAACAATTCTGAGTAATTATATGCTTAGTTTCAGAACCCAAACAGACATAATACATTCTCATGCTATTAGTGAGTTATTAGTTATGAGAGAAGGCTGAGGCTGAGGTTTTATAGAGGGTATGGATTAGACTCCGAAACACAAGAAACAAGTGCATTATAATAATAAAGACTTACTTATGGTGGGGGAGAAGGAGGCTAGCTACTAGTAGAGTCTTATTAAGGAGGTTATGGGTTATTACAGAGGAATGAAGAAGAATGAGATTTTCTCTGAGGTGGATATATTCAGAAATTAGTATAATTCTGTACTTGCATTTTTTTTTTTTTGCTTTTTTTTTTCTGAAAGAGAGACATAATAGTGCTGGTTAACTTTATAACTTCTCCTAAGGGAGCAGTGGTCACCATCTTGAGCAGGACAGTGGGATGGTTAGTCCCTTTTATAGTTTGAAGTGTGTTGTTTACCTGTGCTCAGGAAAAGATACAAGTTAGCTTTCTAGCATCAGAATCAGAGTGGCCTCTTATGCTGTGCTCCCTGGATTGACTATCTGTTAAGAACACCATGCTCCGGTGCCTTTCCCTTCCCCACATCCTGCCTTTTTGTGTTTATAACCCCTGTGTAAATAAGTAAATTATGATGTGATTTAAATAACTAAATAAATTTAAAAAAAAAAGAACACCATGTTCTAGCTCTTAATAGTTTTCAATGAAATCTTTCAGAATTGCTGTTTTCTCTGAAAAAAAAATTGGAGAACACACAGAAAAAAATTATAAAGATTGTAAACCTGTCTAGCCATGATCATCATGCTCCGTGGCCATGGCAAACAGACCAGAGATGTGACGACAAAGGAAGATAAGAGATCCTTAGTAATGTCATTGTTGTGTCATGGGATATTTGCTAACATTTGTTTTATAAGCGATAGTGCATTGGCTCCATGTTTCAGGGGATGCTATGAAAGCAGCTATATCTCCAAAACTTCTACTTTTTGCTTGATTCTGTTCCTACAAAACCAGTGATATCAGGATGGTAGAAGTATAGGCACAGTGCAGATGTCAGGTAGGTTCTGCTTATCCATGAATCCATAAATTATTTACTTATCTGACCCGTGGAGATATTGTGTGCGCTTTTTCCAATATTGACTGACTTTCTCTCACATCTTATAACAGCTGGAACATACATTTTATAATAAAATTTAAGTTTTCTCTTTTTGATCAACTTTTCTTCATTCTTCATCATGATGACTTATTAAACTTGTAGAAAGCAGACTGGCATATACTCAGTAAAAGTAAATTGCATTCCTATTCCTCTATGGACTCTTCTCAATGTATCAGTAGAATTTATTCATTTTATTCTTTCAAGGTTTTGCAAGGGCATATTATTCATGAAAATTTTTGACAAGTATTTGAGCATGATAGTAAATGCTGCACAAACACCACACTTTTCATCTGGAAATCCCCATCAGCTGACTAACAGGGGCAGAGTTTCACTGTGAGGAGAGATCATGAACACTTGGCAGGACTTCAAGTAGATACAGCAAAGCAGATAGAAGTATTGAGGGCAACTTGTTAGTGAGACACAAACACTCTGCAACTAGCAAAGCAAGAGTATTTAATGACAAGAGTGAATAGATAAGTGAATGTCTTTAAAATGCAAAGTTAGAAACAGTGTTGACCTGTCAATACAGAGTGGGAAGTACTATCACTTCCAAGAGAGAATGCAACTTTAGTTAACACCTGATATTCGTTCGGTGCCCCAATGAAAATTAATATTATTTTGCACAATTACAAATATTTTAAACTTGCAGTAAAATTTGTGTTGTACAGGTCTATGTGGTTTACAGTTAAGGTTTGCATAGTCACTTTAAATCTTCATGGACCATAGTATCATAGAAAATATGTAGAGTGTCCAGCATTGAGTTTGATATTTTATATGTTCATATTCTTCCTCTCCATCTATCTATCTATCTATCTATCTATCTATCTATCTATCTATCTATCTACTTATCTATATCTATATTCATATCTATATCTCCATGTAATTCTCTCCGTGTGCATGCATATCTGAGTTACCATATACCAAAGTACATACTCCTATTTCATGACCACATAAAATACAGGGAATTTATAACACATTATTTTCTTGATCAAAAATATTATGTGGAATTTTACAGTATTTTTTTATTATTTCATATATTATATCCCAAGCAAGATTTTTCCTCCCTCCTCCCTTGCCAGTCCTTCCTCCTTTCTCCTCATTCCCCCAGATCTATGCATCCTTTCCCTTCAAAAAAGGTCAGGCCTCCTAGGGATATTAACCAGATATAGCATATCAAGTTGCAATAAGAGTAGGGCTCTCTTTTCATGTTAAGACTAGACAAGAAAACCCAGTAGGAGGAAACAGGTCCCAAAAGCCAGTGAAACAGTAAAATACAATACTGGCTTCCACTGTTAGAAGTCCTATAAGAACATCAAGCTACACAACCATTACTTATCTCATGCAAAGGACCTACCTCAGACCCATTCAGGGTTGTTAGTTGAGTCTTGTGAGCTCCTATGAGACCAAGTTAGTTGATTCTGTGGGTTTTCTTTTAGAGTCTTTGAGCCTTCCTCCTGGTTCCTATAATCCTTCCTCCTCTTTTGTGGGATTCCAAAAGTTCTGACTAATGTTTGGCTGTGGGTCTCTGTAGCTGTACTTATCAGTTGCTGAACAAAGCTTCTCTGATGATGGTTATACTAAGCTCTTGACTATGAGTATAGCAGAGCATTGTTAGGGATCATTTTACAGCCCTTTTTTTCTAGTTGTGTTTGGTTCTATCCTTGGTCTCCACGCCAGTCAGTTCTGGTTCCTGTCCCTTGATTTTTTTTGAAAATTCACATATATAAGAGTGGCTATTACAGTTAAAATACAACGATATTAATTCTTTTCTCTTGTGTATTGTATAAAACATGATACTTTCTACCTTCACAATGTCTAATCAACTTCTTTTTTTCCATTTTTATTGGTTATTTTATTTATTTACATTTCTTTTTTTAATTTTTTTATTTAGTTATATAAATCACATCATAAGTTACTTATTTACACAGAGGTTATAAACACAAAAAGGCAGGATGTGGGGAAGGGAATGGCACCGGAGCATAGGTGTTCAGGGGGAGTACAGATACCTTTCAGAATAGGGTATCAGCTGAGTGTAGGTTCAGGGGACAGGTCACTATGGCTCTGCCTATGATTCACTTGTCCTTATCTAAGTTGGTACTGTCCACCGAAGCTGCCTATTTATAAGACCTATGACTACTGGTCTGGTAAATTTCCACAGAAGCTGCCTGTTTCAATAGCTGATAGCCTTCTGTTTCAGTGTTTTTCCACAGAGACCGAAGACTTTGTGTTAGCATGCATGTATGTCAGGCCTATTTCTGATTTTATGCAGCTATGTTGACATGTGCTGTAAATTAAGTGAGAAGGAAGTAACCAAATCCAAAATAGTTTTTTTGTTGTTGTTTTCAGGCAGTGTTAATTTTGTGAAAGAATATAATGTATGAATTGGCTATTGAAATTATATTGTGAAATAAAATGCATCGTTATTCTTAACATTTTTCTTCAACTAATGACTTGTCAATATTTTGGCAAAAGAATTTAATTGAAGAAATTAGGAGAGGAGGAACAAGAAGCAGAAACAGAAATATCATTCTAGATACTGAGGCTGATCAACTTAAAAAAGAAAACAAAAACCTGTCTTATGTAAAAGTAAATATTAGTTACCAAGTGTAATTGCCATCCCAGAGGCTTACTGCTGAATAAACTAATTCTTCGTATTCCTTCCTGAACTTGGACTGGCTGGTTTAACAAAACTGTTCTGGCTCAAACTCTTCTCCAAGCAGATTGATACAATCTGCCTTCTATCAGCTTCTCAATATCTGGATCTGCCTTGCCTCAAACTAACTCTGGTAAGTTGTTCCTATCTCCTAGTTCCTTTTAATTCTCTGACTTCAACTGCCTCATCAGACCTGAGCTGAGCTGCATAAACTCAGAAAGGAACTCAACTCCACTGCATTGCACTCACTTACTCAAAAATGACTGACTCTCCTTCCTTGCACTGTGCTTAAATAGTTTCTCTTTCCTACAATGTTCACATGAGAATTGGTGTATCTTATCCACTAGTCATTCTGTCAAATCTTTTTCTGATTAATCATGTTATCTGACACTCAATTAAACATTACTTTCAAACATGCCTGATTCTATCTACAAACTAATTTTACCTTAAAGGTGTGTACTAAGGTCATGTCTATATTCCAGACAGAGGGCTTAAAGGTGTGTGGCATGTCTGTAGTCCACCTGGTTCACATACGTTTAGGATGTAACCCCTTGCCAAAGCAGCCATGTTGCTGGATCAAAATTCCTCTGCTGTCTTATATATAACTGACAGAAATAAATAACTTTAGCGTTCATTTTACTGAAAGTCTGGTACATGCCCTCAACATGTGAGTATATTTTTTCTATGATATCTGAAATTCAAACACAAAGACATTAATTGAAAAATTTACAAATTAATTACAATCACTGCAATCTCAAAATAGAACTGATAGAATGACCACACAGGCATATAGAGGGTCTCGTATTAGAGAGGCAGAGAATCTGGTAATTGTTCAATCCACCAAGAATGCATATCTCAGCACTGTCAATTAAGTTTTATGATCCTTCATAATTTTTTAAAGACTCTCTTTCATTTTTGGGAGCCAGAAAAAGTTCTCTCTAACATTAATGATGGACTTCAGAAGCAACATTATACGTGGACTTGCCAGTAGTGTAAAGGTCAGACAAAAATCAAAGCTCTTTTAACTGGGTTAGCACAATAATTTCTTCTGTGTTTATTTTGTCTGAAGTATAGTTTATTATAGTGAACTGATGTATCAAACTAAGCTTATCTTTATTATAAACCATTATATTTCAACATACCTTCATTAACTTAATAAGGTTAAAGTTTGTATTATTTTTGTAATCTTCTTAAGTAAGAACATGTTTGGTAACAAAAGTGCTATGAATACCCAGTATTCAGTTGGTTCTTTCTCATTTCAAACTCTGACTTACTAATGGCTATTAGAGACATATGATGACATGGAGTTGAAGTTAACACTATCTATCTCTTATCAGTTCTCTGGCGAACCTGCTTAACACTGAAATTTTCATTAAAGGAAAACATTAGTCATTCAGTCTACAGTACATAGGAAATTTGAAATTCCCATGTTTAAATTGAACAGTCATGTGACATAACCTAAATCACTGTAAAATTTCATCATTAAGGTCACATATATACTCATCCAAATTAAACCGATGGATTTGTTCAAGGATCTACTATGACTTCATAGAAATAGTCTGTAAATATATTGTCTTGTCTCATATTTCTTCCTCTTTGGCTCTCTGCAGTCTCTTCGCAGATGGACTTAAGAGCTCCCCATTCACTTTCTGTAGTTTTTCATCTGCCCTGGCTCTCTTACAGCAGGTATCATTAGATGTCTGTATTTTGGGACCAAATTTAAAGTGAAAAAAAGACAACTGAATTTTTAGTTTCTTTTCCTATCACTCAAAATTTGCTTTCTTATTGAATCCTTACTGCATCCATTTGATTGTCAGTTTCTCTCCAGTGTTGTCATACTATAAAGCTGCCTGTAACTCCAAAGGAAATTTAGCATATTGAGTGAAGAAACAACAAATGGCAATTTAATTCCAACAAAGCAAACAAAACAATTACTACAACGCCGCAAAACAGCACTCACAAATCCCACAGGATCAAAATAATCTCATGGCTGAAATGAAGGCATAGTAGATCCATGTGATGAATTTTAAAAATGGGAAAAATTTTAGTAATGATGGGGATTGGTGCTTGCCCATGGGATGAGTTTCAAGTTGGGTCATGTCTTAGTTAGAATTTTACTGCTTTGAACAGATACCATGACCAAAGCAACTCTTATAAGGACAACATTTAATTGGGGGCTGGCTTACAAGTTTAGAAGCTCAGTCCATTATCATCAAGGAAGGAACATGACAACAAACAGGCAGGCATGATGCAGAAGCTGAGAGTTCTAAATCTTCATCTGAAGGCTGCTAGCAGAATACTGGCTTCCAGGAAGCTAGAATAAGGATCTGAAATCCTACGTCCACAGTAACACACCTTCTCCAACAGGGCCATACTTTCTAATAGTGCCACTCCCTGGCATATGCAAACCATCATAGACCAATTATTGGATGGCCATTCCTTCCATCTCTGCTTCCTCCCTAGTGCCTGAATTACTTGTAGACAGAATAAATTTGGGTTTGAAAGTTTTGTGGGTAGGTTGGTATTTTAATCACTCCACTGGGATTCTTGTCTTTCTACAGGAGGTAATCTCTTCAGGTTCCATATCCCCAATATAGTGAGTCACAGCTAGACAGGAGCATTGTCCTTTTGAGAGGCTCCACCCAGCAACTGATTCAGACAGATACACATACCCTCAGTCAAACAGTGGATGGAGCTTGGCGACTCTTATGGAAGAACAGGAGGAAGGATTACAGGATCTGAAGAGGATAGGAACTCCACAAAAAGATGAACACAGTCAACTAACCTGAACCCTTGAGGTTCTCAGAGTCTGAACCCTAACAAAAGAACATAAACAGGCTATATCTAGGCCTCTCTGCACATATGTCACAGATGTTCAGTTAGTGTTCATGTGGGTCTCAAACAACTGAAACGGGGGCCATTCCAAAAGCTGTTGCTTGTGTGTGAGATGCATTCTTCTAGCTGGGCTGCCTTGGCTGGCCTCATTGGAAGAAGAAGCACCAAGTCTTGAAGAGACTTGAAGTGCCAAGGGGGCTGCCACCTGCTCCGAGGAGAAGGGAAGTAGGAAAGAGTATCACTATAATATTCTCACAGAAGGTGTAACTTTATATAGTCAAATATAATAATGATGGTAAATAGTACTGCAGATTAGTGCAGTGGTTTTAAAATATTTAGCCTAAGGTAATAGACAGTAACCTCAATTTAAAAAAAATATCTGTTTGTTTTGCTCTTCTATATAAAACATTATTACAAATGCCATTAGAAAATTAAGCACAAATGACCCAAATAGTTATACTTTAGCAATAAAAATGGCAACTCCATTATCTCAGAATATAAATCAATAATCTTAATGAATATAATTATATATTAAAAACAAAAACATTTTGATTTAACTTTGTGCTTCACTAAGCCATTTTCTCTTAAGATTGGCTTCATAAAAGAGAACAGATTCTTCAATCTGCCTCAAATTTCAATCTGTTGTTCTATAATAGACTTGTGCTATATGAAGTGACTTCCAGAAAACTTTATTATACTTATTTTGAAAATTATAAATATCTCTCTTGTTCAATTAGGCAGACAGTTCTGTCTTCACAGATCATTTAAAGATGTGCCTAAGTATCCCTTCAGGCTTTAGTGCCAGGTTTGATTATTTTGGAATAGTTATTAAAAACTTAGATTTTAGAATTAAACATGCTAAATGTTCCTTGTCATCACTATTTGCTAATTGTCTGTCTTGAGCAAAGTTAACCTAAGTAAATCAAAATTTTCTCAAACACAAAATGAGACTGAGGAGAGTAACTACTTAATAATTATTTTGAGTTCAAATGAACTAAAAAAACTACTACGAAAACTATTTTAATGCTGATACAAAGATTTCCTCTAAAATGATTATCTGTGTAGAATTCACTCTCATTTGTATTTCCAACCGCAAGTTTTCTACACTTCTAGATTAAGCAAAAAATATATTTCTATTTTCAAAATTAAGTAGGATTTTATGTTAACATATGCTTTTATTATCCACTGGTAAATGTCTTAGTCACTGTTCTTTCACTGTGAGAGGACATCATGACCAAAACAACTTACAAAAGGAAGCATTTAATTAGGGTCTTGCTTAAAATTTCCAGAGTGTGAATTCCTGATCATCACAGGGGGAGGTGTGAACACAGCAAACAGTGAGGAAAGACCATGGAGCAGTAGCTGAGTAAAAGGAGAGAGAGGAGAGAGAGGAGAGAGAGAGAAAGAAGATAGACTGAGGAAAAAGGGAGAGGGGAGGCTGGGCAAGTGGGATTGAAGCATCCTAACATGAGACTTCCTTCTTGTTAAACTTCATACAGTCCATGAGTTGCATCATGAGTATTCTGTACTTTTGGGCTAATGTCCATTTAACACAGTAACCAGAAAAAAATCATTGGTAGACATGATCAATATGCATGAAGAAAAGGAAAATAACCCGTCATTTAAAACTAGGAGGAAAAACCAGAGAATTATGATTTTTGTGTGTCATGCTTGGCCACAAAGCAGTAAGCTGTACCAAGTGTATGTAGAAATAGAAAAAAGGCATGACATAAAGATTAATAAAAATATATTACAGAAATGAACTGAATATAGTTTGGGTGAATGTATATTTTCTGGCATCTTGATCAAATAATATGTAGATATTAGCTCTTTTGCTATCTGATACCATGTACTTGTGAATTTTTTTCTGTTCATGTTTTGTTCATATGGCATATCTATTAAAACTGTCAAGCACTGAAATCAACTGTTAATCCTGAATTAAGGTTAATCTTTGTCTTGAAGCCTTACTATATGCTTTGTAATAGAAGTGGGTATAACAAATTTGATGCACATATATTTAGGATCCATCCCATATACAGACACCAATCCCAGACACTATGACAGATGCCAAGAAGTACTTGCTGACAGGAGTCTGATGTAGCTGTCTCCTGAGAGGCTGTGCCCGAACCTGACAAATACAGAGGAGTGTTCACAATGAATCATTGGTGTGAGCACAGGGTCCCAATGGAGAAGTTAGAGAAAGGATGAAGGAGCTGAAGAGTTTGCAACCCCTTGGGAAGAACAACAATATCAACCAACCAGACCCTGCCCAAGAGCTTCCAGGGACTAAACCACCAATCAAAGAGTACACATGGAGAGAGCCATGGTTCCAGCCGCATATGTAGCAGAGGATGGCCTTTAGGACATCAATGGGAGGAGAGCCCTTGGTCCTGTGAAGGCTCGATGTCCCAGCATAGGGGAATGCTAGAGTGGTGAGGTGGGAGTGGGTGGGTGGGTAGGGAGCACCCTAATAGAAGCTAAGGGGTCGGAGAATAGAGGGTTTCGAGGGGAAACTGGAAAAGGGAATAACATCTGGAATGTGAATAAATAAAATATCCAATAAAAAAAAGAGTTGCTTGGTCAGGTGTCTCTTCACAGCATGGAAACCTTAGCTAAAACAATACCATTTTAATATAAACATAAATAGTTCAAAGGAGTTTGATGCTATGTCAGCTTAGTTAAACAATAGCATCAAGTTCCCCACTAGGGCATTTAAACTCCCCAACGTGCGTGTGTGTGTATTGTGTGTGTGTGTGTGTGTGTGTGTGTGTGTTGTGTGTGTGTTGTGTGGTATATATGTTTTCTGTAATAAATGAATATGAATTAATGAATATGTATGCATATATGATATATATTATGTACATATAATATTGATGTTACATAAAAATGTTTTTAACAGGTATGGCATGCAAGGCATGGATACTTTCTGTGGAGAAAGCATCTAATCCACTTAGAGCAGTTAACCTCTTCCATCACTGTTGTGTCAACACACACAAGTATTCCACAAGTGTATGCATCTCCTATAGACTAATATTGAAGTTTGATAGGCTCAAACTGGGTAAGACTCTTGATGCCTTTTCTGTCACAGCCATAGCAAATTATTTCCAGTACCATAAAACCTGCAGCAGGGAGGTAGCTTAAAGCCCAACTATGATTAATTCTTTTTACAACTTTTAAACAATTCATTCTCTTTGGAAATAGATTTTGATCATTGTTCTGATGGCAAGCAAGACAATGGCAAGATCCTACATTATTTTCGGTGGCCTCTGGAGCTTCTGCAGTCAACAGCTAGGAAAGAGGTATCCCATCACAACAAACACTGGAATTATTTTTAATAACCCACAGCTTTAAGAGAAAATTAGCGACTTGTAGGGTGTCCCCCATTCAAGCTTATACAAATACACAGTTCTGCTGAGTTTTAATACAGTAATTTTCATGTGGGATATAATATTTCTATTTGGTTAGCCTTTCTTCGTCCTTTGTCCATTTCCTCTCTTCTTTGTCCCTCCTCTTTGAATCTGTAAACCTCTCATTCTCATCTATTTTCATATTTCTTAAGTTCCACCATTTCTCTTCATTTAGGCATTGGAAACACACTGGTTTCTTTCTAGTGTTGTGGCTTTTAGTGGTACTTCAGAGTCGTCAAACAAAATTAGATTGGAAGCTAATATTTGCATTTCAGAGAGAGATCACGTGGTCCTTCTGGATCCAGGGTACATCATTTGGATTTTTCCTGTTTTCTCCATCTTTGCAAATTGCATGATTTAGTTTTTCCATTTACCTTATCAACTCATCAGCTTGGTAAACATACCATCTAATTCAGTTTCCTAGCTGTTTTAGACAGAGTGGCAATGTGCATGGGGGTTAATAGTGGTATCCATACCTTCTGTTTTCTTGCTAATAATGTGGAATCATTCAGTCAATTCTAAAAATGAATTTCTTAGTACATCACTGAAATTGTTTTTATGACATGAATGGCTGATGCTCTATGATTAAGTTCAAATACTGTGAATACTTTGCTTTTCTGACCCTTTTTTATAATGACTTAACTATTAAATGCTATTTTTATCTGTACTGATATTTTTGTGTAGATATTAATTTTAATAATATTTTATTATTTGTATGAGTTTTTTGCAATGTGTTTGGATATTTGCTGCCTTCACACAACACTTCCCAGAAACACTCATACCCTTCCTTACCCACCTAACTCTAATATTCTGAACTTATCACATCAAATTCGAGCTTCACAAATATCATTGCATGTGTTCTCCAGGAGCATGATTAACCCGCCAGGGAATTATTACTGAATACATTTATCTGATGGGAACTTATTTGTATTACCTTTTTTCTGCTCATCATCTGTGGGCTGCATCATGTTCCCTGGGTTTCCTCTTCATCTTTATGATATTTTGTTTATTATGCATATCATATAAATATCACCCAAGCAACTGCTACATTATAAATCAGTGTTGCAAACCATTCTTACATATTGCACACTGAGTTAAGTTATTCAAGTAATAAGTTTCTACTCTATCACTTTGTTACTTCTCTTTTTTTGGTTTTGGTTCCCCTCAATTGCCCCTCCTGATTATTTTAATATTTATCTTTTATTTTTAGCTAGCTGTGTATGGGGAGGGGCAGGAAAGGGCTTCACATTTTCTGTAGCTGGTTGAAGTGGTTGTGAGGTGCTGAACTTGGTCCTTCACATGACCAGCACTTCTTCCTACCACTACTATCTTCTCTTTCCCTTGTATGGGATTAATTTACTTCAAACATCTTACTACATAGTTACTGCTTATTTTACTGCTGCATTTTTGAAGCTGTTCCTTTAATTGCACAGTTAAACTACTACTTTGACTCTATCCTTCTACTACAAATAAGATTCATTATCGGGACAGAAGTTTATCACCAATGCACCCTGGCTTTCTTGTTACAATTTTTATGTACATCATACTACAAGGTTTATAACACTAAAAATGACACTATATATTTATTTCAAAGTATATACACTAATATTTCAGTGTTAAGAAGGAAATAGTGAATTAACTTTCACATTCACATAGATATCTGCAATGTTCTCTCTCTCTCTCTCTTTCTCTCTCTCTCTCTGGATATCTCTTTTACAACAAACTCAGTTAACTCCTTTCCTTGCCTTTGTATAGCTGCCTTTGTAACAATCCAGGTTTTAATCAGTTTTCTGCTGACAGGGCTGAACTACGCAAGAGAATCCTGCACAATCAGCAGAAATGAGACTGAATTTTAATGTTTCTTCCCATGTTTATATTGAATGGCCCTGGAATAATGAAGTTCTTTACTGGGATACCACACTTCGTAACAGCAATAGTTAATACAGGATTAGAATGTAAATATAGAAAAGTTAAGATAGTAGAACTGCGTGTCCTAAGAAACTAATCTTTCCCTAAGATAATGTTGCCTGAGCATTTCCTGGTCAAATCTAGCAATACTATAAATTGTTTAAATCAAAGAACAAACCTGCAGATGCTAACATTATAAAATCCTTACCTCACTACTCTGGTGACATGTAATAATAACATTTTAGACTTCACTACTCCACTGGGTTTTATCAATTTTGTAATCATTTCATTGCAGTAGAAAACCAGATGACATACAAAGTGCTGTCCTTATTAGAATCAAACTTATTTTGAACCAAGAACTTAGAAGATACAGTCTAATCTAGTCTACTTAATCACGATCTGAGGTAATTTGTCTTCATAGTCTATGAATAATGATGGGATACGTTTTGGAAGTACACTTGGGATTGCAGGTATTGAAAATAGTTGTAGAGTTTTGAAATAGAGGTTGCAATAAAGGAAGGAAATTTATCAATTCAGTGTTTAAAATGACTAACGTAAACATTTCTTCCTGTGAACAATTGTTTGTACGTTTCCAGTTCAATGGGTCGCATTTGAGAGGATACTAAATTTCTGAAATTATACACACACATACACACACACACATACACACACACTTGGCTAAAACTAATTATTTAGAGGTCTAAAAAAAGAAGAAATTCATGTTCTTATTTTTCGTCTCTCAATAGTTAACCTAGGATATAGTGCTTTCTTCCCTTATGTGTGCCCTTCCCTATGTGGTGGCCATACTGATATTTTCCAAAGTTAAGAAGCCATTGGTATTTAACTGATTAAGCTCCTGATTAAAATTTTCAAATAAATGAGACTGAGTAAGTCTCTATAAGACTTTGGGATTGTAAATTTTCACAGTTATGACTATTATTTCAATTGTCATATACAGTAATATGTGATGCACTATATTGCTAGAAATTATTCAAAGGAAAGTAAATTACATCAAAAATACTGAAATTCCACCATTCAATCCTCAAGTAGAAAAACAGAAGTCTAATTAATTCTATAGTTTAAATTCTACTATAACATAATTAGAGTTAAACAAAGTAAAAATTTAAAAGTAGACATCTGAATTTATTTAGAAATATTCTATAGTCGTAAATGAAAGAGTAAGTCATTTGTTACCTGCAGAACACAGAACATCCAATCCCAAGAAACATAAGCAGAAATAAAATATATTTAAAGGTTGTGACTTGGATAATTCATCTACCTGACAACTGATTTGCAAAGAGAATTTGTAAAATAATTACATACATAAAAGGTCAAGATATTTTTGATGATTTTCTGTCACAGGAAACACTTTAATGAAAGTATAGTTCTTCACAGGAACTTAACATGTCAGGTCATATTTCAGTCTATATAAATTATTACTCTCAAATTAGGATTTTATTTAGGCTGACTTGAATATTTAAAATAATTTCTAATATGAAACCTAATTCTTAGGAGACATACTAAAATATTAACTTTCCTTTTTCTACAGGAGAAGCATTTTATTTGGAGAAAAGAAGAATAAATTTAAAAATCTTGATATATATTCTATGGACATTGTGCATCTGGGTGTGTTGTACAATCACCAGACACACTTTATCCTTCACTTACCCAATGAATAGATGACTTTGCAATTGTTAGAACAATCTGAGATGTTTAAAAACAAGGTTACTCACACACCAGATGGCATATTAAAAGCAAACAAATTTTTAGAAATCAGATGAATGCCATTCTTGTTGAATGATTACTAAGCTCTCTGATGACTAGCTAGAAGCAAATGTCACGGAGTCACATAAGATGGCTAAAACACCCACTTACTTAGGAGACAGGCTGAAAAGCAGGAAGAGCCGTTCTGGGCATAACCTTGAGCAGTCTGTGATCCAGTGGGTGGTGATGATTTTTCCCTACCTTGGCTATGACCAAGCAAAATACAGTCATTGATGATACCTCTGTGTCTCTCTGTTTGCCTTTCTGTTGCTCATTAAGCCATATCAAGAACTTTCTTGGCTTTGAGTTGAATCTCAAATAAAATTTCTACATCTCAAAAGGATTTATGTACTTTACACAGTAGAGATATAAATTAAGTAATGTACCATGTGTCAAAAGACAATGAGAGGAAGGAAAAGACAGAAATAGATGAAAGAAATTGAGAGAAACAAACACCCATTTATAATTTCTAAAATATTCTATTGTAATTTTCTCAAAGTGGTTTTACAGTCTTCAACAGTATTTGGAAATGAATCTGGACATTTATCTTGTATGTTTTAAATTTCATTTTATATCCTGAAATTAAACAACAAAAAGCACAGTGATCAAAAAAGTACATTTTGTGTATACTATTACTTTTCATTTATTTTTAATGTCCTTTCTCAGAGCATGGTTGAATATACTTGAAATCCAAGGACATGTGCCAGGAGCCTGGCCCGTCAAGGTGGGAGGAGAAGGTGATCTCCTTTGTCTCCTCTGGTGGTTCTTCTAGTGGCAGCCCCGGGGGGGGGGGGGGGGGGGGAATGGGAAGAGAGTAGGCGGGGGTGGGGGTGGGGGTGGGGTGTAAGACCTAGGGTTAGGCTACTGTAGCTGGCCTGCCCTCTGGTATCCTCTATCTAGAAACTGCACTTAACACCTCAGCCAGGGACAGCAGAGGATTAGGCAAATGGCCTTTGTCCTCTCTCTGCAGGCGCTGCCAGGCTCTAACTTAGGTCTGTTAGTTTGCGGTCTCAGGAAGAAAAGACACTTAAAAGAAGTTATCACAGTTTATTACTAAATGTAAAAAGTTTCCTATGAAAGCTATCTAAGAGAAAAAGTGGAAAAGTCCTAAATGAGAGATTCTAAGCAGGGAAGACAGAAGAGGGAGAGAAGAGAGGAGAGAGAAAGAGAGAGAGAGAGAGAGAGAGAGAGAAGAGAGAGAGAGAGAGAGAGAAGAGAGAGAGAGAGAGGAGAGAGAGAGAGAGAGAGAGAGAGAGAGAGAGAGAGAGGAGAAGAAGAGAGAAGAAGTGAGAGGAAAAAAGCGAGCCGCTAACAAACGTCCCTTTGTCTTATACCTCATTCAGAGTACATGATCACATGTTACAAAGTTCATCACAAGTTCACACCAAAATTCAAATCATAAATTGAAATAGAAGTTTACAACAGAAAATGTTTACATGCATATCCATTAGGAGTAATTATCTGACTAAACATCCATCACCTTTCTAGCTCCATAGGTTCATCGAATGTTTAAAACTATAACTTAAGAAAATAGTGAAGTTTTGTATAGATAAACCCAAGCAATATTTTCTCTTCTGTCCTAGCACCTATAATAAATTGTGAGTTCCCTTTTAGTGACCCTTGGTTAATTGTTTTACAACCATATTGGAATGTGCTCTGAGCAGGAGAAGTCTGGTTACTATCTAAGAGCTGTTAACCATGACACTTGGGAGACTTGGCAGAGTTCTCATAGCAGTATTGATTGTCAGAAAGGGACTTAATACCAGTCCCACTATAAAAGAGCTAAATAATCATTGATATAATTTTAGGAATTCTTATAGGATCATCATTAAGACTTAAGAAGTCGTTTATTTGTCTATATAGCATCACTACGAGACAGTACATCTTCGTGGGTCTGCAGAGATCTGCTCCAAAGGGGTGTGCTATTGCTTAGTGATTGTTACATATGTTTAATAATAATAATAGGAAAAGCATATTAATAGCAGGGATTTTTCCTAAAAAAATGTCCACACAGCCTTGCTAGTGGGGCGCACCTGTCGCAGATTATAATCCGAGGCAAGCATTTCAGGATGATCACCTGCTAATTATTAGCTTTTCCCATTATGGCTCCCAACAGACATGAGAGATAGCAAAATAAATATTAATTTTTCAACATCAGGGTGCTTCTTTATTTGAGGGGCAATATTTGATGGAGAGATGCATGGTTGTTGAACAACGTGTTGAGCCTACGAGACTTGAGTCTTCATCGCTAAACAGAATGTTGCGCCACACCCACGGAAACAGGAGAAAGCAAAACAAACGTAAGAGAACGCAGGTGGGATTCACACACTGAAGTGCTGTCATCTGAATAGAATATGGTAGTTGCAATCATGAAGTCACAAAAGCTGGGCTTACCTACACAAGACTTTCACAAAATGAAGCCAGTCAAAATTCTGACATCCATGAGCTAGGCTCTCTTTAGGCCTCAGTCCTTACCGAGGAGATAATAGCACTTGGTAGTTGCTGGGGAAGGGAAAATTCACTCTTTTCTTTGGATGTGCCCTCAGTAGGTGTTCCATAGTTTGGTGGATGTTTCCGTATTCATGCACCAATGGCGAACGTTTACTGGACTATTATTTGATAAAACATATTATTAATTAAAGAGATAAAGTTGGGATGGCATATACTGAGGCTGATATGTGGGAGATATGACCGTATTTCCTGATCGGTATGAAATTATCAAGAAGAAAGAAAATTTACTTTAGAAAAGCATTCAGATTCATTCTCAGCTACATAAAACTCCAGAACACTTTGTAATACATACGATATTACCTCAAACAAACAAACAAACAAATAAATAAATAAATAAGTAAAACTTTTTTTGTTTCTGGTTTTAACGTTTTAAATAAGTTTACAGAGAAAGAGAAAACCAACTGATAGTTCTAGAGATGTAAACCTTTAGGTTTTGGTTTTTAAACCAATACCGATGAAAATGGCAGAACTCTGGAGATGTGGCTGAGAAACCACACCTTAAGACTCTTTAAAGGTGTATTTGCCAATATTAAAATAATAGGAGACTTTACACTATATTGCTGGATTATAACCTTCACATTTTGCTGTAAACCAAGAATAGAGACAATAATCAACCAAAGCTGTTCTTGAAGGATGTGTCAGTTTTAGGGGTAAGTATGATACGTGTGTATTCAAGTGGTAACTCATCAACAAGATGAGTTACTGAGTTGGAGCAGTGTGCTGGAAGGGCACTTTCCTCATGGGTAAAGTAATTGATGCTATCCATTGTTTTTGTCTTATATACAAACATCAACGTTTCCAATTATTCCTTCTTTTTTAATGATTTATATTCTTACCATTCTGAACTAAGACTAGGTCAGGGTGGGGCTGGAGAGATGGCTAAGCAGAAAAAAAGCATATACTGATTCTGTGAAGGATTTCAGTTTGATTTCCAGGACCCTTGCAATAAGGCAGCTAGCTTGAAACTATATACAATTCCAACGGGAGATCTGATGCTGTAATCAGGCCCTTGTGGTAACCACATTTACATGTACTCCCCATCCTGAACACCCCTCCCCATATAATAATTGAAAAGGAATCAAAAACAAAATTTAAAAGAACATAAATGTGGCTGTGATCATATATCTGCTTTTATTCCTTTTTATTGAAAACCTGATGTTAGATATTAGAATGCAACACTACGATTTTAAAAGAAAACTCTTACAAATTCAAGTTGAGTATAATGCATATCACTATTTATGAAAATTTCAGGATTGGTCATAACATTTAAAAGAGACTAACTACTTAAATGTCATACAATCTGTCCAACGTATTTTTTTTTTCTGTAAAGTCACAAAAAATTGTTTGGAAGGAGACATTGTAACATATTCAGAATGATGTGTGTAGCTTTGTTGTTAGGTGATATACATCCCTTTTGACAGTCATTGTCCACAGCCGCAAGGTTGATAATTCATTCCTCTTACCTTGTATCTTCAGGCTACAAAAAGCAAATTATTTGAATTAATGTGGCCATAGCTGTAAGGGAAGTAAATCACAAGGGCTGACAGCAATAGCTGAATTGACCTTGAACACAGGGTCGATTTTGCATGTCACAATATTCATCATTAGAAAACTCACTGTTGCAAAATTTGATCCTGTCACAGTGTCATGTAAATAAAATAGTAACCGTAGGGGCCCTTTTCTTCATTAGTCTAATGAAAAATTAGACTTCAGCACTGAAATGTTTTGAGTCTAATAAAGTTTTATTTTGTCAAGGAGCAAAACAAATCAAGGATGGCCATTGAAAACACAAAGAAGAGAGAACTAATGTATTATTTAAAAATTAAAAAAAAGTCTTGTCTACTTGAAGTTTTTGCCAGAAGTGTGGATATGATGAATGACCACCTGAAACCTTTTAGTCATTTGCATTCCTTTCAGTTGAATTGTTTTTCATTGTGGAAATTCCAAGAGGGGTCATTATAGTTTCAACTGAGTTTCTTAAATCACCACAAAGGTAACATCTAATTTACAACTATTTGGGGAAAACACTTTGTATCTTTACAAAATGGAAATCAAGTTTAATTTTGTATTCTGTTCCTGACATAATAATATTGTTTTTCTCTTAGTATATTCAATCTCAGAATGCATACTGTTTGGCAGAGTCACATTTAGGACTATGTAGAAACATTTATTGCCTACAATTTTAAAACATCTCTGTCATACTTTACTTTATACAGATCTTTAAATGAACATTTATATTAGAATATCCCAAGTTATATGTATGTTTTTCTATAGCTATGATCTTTATTCTATAGTTATATTAAGGGGTGTCTTTGTAGGTTTCTTTGTACATTAATATTACGTATTTATACACACACACACATGTTTGGTTTCATTTGTTTTCAAAAGGGATATATTAGGTGACTTGGACATATGTAAATTTGTTGAGACTTTTTCCTTTTAAAGGAGAGAGTTTTTGAGACTCTTAAAAAGCAGTTATGTTCTCTGCTGTCAGTGCAGTGTCTTCAACTGTCAATTAAATAAAGATTGTTGATGTTTTTGTGTAGATTCCATCCTTGCTAATGTGAGTCTATTTGTTCTGTTAATGATTTAGAAAGCAGAAAATTTAGTGAATTAAATTCCTGCTTTATATACCTCCTTGCTGGCCAACCCTTAAGTCATGTCACGTAGTACAAACATTCCTCTTTGCCAGTTTGATAATTGTGATCTTTTGACAGAAATTTACATTTCACTCACATGTAGAATATTTAGAATTTATCTATAAGTCTGAACTTTAGATGCAATTCAACCTTTATCTTCAGCAACTTTAATGTTTTTTTTTTCAATTTTTCCTTGTTACTGAACTGGTTATGGTTGATTTATCTTTTCTTAATAATATGTACAGATTTATAATTTTTATCATTCTGTGTGTTTTGTGTTTTCTGTGGCTGTTTGTTTTTTTAATTTTAATCTCCCCAACTGAAAATATTAAATTTCTGATGTATTTACAGTACTGAAGTTACAGCTTCTCATCAATTAATTGTGGTATTTTTTTTCCTTTCAGTCAATTTTCCGTCCAATTTTTGCACTTTCTATTGCTAACATTCAAGTTCATTCAACTCTTATTTTTCTCAGTATCTCAACCCTATTAATTCCTTACACACCCTAAATTCCATTCGAACTTCTGTTTTTGTCTTCTTGTGTTTGTTAAATTTCTGTCATACGTATGCTCACTCTGTCTTCTAGCTTTAAGCATGCAGCATGTAGGTCTGATCATCGTTATATATTTATTTTTTAATTCTATCATCTGTAATTTTTTATCTGTTCCACGGGATTTCTTGATTTTACTATTTTATTTTATTTATTTATTATTTTAGTTGATTTTTATTTCATTCAGAAAAACTAGAGAAGGCAATAAAGTTTTCAGGTTATAGATCATTTCAAGTAGTTTTTTTTTTTTTTTTATTGGAACTTTTTTTTGCATTTCAGGTATATTCCCCTACCCCCTTTCTCCCCTCCCTCCCAGGAACTCCCTATCCCTTCCCCCCTCCTCCTGCCTCTATGATGGTGTACCCACACCCACCCTCCCCAGAACCTCACTTCCCCACCCTCGAGTATACCCCCCCCACGACGTCCAGCCTTCATGGGACCAAGAATCTCTTCTCCCCCTTATATATAGCTCCCTTGCATATATAGCTGGAGTCATGGGTCCCTCCCTAAGCGCTCCCAGGCTGGTGGTTTAGACCCTGGGGAGTCTGGTTGGTTGGGATTGTTGCTCTCCTCATGGGGTCCCGTACCCTTTCTACTCCTTCAGTCTTCACTCTATCTTCTCTGTTGGGAACCCCATGATCAGTTTAATGGTTAGCTGTGAGCATCCGCCTCTGAATATGTCAGACTCTTGCAGACCTCTAAGGAGACAGTTATGTTAGGCTCCTGTCAGCATGCACCTCCTAACACCCACGTCATCATCTACCTTTGGTGACTGCACATGGGATGGATACCCAGGTGGAATGGTCTGCAGACGGCCCCTCCTTCAGTTTCTGTCCTTTAATTATTATTATATTAGTTTTATCTGGGAATTTTTCCTGGATGAAAGACTCTTTAGAATGCAATTTATTGCACTTTGAGGTGGCACACACTGGTATGATTTGCAGAAAGAGGTGGAGCATCACAGGTTTGAGGCCAATCTGGGCTATACATGTTTTCTCATGTCCTTTGACTTCCTCCCACTTATCAAACCCACCTGCCTGTGCTTCCTTTCTTCCTTTCTTCTGTCTCACCTTCTTCATCCCTGCTGCCCCTTTTGCATACTATTCCCCTTGATCAGCAGCCCCTGTCCAAACAATAGGCCCCACAGAAAAACAATAAAAAGAGAAATACAATTGGTCGAATATCAGAATATTTTTATTTGTAAAATATTCCAAATTAGTATATTGGGAAACAATTTAGTCTTGATTCTACCATAAGGTTTTCTTTTAAAAAAGGTTTTCTTTGAAAAAATAGATTTTTATTCTGTGTATGTGTTTCATCTAAACATAAATGTGTGTGCCACTTACATGTTTGGTGTCCATAGTGTCCAGAAGAGGGTATCAGATCTACCTGATTTGGGTTACCACAGTTGCGAGTTGCATCATGCTGATTGTGGGCATCGAACTGGTTCCTATGAAAGGACAAAAATTGCTTGTAGTCTCTAAGCTCTCTGTTCAGTTCTTCAAGATTTTTGAAGTAGCAGTAGGATGTTTAGGGTTTAATTTGTCCTACTACTAAGAAGAATCCTTTCTGAGTACTGTCGTTTAGGCATTAGGAGTAATTTTAATCCTATCGTATGGGAACAGACTTCTTTTTACAATATGTGAGTTGAAAATATGGCTTCCTCAAAATTTTAGATGAGTCTCCATCCCAACTCAGGTACTTGCCATAAAAACTATTTACTTCTCAATGTTCACCTGAATACTAGTACTGAATTCTCTGAAAAGGCTCTGAGGGTTCACTCTGAAAATCTTTGATGTTTCAGTACTACTTGAAATATTTACACCTAACTGTGAAGTTGGTTTTTCAAGTACCCAGAAATGTGCTTCTAATTAGAAAGAGAAAAGAAAGACAAGAATTGTGATGGAGTGAGAGAAGAAGGATACAGGGATTGTTAATGCATTTGTTTTCCTTTTCGGAAGATCAGGTCATGGATATATCTCTTTTTCTGAGCATGAAAATTTCAAAGAACTGCATTGTCTGTGCTCACTGGCCTTGAGGAGGAGACCAACTTTTGCCTTATGGAATGATGCTTCTTAATGCTCCTCTGTTCAGAATTGTTCAGATATAGCAGTGTTACTATAAGAAGTAGAATGGACATATTACAATATATAGATATGTAATATATGGATACATGTATATATGTGTGTGTGTGTATGTGTTTGTGTGTGTCTGTGAGTGTGTGTGTGTCTGTGAGTGTATGTTTATATATCCTCCATATATATTACATATACGACTATATCATATATGTGTAGCATATATAATTTATACTTGAACTTATTATTACCTTGCCTGTTTCCTCTCTATTGAGATTATAAGTATACACCACAATACTTGCCTCCTTTCTATTTTGTTTTACATTAATTACTCTATCTCACTTGTTTGCAAGGTTCAGTTCAGAATAGAGTATTTTATAAGTAGAAACAGTGTATTTCTGTATTGAAAACACAATTCTTGTTTTCTTGAATGGATGCCATTTGTAGCATTTAAAGTTAAACAAACCAACAAACAAGAAAGCCTGTTTTCTCAACCACAATGTTAACTCTGGATCCTCATTTGCTCTTGAGATATTTTGCTCAGAAATGATTGGCATTTGCTTCTTAATGTAGTCAGTATGCTTACATGCGTATGTGCTTACATGATAGAGTTGTAATAAAAGTTCAAGCTCATAACTGATTAAATAAATGCAATTCTTATAATGAAGTGTTAAGTTGAAAGGGCTGAAAATTTCAGCAAAATTACACACTGACCTATTTTTAAAATTCTCATTTGGATTGACATCACTTTTAGAGGTTTCAAAGGATCTGCCCTATATATTTTCAGGTTGCAATAACTGTTGAAGCAAGAGTTCTCCTGATGGATAAGCTAATTTTGCATTTCACTAAACCACAGTTATAAATAGCTACTAATGATTTTCTGGAAGCCTTGATAGTTTTAGCACACTATACATATTAATTATCCAATCATTCTAAGCTCTTTGATTTTTCTCAGGAGGAAGTTGCTATAGGAAGTCTAAGAGTTTATAGCTTGAGCCTGTAGGTAGATTGAATTGGTGTGCAAACCATGGACCATGTGAGACAAGAAAGCTGTCAAAATGCTCTCTCATTATCCACACTGCATTAACCAGGATCTTTGAATTCTTAGTTCAAATAACATGTATTATAAAACAGTATTAGCATTCTAAAGCATGAAGAATTCTTAAGACAGAATATAACAATATATTACCAGTTAACATCATCAATTACCCCAGATAAAGCAAACAAAAATTTTCTAAAATGTCAATGGCTTTCCAAAAGAAAATATCTATTTAATCACATTATTATTAATTAGTATTATTAATAAGTATTATGCTGCATTTGTTCCCTCAGTTTTTGAAACTCTTGGGCTGTGCAGCTAGAATGTTCTCTGCCTAATGTTAGATTCTACTCATCTAAATTTGTACTCTCTTATTTTAAAAAATGTTAATATAAAAAATGAATTCCTTTAGAGCCTGATAGAGGAATAATAGAACTTAGTATACAGGGTTTTATAATAGTGGTGAAATAACTGTGCCAAATGCAACCTAACATTTTCAAACTGAGTGTATTTAAGTCATATCGATTATGTTTTAGATATGGAGATATAAATGCAGGGTTTGGGTAGACTTTGAGAGTCAATACAGGTGCTCTGGTGGCTGAAGAATGAAGATGACCAGTTCAAGAACATCCTGAGGTAATAAAGAAGAGTCTATCAAAATGAGTGATTGAAACTTATTCATGTTAACTCAGTAGGAGAGTCTTTACCCAACATGTGCAAGGCCCTGTGTGCAATCCCCAGGACACAAAACAAACAAGACAAAGAAATAAAAAGCAAGGAAAGAAGGGAGGAATTAAAAGAAGGGTTTGTTTTTTCTCTACCCATAATAAGCATTCATTTAATCTTAAATTTGAAAAGAAAACAACTAAATCCAAACCACTCCTAACATCTGTGGTAGTCTCTAGGTGCTTGGAGAAGAATTGATTCAGTTTCTCATGGGTTATACTTTGAAAGAAAAGTATGTATTTCTTTCACCCTAGAGAATGTAGGCCTGGTGGAATGCAAGGAATCTCTCTGTTAAGTGGGTATACTGGCTCTATGTGACAGGAGGCAACGTGGGTAGCAGAATTTTCTAATAATATTTTCTAGAATCGAAGCTTCAAAGGCAAAAATAAGCATTACGTTAGTTGAGGTAAGTCAGGAAAGGTAAATTTTAAAAATCAAATATGTAGAATGGGAAATCACTCTTCTACCATGAAAGGGTTTTGGATGATCCCTTTCTTTCTCCATTAGTTAATTAATTTATTTATTTGCTTTATAACTCAATCACTGCCTCCAGTAACCCCCTCATCCAGGGCCTCCCCCATATCCCTCCCCTTCTCTTCTGAGAAGGCAAAACCATCCCTCCAGGAACCAACTCACCGTGGCACATCAAGTCACTGCAGGACTGGGCATGTTCTCTCCCACTGAGGCCAGACACGGAAGCACAATTAGGAAAATAGGACCCACAGTAAGGCAATAGAGTCAAGACAGCCCTTGCTACAGTTGTTGTAAGACCTTCATAAAGGCCAAACTGCACATAAGCTGCTTATGTGTGAGGAACCTAGTTCCTGCCATGTATGTTCTCTGGTACGTGGTTCAGTCTCTAGGAGCTTCCAAGGGTCCAGATAGTTGATTCTGTTGGTCTTCTTGTGGAGTTTCAATCCCCTTCAGGTTCTTCAATCCTTCCATCAATTCTTGCATAAGACTTTCTGAGTTCTCTCTTTAATGTTTGGCTGTGGGTCTTTGCACCTGTTTCAGTCAGCTCTTGGTGGAGCCTCTCAGAGGACAGTTATCCTAGGCTCCACCTGCAAACATAACAGAGTTATCATTAATGGTGTCAGGTATTGGTTATTGCCCACAGGATGGGTCCCAAGTTGGGTCAGCCATTCCTTGGCCAGATCCTCAGTCTTTCTGTGTTCTATCTTTTTCCCTGCACTTCTTGTAAATAGGCTTAATTTTGGGTTGAAAGTTTTCTGGGTGGGTTGGTGTCCTTATCCCCACTGATAGTCCTGCCTGGCTATGGGAGGTGGATACTTCAGGCTCCATGTCGCTATGGCTAGGAGTTTCAGCTAGAGTCACCCTCATAGATTCTCTGGAGCCTTCCCTACCCCAAGTGTCAGGCATGTCCTGGAGTTAACTCTCCCCCATTTTCTATTCACTCTCTCAACTCTCTCCCTGGCTCTCCTTACACCTGATCACACTCCCCATCCCCGTGTCTGTCCCCTCTCTCAGCCAGTTCCCTTCCTCCATCCACATCCTTTGACTATTTTATTTATCCTTTTGAGTAACATTTAAACATCGTCCCTTGAGCCCTCCTTGTTATTTAACTTCTTTGGATCTATGGATTGTAGATGGGTATCCTGTAGTTTATGGCTAAAATACACTTATAAGTGAACACATACAATGCATGTGCTTTTGGGTCTGAATTACCTCATCCAGATGATCTTCCCTAGTTCTATCCATTTGCCTGAAAATTTAATGATATTCTTGTTTTGAATAGCTGGGAAATACTATAGGGAGAACTCTTTAGGCACCCAAATTCTACAAATGATATATTTTAAAATTCTGTGGTTTGTTATGTATTTTTCATAAGTATTTAACACAGAAACTTGAATGATTAAACAGTTTATCCTGTTTATTCAACTGGTTATAAAAAAGTTATATATTATATTAAAACAATTTATTTTTTGAAGTAGATAGATATATATCACTTCTTAAAACAGTATTTCATGTGACATTTAGTCATACAGTCTGGAAATGATTTCTAAGTAGATTACAGAATCTCCATTAATCTTCCAAGTGTCTGAAATGCAAAAAAAAAAAATAATAACAATAGATATTCAACTTTCAAAGTGTATAATGAACTTAACTTGCTTCAGAAATGAATTGCTTAGAGCCATAGCTAATATAGTCAATGTATTATTTGTAACTAATAAGTTAGTTTATAGACTTTATGATCCTCTGAATGTACTACCTACAGAAGATAAAAAGAATTTCAGCTATAAACTCTTTTCATTTTAATTGAAGCAATGTTTGAAAATGTTATCCACTGATAAAATTATGAGCATAGTTCATAATTAGAAGAATAGTTCTAAATACCTACAGAGAATATACTATATTAATTCACAGTATCCAAGATGCAGAATAATCTAGATGTTCAGAAACAAATGAACAGATAAAGAAAATCTGTCTTTAGACAATAGGACCTTATTTCTCAGTAAATAAAAATAAAAATATCTTACAAGGAAATGAATGAAATTTGGTGACCAAGCCTTAAGTGAAATAAGCCACACTGTATTATTCAAATACAGACTCTACAGGAAGCACAATGGTGGGGGAACAGATGCACTTATGTTTTTCTCTCATATGTGACATATAAAGGAAGGAAAGGACTATTTGAGGGATGAGAGGTTGAAGGACCCATGCTGGGGATGGGCAACAAAGGATAATGGGTAATGAGTTTCAAATAAACATGTACGAAATGTCACAATGAAACTTGGTATTCTTGTTTTATGTTGAAATTTAGTGCTTTAAAGATAAAATGAGTAAAGAATGTTCAAAGGCCAATTTCCTGTGGGGTAAAATTTCAGAAGAGAAATGCACTACTCATTGTTAAAACATATAAATGAAATTAACGAATATAATGAACACAAAGCAGCAGCTATCTTTACAAAGCAAAGATATTTTTGAAAAAATGTAGAAAAACAATTTCGTGTAGATGAGTCATTAGATTAATTGAAAAAATATGTTCAAAGGTTATTCAACAGCAGCTAGCCAGTAGAACGTGGGAGACTCAGATGATGTGACTCACAGAACTGGCATACTGAGAGGTGCAGTATTTGATAATAGAATCCACTCCCCAATTTGTACTTCTAAAAAAATGTAGGTCTTTCAGAATTTATAGAATTTACCTTTTCACATAAACTTAGTTATTTTAGAGAATCCACCACTGGGCATCGCTATGAGTGTCTTTAATTCTCACACTCTGGAGGCAGAGGCAGGAGGATCTCTGTGAGTTTGAGGCCAGCTTGAACTACATAACAAGTTCCAGGACAGCTAGTACTATGTAGAAAGACCCTGTCTCTTAAAACTAGAATAAAGAAAGATATTCAATCTCCCCGCCAAATCATAAGTGATGCTAGCTGGGAGTGATTCTTACATTACTTTACTTGGATTGGGGGTTCAAGGTCATTCCCTGACACAGCAAGATTGAGACCACTATGAGATGATTTGCCTTTGAATGAAAAGTCTGGCTCAAAGCAGTCAACACAGTTCTTTCAAAAATAAAAGTAGGTCACGAAACTAAGGACATTTTGCTGATAAGTTTGCTGAGAGTGAGTTTCTTTAACTTTGACTATATTTTCTCTATGTCTAAACATTTTCTATTGAAGCTTTTGGTTTCTTAGTTTCTTGGCTTTGTGGATGTGACAGTTGAGCTTGGGGATTTTTATTTGGAAACAAGCAAGTAACCTTATATCTGTCATGGTACAATTATCTCTGGACCTAAGAAATACAGCCTATTTGTTCCTACAATATTTCCCCTTGTATATCTACTGGAGATCTAATGATTTGATGTTGTTCCTCAAGTAGACTGCTATAGTCTGTAGCAGCAACCACAATATAGATTCACTTTTGTCCTAACTAGACTATGTCTTAAAGTTTATTTGCATCCTTTTTCATATATATGAGTTTTAAGTTTCTGAGTAGATAGATCCTGTAAGTCTCCTGACCTCTAAAATGGGATAGCAGGCCTAATTTGTATCCCCCACACCATATACTAGGCATCATACTGGCTTACAAGTTCCTGCTTTCCTTTTCACACTTTGCCTTAGAGTACAAGCTTGGGTTTCTGGTGGATCCTTAGCCCAACATTCTCTCTTTGATCTCACATAACTCGTTATCTGTAGGGTGAAGAGATAATACTTTGTGAACATTTAAAACATGAAATCAGTGAATTATGTGACTTGCTAAAGTTTATGTCCTACTGCTATGGTTTTGTATTCTTACTAAATTAGGTGCCCTATCCACAAAATATGATATTCCCAACACCTAGTTTTATGAAATGGATATACAACTCTTTCAAGAATCATGAATTCATGGTGCTAGATGGTAAAATAAATGTATTGCCATGATCTGAATGCCTTCTCCCCAGTTAAAGTATTTAAAGTGGAGTCTTTAATACAAATCCTTGAGAAGTGAATCAATACAGAAAGTGAGGATTTCTGTGCCCCTGGATACACATTAATACTGTAATAAAAAGGGTTTACAGAAATCAGTGCACTGTTTGGGTCTTTTTTTCCTTTTGGGGATTAAATACTCAAGGGGTCTTATTAGAAGGAGGCAGAAATCTCACTAAACACAGAGATTTTAGGAGGCTTGACCTTATTATAGACCCTCGCCTTCACTATGAGAAATGAATTTTAGAAATAACACACTGTATGATCCTGCAACAAAACCACAAACTAATTAAGACAGAATTGATACAAACGTGATGCAGTACTGATCTAACATACTTTAAACCATAAGAGCAGTTAAGGAATTGCAAAAAACGATAACCAGTGATCTCAATGTTTTATTTTTCCATGTGTTTATTTGTGATTTTTATATGTAAATAAATCTTATTGGATTTATTAGGGTTTAGTATATAAAGTAAACATTTAGTTATGTCTATGAGAGAAAGGCACATTCAGAGATGATGAGAATGAATTTTTTTAAAAAAATAATAAATATACCAATGGAACAAAATTTGAATAGATTGTATGTAGGTTGTGACACTGTGGAAGGTAGAGCATATTAGGGGAAATGCTTTGCTAAGTAAATTTGCTGGGCTCTTCCTCTCATGGCTTTCTTCTGCTCTGATATAGCCTCCTTTGCATGATGGATTAAAGTCATGAAATTGTGATCGAAGTAAATAATTTCTTTCTTAAGTTAATCTGTTTCAGTCATTCAAAGAGAAAGTGAAGCTATCATATAACACACCATATATTGGGCCTGGCATTTCAAACTCAATGAATCTTCTTAGGAGATACATTCCTACTTACAGTTAGTGATGGCAGAGAGAAAAGACTCCCTTTCATCTTAAATAGTTTTACATGGGTATCTCTCTTTGACTTCCTGACATGATCAATTCATAAGAGTGTTTTACAGATTAACATCTTACTTGCCTTTGGGTCTATTTGAATGTCAAGGATAACATTATATCATCATAATATCATGTAGCACAAGCATGGGTGTATTATTGAGATCCATGGGACACATCAAACAAAACTATAAATTTCTCAGTTGTGACCCTGTTAAGCCAAAGTTTGTTAAATTCTTCACATCAGAGTGATTCAAGAGTTTTAAAATACAATAAATGGAAATAGTTCCTCAACCTAGAACTGACCTTAATACCTGCATGTAATTAAAATGGTATAAAAACAAAAAGGAGGAGGGGGGATGGGCTAGGGGGTTTCTTGGGTGGGAAATGGGGAAAGGGGAAGGCATCTGAAATGTAAGTAAATAGAATATCCATAAAAAAGTTTATAAATATCTGTTAAAGATAAGCTTTCTTTATTTCTTGATTGCCTATCATTTATTAATCTGAATGAAGATATTTGGCAATTACGATATTAATGAAGCACACCTAGGTAATAATCAACACAGCAACGCTTGAGGAACACTCCCTTGATTGAGCGTGAGTCATTAACAACCATCCATTTATGCCATTTTATTTACTGAAAAAAAAAAAAAACAACTTCATTTAACGTGTATTTTAAAATCATAGTAAGGATCTTGCCTACTTCACCAACAGCTTAATATATCAGAATAACTTTTCTATTCTTTTCAACAATCTATATCTTACAACTTTGTTCAATTACCTATGATCTACTAACAGTTGACAGCTGTCAGATAAGGTCAAACAAATTACTCATAAATATGGTTCTATTGTTGTTTGGTTTCATTTTTAATGTATGTGGTGCTTTGAATATGAAATGATCTCCAAAGCATCAATTAGAAATATCCCTCATAGTTTCATGTCTTTGAACACTTAATCTCTAACTAATGGTGCTGTTTAGGGAAGAAATTGCATCTTCAGGAGGTGGAGCCTTGGTGGAGAAGTATGTTATGGGGCAAGATTTGACAACTTACAGTCTTGACCTTCTTTCTGTTCTAGCTTCTCTGTTGCCCAGGTGTGATTACAATGTGTCAGACTCCTGACCCTGTTGCTATGTCCTACCCTCCCATCGTGGTGGACTCTATCCCTCTTGAAACAGAAGCAAAACCGTAATTTCATACTTAAGTTCATTATGGTCCTGATATTTTTTTATCACAGCTACATAAAGGTAACTATAGTAACCTCCATTTGTTACACATTGAAAAGTTACAGAAATGATCATGTGCATTTCAACAGCTTTCTAGATTGGAGCATTTTCCTTCTGCTCTTTTCAGCAATGCGTACGTTACAACTTAGTTCAGTTAGATATTGTCCATTAACACTTGACAGCTGTAAGACAAGGTCAGACAAAGTGACTCCTTAATGTCATGTTTTCTACTTTTTCAATGTCTGTTGACTCTTTGATTTCTATAGTTAGTTCCTGATGAACTATTTTTGAAAATAATCTTTCCTGGTTTTGCCTGATGAGCTCCCTGAGAGGCATTTACCTATGTGATGACACTTTAGTCACACTAGAATACATCTTCCATTCCTAATGGAGAAATTTTTAGCATCCAAGACAAAAATAAATGTAATTTAGATTGATCTCATAATTCTTGTCAGCATATAAAAGGGAAACTTTTAAAAATGATATTGACAACTTTGAACATTATAATTGTAATTTATAAAATTTAGTTGAGTTTTATCTAATTTGGTTCATTTTATTTAAGAAATGCCTAGTAACTAAATATTTTTGAAAATAAACTTTTAAATAAAAATATAACACTAATGTTTAGGTAGTGGATCTGATTCACCTATAATTTATATCATGACTACTTTTTAGTTCTTCTTCCTTAAAAGCCAATGATAATACTTATATTCCTTGAAAATTCTCCCTATGTATTTTTCAGGATACTTATGAAATACGTTATATAATGCATGCTAATACTACAGCTTACTGCTTTTATCATATACATTGATTCAGGATAGTCTTATATTTTCTGGACACCTTGCCTTACCTGTGACAGATATTCTCCATGGTCAAGCTGACTAGGTTCAGAATCACATAGAATATTGAAACACTTCTAGTAATGTCAAGAAAAGCATTTTTAAAGCATTTATGCAAGGCTAAAAAAATAACTTGCAGAGAATGTGAGTGATATGATACAAAGGGGTTATGGCTCTGGATAAATTTAAATATAAAATATAAGAAAACTACAAATGTCTCCTTGTCTTTATTGGCTCCTTTTCTGCACTGTTATTAATAGTCATTATCTACCACATTTTCATTGTCTTAATGTGATGCTTAAGAGCCTGGGACTAAACACTCATGGAACTGAAGCCTTTTAAATTATTAACAAAAACATATTTCTCCTCCTTTAAGTTTCTTTCAGTCACATGCAATAAGTATGAAATGTGACTAAGAAATTCTCACTAAGCTGAGAAAAAAATCACAGCATTCAAGGAGCAGAAGCAATGATCCACAGGGTAAGAATGATCGCTATACAAACACAGTACAAGTATCTGAGTCCAAATACCCAACACATGGGGAAAAAACCTTGCACATACCCCAGCCTTGGAAGTGGAGACAAAGGGAAACTAGAATCACATGGCTTGTCCATTCCACCACAAACAAGGAACCATAAGTTCCATAAGGAGACCTATCTCATAAAATCAGGTAGAGAGTAACAGAGAAAAACAACTAATATCCTCCTGTCTTCTCTGCGTATTACTGCATAGGAAAGGGAAAGACCCAGGAGAATAAATGGAAATTGTCAGCTGGCAGGGGTTGGGTGTGGAGGGCATCTCTAGGACTTGTCAGAGACCTGAGATCAGGGAGGCTCCCAGGAGTCTATGGAGTGACTTTAACCGAGACTCCTAGCAATGAGGATATGGAACCTGACATGGTCACATCCAGCAACCACATAAGACACCAAGCCACCCACAAAACTTTGACCCAAAATCTTTCCTCTCTACAGTAAAATTTGGGACAACAATTGAACAGAGACTGGGGGAATGGCCAACCAATAACTGGCCCAGTTGTTCCTTTCTAGAGAACTGCTACTAGTCCACTTGAACTGATAGCTACTGTATCATATCACGATGAGGAGAAAACACAGATGTGTCTACATTACTAGAACGAATACTATAAAAGCTTCAATGAAGGGTTGCAGAAATTTCTGATTCTGTAAATTGTTGTGTAGCTAAAATTAATAGCAAATGCTGTGGTTTTTAGGAGAATCCTCTATGCAACATTTAAGTCATATTTTTATCTTCTTAAAAGTAGGTTCAGGACCTTGATCTCAGTGTGGCATAAGGTCAAAAATATGATGTGTAAGAATACTAGTAGTAAACTGTAAGGAAAGCACAGATGAACATTAGTATCATTAATATTTTCTCAGGAAGAAATATATAGATTCTAATAAGCTGTCTATAATTCACATTCACAAAGAAGTTGTCTCTCTTTCTTCATCCTATTAATTTATTCTGATTCTAGGTCACAACTCAACTTTTTCTATTTAATTCACATCACATGTATTATATTTTCTTGCTTAAGATGGGAAAACATGATTCTTTTAAGATTTTATGTATTCTTTATATTTTATGTATGAGTGCCTACCTACAATTATCTACATGAGGCATATGTGCATAGTGACAGAGGCCAGAAGGAGGTGTGGGATATACTGGATATACAGAGGGTTCTTAGGTGCCATGTTGGTGTTGGGAATTGAACTTGAATTGTCTGCAAGAACATAACTTGTTCTTAGCTGCTGAACCATCTCTCTAGTCCTAGAAAGATTTTAATGACAATATAGAAAATTACTCTAAATATGTACTTATGAATTGTAAAAATTTATATAAAGTCAAACCAGGCATTGGTTCTCAACACCCATGTCAGGCAGTTCACAATTGCTTGTATATCCAACTCAAGGATCCCGTCCTCAGGCTTCTATATAAAGCAAACATAGCACACATGTGTGTGCATACTTGCACGCGCACGCGCGCACACAACACACACACACACACACACACACAACACACACACTTATATAACATACATTTGTTTTGTTTTGTTATATTTTTTAAGAGTTGAAAATTGCTTCTGTATTCACAAAAAGTACATTTTTTCTCTAAAGGGGCTCTAAAAGGTAGTCAATACAAAGAGTGAATATCTTTGCAAATTATGAAAAAGAATAACACGAACAAGTAACATGAAAATAACAAAACCAAATCTAAAACACTCAAAAGCAAAGTCCCAAACCAAAAGCAAAAAATTAAGCCAAGCAGCATTCTCCCTCTGCAGATTTGGCAGTACAGAACTATATTTTTTAAAAAACCTTTCCTACAAAACTATCGTCTGTTTCATCTGAATTAAGGCAAAAAAAGACACTGACTTGTGACCTTCAGATATTTTAGTGCCTTCAAAAAAGTAATATCATAATTAATTTAGCTTTTTATTGAGTAATTTTTAGGAAACTTTATATGAATATTGTTCAATAAGCTTTACATGAAGAATGTTATTTTCTTTATTCCTAATTTTTATTAGTATGTTCCATTAAATAATATTTGACTCTGGAAATAGGTAGAAAATCTTACTTTAGGAGCCCTCAGTAAATAATTGTGGAAAAAAAACATCTAAAACTCTCCCATTATGAGAAAAGATTAGAGGGCTAGCATCTGTGTTTCTTTTCCTTTAAAGTTTGCAATGTGTTATATACCAAACATGTATATAGGATGCTTTGGGGTAAATCTGCAAACAGAAACAAATAGTGACATTTATAGCTATTTACTGACACTCAGCTAGGTTATTTCAGGCTGTTGTAAATTTGTAATGGGTCACCATCTGTGACTATTTAAAATTTATAACAAGAAAGAAAAAAGAAAATAATCTGTTTCTAGAGTTTGAGTGTTTTCTCTCTAGTCATATATTTAAGCCATTCATCATTTCCTCCAAACCCTTGGATCATGTGTGCTTGTGATTTCCAACTTGCATAAAAACTACTAAGGAACACAGGTAAGACTACTCACAAATCTGCATTTGCATTTAGGTCCTAATGAACAATTGGGGAATTCGCTTTCATTTTTGCTTTATTATCCTCTTTTCTATGAATGTAGATTTACTTTTCTTTTTTTTTCCTTCACAAAGCAAATAATATTGAAATAGTGAAATCAAGTGTAAACCCAACAAAAATATATAAATTATAGTCCAGTATCCCTCATGAGTATACATACAAAAATTCTCAATGAAGTAGTTGCAAACTGAATACAAGAGATATAAAAAATAATATTCTATGAATAACTGAATAACTGGTTTTTTTTTTGTTTTTTTTTTAGAAGACAATACTCCATATACAGGCTGCATGTTTTGGGATAGCCCCCACTCCAGATGTTTGAGACCTACATGAAAACCAAGCTGCACATTTACAACATATGTGCAGGGAGCTAGGGTAATAGATCATATAATTACCAAAGTTTAATTCCATCCACTTACTGAAAAGTATTCAATGGATACTTAAAGCCTAAACAATGTAACTGAATACTAATATAATATAGTTCCTATATCCTGAAGGAATTCTATAGTAAATTAAATTTAAGTCGTTTAAATGAACGATGAGCGATTTTTAATTTAACATCACACAAATTGAGGGAGTACACAAAATAAAACTCAAAAAAAGAATAGATTTCATTTTCCTTCAAATACTTTGCCCTGTTATATATGTTGTACTACTCATTGCTTGGAGGAGAGTCTATATCTCAGTAATAGAGCACTTGTGTACTTTTTGTGAATTGGGATAGACCTGTAGTAAATTGGGAAAAAGAGGTGGTTATTTTCTGATTTTACTAAGAAGTTATTTAGCCACTATATAGTAAAATGTATCAACCGTAGCCTCACTTCAGTCTCTCTCTGTCTATGCTAGGAAAATCACAACTGTAGTGATCAGATTAGAATTGTTACTTTTATCTTTCAAAATGTCAGAAGGATCAATAGCTTTATTTTATTTTAATTGATGTTTATTTTGTTATTGCTGGACTTCAATTCTCTTTGATTTCCAATATCTAGAGGTTAAATAAGTGATTGTCCACATAGGTAAAAGATCTCTGGACCTTGTTTCTTATGTATAAACTTTCCCCACCTTCTGAACAGACTGTTCGGAAAGGTTCCTAGGCTTTTAGCCCCCTGCTCACATTTCTAGTGCATTGGCTTATAGGTCTCCTTGCTTCCAGTGCATAATTTCACCCTTCTCAACCCACTCTGGTTAGGCAATACAAAAGTCACTAGAGCAACTGCCCCCTTTTATACTTTCATACTCTGAACACATCTGGGATGAGCAGAGAGAGCTCGCTGGAGCCCCTTAACTTCCTTTGTCTCTTCAGGTGTGTTACCCTAACACCTAAAACCAGAATATCTCAGCACACAATTCTACTCTGTAGACACACCTCTGCTGCTGGGAGCTTGTCTGGCATATACATCACATCTTATCCACACAATGTTCAGAGAAAGCTGGACCCATCACCAATATGAGAACTATAACAACACTTTAAAACACTGTCTCTTGAAATCAGAGGATACTGGATAATTCATCCCAGAGAAACTCACAAGGATTAGAGTCATTTTTCAATGAAAATTTGAAATGAAGACCAAAATATCACTAATAGTTGCATTTCTTAGACTTGAATATCCTCATACCAGTCTAATTAAACCAGCTAATATGTAATAGTTTATGACAATCTAATGCCTTCCCTATATTCTATAATTTAATGACTTATATTGTCTGCATTTGCTATGAAGCTTTACTCTTACTTTCATGGAATAACTGTACTAAATGTTATTTAAATTATTATGATGAAGAAATAATCTTCATTTACTCATTCTTACCCCTCAATTCTTCAGATATTATACCAGCTACTTATTTTGACTAAATGGATGAGAAACATGGCAACTTTCTCTTCAGATATCTATGTTTTTATATTCTGGTTTCATTAAGAGTTCAAACATTACATGACTCATTTTCATTGTTTAGAAGTATTCATATTATCTCAAAAATACAAAGACATTTATAGTTTGTTTCTTATTGTTTTATTATATTATATTTTATTCCATTTCCTAAAATATTTTGCTCTTCGTATTTAGTAAAATTAGTTATATTGGGCTTAAACTTCTTATTTCATCCTATGTTAATGTAATTCTTGTTCTCTTATTCTTCAACTTCATTGGATTTTGAAAAACATTTTTCTGTTTTTTATTGGTTATTTAACATATTTACATTTCAAATGTTAACCCCCTTCTCAGTTTCCCCTCCATAAAACCCGTATCCTCCCTCCCTTCCCATCTGCCTCTATGAGAGTGCTCCACCACCCACCCACTCTTGCCCCAGCACCCTAGCATTCCCCTACACTGGCGCATCGAGCCTTCACAGGACTAAAGGGCCTTTCTCCCATTGATGCCCAACAAAGGTATCCTCTGCTACATATGCAGCTGGAGCCATGGATCCCTCCATATGTACTCTTTGTTTGGTGATTTAGTCCCTGGAGCCTTGGGGGTTTTGGTTGGCTGATATTGTTGTTCTTCTCACGGGTTGCAAACCCCCTTCAGCTCCTTCAGTCCTTCCCCTAACTGTTCTATTGGGGTCCAATGGTTGGCTGCAAGCATCAGCACCTGTATCGGTCAGGGTCTGGAAGAGCCTCTCAGGAGACAGATATACCAGGCTCCTGCTTCTTGGCATCAGCAATAGTGTCAGGGTATAGTGTCTGTAGATGTGATGGATTCCTAGGTGGGGCAGTCTCTGTCTGGTCTTTCCTTCAGTTTTTGCTCCACTCTTTGTTCTTGCATTTCTTTTTGACAGGCGCAATTCTGGATTAATATTTTTTGCGATGGGTGAGTAACCCATCTGAACCATGTCTATCCCTGGATATGGACTCTACAGGTTCTATCTCTTCTTTGTTGGGTATTTCAGCTAATGTCATCCCTGTTGGGTCTTGGGAACCTCTTGGGTCCCTGGCATCTGGGACTTTCTAGTGGCTACCCCTGTTCCCTATTCCCTGCTGCTGCTACACAGCTCTGTTCAAATTCATGACACCTCTGTACTTCTCCCTGTCTCTTCCCTCAACTGATACTGCCCCCTTTCTCCTTCCCTTCCTTTCTCCCCACAAGATACCTCCTTTCCTCTTCCTTCCATGATTATTATTCTTCCCCCTTCTGAGTAGGACTGACACATTCCCACTTTGGCCTTCTTTCTTCTTGAGCTTCATATGGTCTATGAGTTGTATCATGGGTATTTCGATCTTTTTTGGCTAATGTCCACTTATCAGTGAGTACATACCATGTGTGTTCTTTTGGCTATCCCAGGATGATATTTTCTAGTTCCATCAGTTTGCCTGATAATTTCATGAAGTTATCAATTTTAATAGCTGAAAAGTACTTCATTGTGTAAATGTATCACATTTTCTCTATCTATTTCTCTGTTAACAAACACCTGTGTTGTTTCTAGCTACTGGCTATTATAAACAAGGTTGCTATGAACATAGTGGAGCATGTGTCCTTGTTATATGTTGGAGCATGTTTTCTTCAGGAGTGGTATAGCTGGGGTCCTCAGATAGAACTATTTACAATTTTTCTGAAGAACTACCAGACTGATTTCCAGAGTGGTTGTACCAGCTTGCAATCCCACCAGCAATGGAGGAGTGTTCCTCTTTCTCTACATCCTTGCCAGCATCTGCTGTCACCTGAGATTTTGATCTTAGCCATTCTGATTGGTGTGAGGTGGAATCTCAGGGTCATTTTGATTTGCATTTTCCTGATGACTTAGGATGTTGAACATTTCTTTAAGTGCTTATCAGCCATTAGAGATTCCTCAGTTTAGAATTTTTGTTTTGCCCATTTTTTGCTCTATGTAATTGGATATTTTATTTACATTTCAGATGTTATCACATTTTCTCATTTCTCCCTCACCCAGAAACCATCTATCCCATGATCCTCCTCCTGCTTCTATGAGGATGTGCCCCCACTCACCTACCCACTCTCACCTCCCTGCCCTTGAATTCCCCCACACTGGAGCATCTATACGGTTGTCTGGTTCTCTGGAGTCTAATTTGTTGAGTTTTTTGGTAGATTTTGGATATTAGCCCTTTATCAGATATATGGTTGGTAAAGATCTATGGGTTGCCATTTTTTTTTCCTATTGACAGTCTCCTTTGCCTTACAGAAGCTTTTCAATTTTATGAAGTCCCATTTGTCAATTCTTGATCTTAGAGCATGAGTCATTGGTGTTCTGTTCAGGAAATTTTCCCCTCTGCCCAAGTATTCAAAGTTCTTTTCCACTTTCTCTTCTACTAGATTCAGTATATCTGGTTTTATGTGGAGGTCCTTGATCCATTTGGACTTGAGCTTTGTATAAAGAGGTAAGAATGGATCTATTTGCATTCTTCGACATGCTGACCATCACTTAAGCCAGTACCATCTGTTAAAAATGCTCTTTTTTCCACTGGATGGTTTTGGTCTCTTTGTCAATATCAAATGACCATAGATGTGTGGATTCATTTCTGTGTCTTCAATTCTATTCCATTGAGCTACCTGCCTGTCTTTGAACCAATACCATGCAGTTTTTAGCACTATCACTCTGCAGTACAGCTTGAGTTCCAGGATTGTGATTCCTCCAGAATTTCTTTTATTGTTGAGAATTGTTTGTGCTATCCTGAGTTTTTTGTTATTCCAGATGAATTTGAGAATTTCTCCTTCTATCTTTGTGAAGAATTGAGTTGAGATTTTGATGGGGATTGTATTGAATCTATCCATTTCCCTTAAAAGTCCCTATGCATTGGTTTGCTAACTATCCATGTAACCAAAGGTACTTTCTTCCTTACTACAATATACCTGTGTAGAATACATTTGTAGAATGATTGCCCATCATTCATGAGACTCTCCAACCACCAAAATAAAATATAGAATTTAAAGAAAACCTTGATTTTTTTTCAGTACCTAAATAACACTCAGAATAAAACTTGAACTTCACTTGGTCAGTTATTACATAGCTATCAGAATGATGTATTTCTCTGAGGAGAACTTCTCTGAGGAGATATCTATTCAGGTCTTTGTCTCATTTACAATTGTTTTGGCACTGTTAAACTGTAGCTTGTTCTATCATTCTCAATGCACATTCATTCTTATCAAATGTATGATTTACAAATATTTATCACATTTTGTGAGATACTCTTATTTTCTATTTTACATCTTACTGGCAGGATATTGCAATGACCAGAAGTTTTAATTACTTTTCCAATCAATTTGTTTGTATTTTTTCTTGTTTGTGATTTGGGTTAAATTCAAAATGAACAAGAGAAAATATTATGTCAAATGTTAAGATTTTACACTATCTATTTTCTACAAGGTTTTTAGTGTTAGCTCTTATGTTTTAGCCTCTAATTAATTTTGAGTTACTATTTGAGAATTCTATAGATAAAGGTTCAACTTATTTTGTTCTGCAGGTAGAAAATCCATTTTCCAGAAGTGTTGTTTGAAAGCCTGTCTTTTGTTTTCTGGTAGTCTTGACGACTTATTGAAAATCATCTGACATATCTGCCTTGTTCTATTTGTAGTCTTCTAGTATGTAGACATGGCTGGAGAGGCTTTTATCATCACTGCCTGTTATGCTTGCAAATTTATGTAACATATTGAAATCCGAAACCATAAGACCTCCAGCTCCTGTCTTCTTTTAAAGGATGGTTTTGGATATTCATGGTCTCTTAAAATTCTAATTAAACATTGGGGAGGATGTTTTTTCTGTTTCTAAAAAAAAAAAAAAAAAAAAAAAATGCAGTGCTTGAAATTGGATGGGAAATTTGAATAAATTCTTTCAATAAATGAAAAATATTTTCTTCTACTTACTGAATTCTTCTTTTCTTTATCAACCAGCATTTTATAATTTTCATCTTACATATCTTTTTCCTACTTGGTTTGATTTATTCCTGTTTGTGTGTTTTATTTTTTCTTTCTTTGTTGTTATATTTCATCCTGATGTAATTTGAACTTATTATTCTGAATTTCTTTTTGGTATTTTCAATTTTTCTTGTGTTGTATTTATTTTGTATCTGTTAGCTTTTCAGAGGTCATTTATAGCTTATTTTATTTTTTATTGGTAAAAGAATATTTTATATTTTTGCTTAAATTTTTGTTTCCTGTAAATTGATATTTTATTACTAACAAATATGATTAAAGATATTATTTTAATTTGAATGCAATCAATTATAGTAATAGTTTTCATTCTGTCATTAGAAGGTATTCTGGTTCTAATACTATCTCACAGACACACACACACACACACAAACAAAGAACAACAATAACAAAAATAAGTTCATCCTAATCAAAGTATATCTTGTGGATTGAAGAGATATCTCACTAGATAGGAGCAATTGCTGTCCTATACAACATGAGTTCAGTCCACAGTGCAGTCTGCTGGCCTACATGCATATAAATAAATAAAAATTAATTATTTAATGTTACTTTGAAGAAACTCTTAATGCTTTATCCTGTAAGACTAGTTTCTGAGATAATTATTTTATTTTGTTATTTCAGAAAAAAAAATCATGCACTTTCTATGTGCATTATATCTCAGGAATTGGTTTGGTATAAAACTATTTCAAATGATTTTTTTCAATTAAATTATATTAAATTTTAATACTCAAAAGTGTAACTTTTAAAACATATTTTCTTTCTGCTACTGCTGATTCCACATATAAAGAAAAGACCTAAATATATGCAGGCATAAATGTAAATGCACTTGAAATAAATTTCAAGATGGTTATTAAAAGTAATTATTATTTAATATTGGCAAAGTCTATAGATAAGCTTTACCTAAGAAATGTATTCTGAGTCATTTTAAAACAACTGTAATGAATACATTTATATAAAATCTCCACTATATATTTAAAAGGATCATTAACTTCTTTGCAGAATTTAAGCAAGTGCTATGAAGAAGTGATACCCATACATTAAGAACAATATTCAAAGCTAAATCCACAGAGAATCCTAGCATGAACATTACTCTCTAGAAGTTCAGGAAGTAAACATAGTTACTTGATTTGATTTAGCAGTTACTCAGGTGATATATCTATGTCTCTATCTTTGAAGATGGCAACTTTGGCTGTTGTATCATATGTGATATTGTAAAGCTGAGGTAAAATGGGTACATTTGAACCTGGATCAGTACTGATGATCTGAAGATTCTCTCCCAAGGTTTTAAGAGATATTGTTAGCCATGCACTACTCATCTAGGTCCATTGCATAGCCATGGTTATGCTACATTTACTTTTAATTGTGCTGGACATGAAGAAAGGGAGACTTGAAGGAAACCTGATATATGCATCATTGGCTGAATCTTTGGAAAGTGATTTCTCTGGGCCTGCTAAGTTGAATGGATCTGAAAAAGGATAAAAAAAATGGTTCTTATAAACCACTAAAGCCCACCTACAGCATCTTCTAATCCAAGACACATTAGCCACTAATTTTTTGTAGGTCTCAAAAATTAGAGGTTAAAACCTGAAAATATTTGTGTGTATGCGTGTGTGTGTGTGTGTGTGTGTGTGTGTGTATGACTGTACATATTTGTGTTGATATGTTCTGTATAAACATGATATATATACACACATGTGCATGCACACACACATATCATACATACCTGGTGTGTGTGTGTGTGTGTGTTTGTATTTCAATGAAAGATCATTGACAAAAATGCCTTTGATCCCAGTGTGTAGATGTCATAGAGCTACATGCACACTAAATCACAGAGAAAGAAGTTATGTCCAAGAAGTAAGCCTTGGAGCTGAGGAGATGCTTCTGTAAATGATAGCATGTTCTTCTCATGCACTGATCTGAGTTTGCTCCCCAGCATCAATGTTCAACAGCCATAGCTCTTGTTCTAGGAGATTTGGCACACTCATTTATATTCATTAGGCACTGGTACACACATTGTACACATGCAGGCATTGAAGCCAGAGACGCACACAAATATATAAGGCTAAATATATATATTTAAATCTTTAGAAGTAGGGAAATATCTTTGCCTTTGTAAGCAACAAGTCTTTGGAGGTTTTACTGCTGCGTAATGTGTTACATACATAGAATATATGTCATATATAAGAACACTCTACAGTTTCAGTGACCTAATAAATTATGCTGTTTAACAAAGGCAATTGTAAAACCACAAGTCAAAATTCCCACCAGGAGGAAATAATATTTTCACAATAGGTTCATATACTGTCTAGCAGTGTGGCTCCTCACATTTTAAACTGTACATCTCCCCTTGCTAAATAACCAAGAACTAGGAATAAAGTGCAACTTACAAAATCTTTTTAAGTAGGTAAGAAGTTATTCTCATAAAGGATTCCTATGCACCCTTTGCTCATGAAAAATTTTATTAACAAATGTAATGACCCAGATTTTTATCTTAAAGCACTTGTTAATGAGCTGTAATTTAAGGTCTTTACTTGAGTTCTTATGATCCCTTTAAAACAAATGTCTAACAGCTAAATGCACCACTGATCGTTCATCAAGACACGATTTAACTAATCATCCAGATGCCAATCCTCACAGCTCTATCTCTTCTGTAAAAACCTATCATCATTCTACTGCCTGCATTCTTAGAAATGATGGGTAGATGGGAGACATCACCCATCTCATAAACATCTCAAAAGAAATAGCCAAGGCTTCCTAAAAGCTTCAAAACTCTTATATTAAGTTTAGTTTACCTACAATTATTTTCTAGAATCTCTGCATGATTTTTCATCTATATTTCCTATCCTTTCTTTATTTCTTAAAATAGTTTGGCTAATATAGAGTGTTTGTTTTGTAAAAACATATATTAAAATTATTTACTCCAAGCTACTCACTTCCACTAAATCTTTAAGTCAATGGTTACAAAAGTAACAAAAGACTGTAAAAGTAGCATGAGAATCTTTCTCCAATTCAACAAACTATATAATTTTCCCAAATTTCTAAAATAATCTCTCTATGCTACAGAAGGGTCTTATAAAATATAGGTAAAGTATCAAATAAAATTTTAAAATGCACAGTTCCAGATTACCTTGATATGTATGTACATTCTTCATTCTACACCTCACATTTAATGCCATAGAATCATTCGCTTTATTTCTTAGTTCTTTGCAAATTTAATTTTATCAACAAGTATGAAGAATTGAAAAAGCTAACAAAACAATAGATTCAAAAGAATTTATTGTGTGCTTAGATGCAAAGAGAACAGAAATAGAATTATGAAATCAATAAACTTATTTAGATAATCACTATTTTGTTTAATCAGCTCATTAGAAACCTTGAATAAAATTGAGAATACAAATCTTTACATCCTAATATACACTTCATAGGAAAAATTAGTCAATCCTTTATAAATTCCTTGTCAAATTCACCTTCGTGTAAAAATTAGTTTGAGTATAACTATGTTTATATACTCTAAATTTAACTGATTATTCAGAATATGAATCATGTTTTAATACACAAAAAAATATTTACTTTGTGGAGAGAAGAGACAACTAGCAGAGTGTACACAGAGAAGTGAATGAAACCTCAAAGAAACTATTGCTTCCCATTCTAATACTTCCCAAGAAAGGAAGCTGTAAATTGAGCATGCATTTATCAAAATTTTATGCTCACTTAATCTAATCATGATTGCTAATTTGTTCAGCTCTGTTTATTCTTTGAATATTTTTCTAGATGCCACTTAAAATTCTATTTACAGAATGAATCAGGCATTGCTATGTAGCCAGTGTTGGAAGATCAAGGGCATAACTCAAATATTTAGTGTAGAGAATTAGGAAAAGTCACAGTGTGGAACCAAATTGTTATATATGGTCTATGAAATATGTCATTTATTTTAACATGGAACTGGAAATTAAATCATAAATAAAAACCTATTTGTTATTCTGGCTATAACAGAGCTACTTTAGTCAACTAGTAAACAATGGCCATTCCATAGCAGAAATTCCTTTTGAATGTATATAGTTTCTTATGGTGTTAATTATGAGAGACCATATGCTGAAGAGACAACAGTGGCTCTTAAAAACTTTTGATATTTATTATCATACTTCTACTCTATAAGTGAAATGGTAGAGATCTTCTCCATGTACACGACATGAATACCAATGAACTGGACTGATCTGCCTGTGTGTGATGTGATAACCCTGAATATCTTCTTAAACTACATAATAATTTTATGCAACATATAGCCAAAGGGTCTCACTGTGGTGATCAAGGTGGAATGTTTACATTCACCATCATCATTTGCTTTTTCTTCCCTATATTGGTTTGCTAAACTTCTATTTTTACTGTGTTATGCTCCCATTTCATTTTTTTTAAATACAACTTGCATCAAAAGGACATGATGATCTTCTAATTTTTTTTTTCAATTTCAGCCCACATATTGTTTACAAGCCATTAATATTGGACCCTTCCAAAGTCTTAGAAACGGTAAGTAGTTATAACTTCTGCAACACAAAAATGCTGTTGTCATGACAACAGAAAAGCGCAGCACACTAAAAGGTTTTTGAAATTTAACAAGTAGTTCTCTTGTCTATTAGTATATGACTGGTTAAGAAATTATAGGCAATTTCAATCTTCACTGCTCATTTGACCTTGACACATAATATTTTTGCATATACCTTGCTTACTATATGCCATTCACAAGAAAGCTATTCAGGATTTCTGTGACTCATCATTCTACTATGCCATGAATTTCTAAAATAGATGCCAATGTGAAGTAAGCAAATGCTGTACTGCTGTGTGTGTGTAGGGGGTGGTTATGAGAATTAAGATAATATTAATATAAATAGACACATAGTCCACACAAACACTGGTATCACACACACATACAAACACACACACACATACAAACACACACACACATACACACACAGACACACAGACACACAGACATAGTTTTCTCTGATGATGAATATTGGCTGTCAACATGGCAGTATCTAGAATTAATGAAAGCACTGCCTCTCAGCATGTCTGTAAGGAGATTTCTATATGAATTAGTTGAGGCAGAAAGATCCAACTTAAATATTATTAATACTATTCCATGGGCTGTAATCCAGACTGGATAAGAAGAAACAAACTCTTATTGCTCTGTCTCTGTGATACAATGTGACTACTTCTTCAAATCCTTGCCTGCATGGCTTCCCTGTTGCATGCACTTATACCTTTATGTTGTGAACCAAAATAAGTATGTCTTCCCTTAGGTTGCTTTTGTCAGAGTATTTTATCATGGAAACAGGCACTGTACCTAATATAATCACCTTTTATTGAAAGTGGTATAAGCAGACAAGAAGGTTTGATTCTACCAGAAAATAAAAAAGCAGACCCGTATTTTAAAGATCACACTTCTGTTGAGATAAAATTATATTTCCTGTGACAAATGCTGAGAATCATTGCACCCAATTAACCAGCGAACTCATTTAGTTTGTATTTATAAATATAAGCAGTTAGTAGTAATTAAAATCAAATGAATGCCTCATTAGAGTCAAAAATATATATTTATTAACATTTTTTGTTCTTTAATCTTTTTTTTAAAGTCCAAACTTTATCCTCCTCCATGTCCATTTCCGACTGTTCCACACCTGACACCTCCTTCCCACTCCTACCCCTGTCTGCTAGAGGATGTCCCCACCAACCCCTACCACTCCAGACATCCCCACTCCCTGAGGCCCCAAGTCTCTTTTTTGTTATAGATGTATTAGTGGGTACTGGGAAGCACAGTGTCAGTTATTATTTGTATTTTGACCAGGTGGGGACTTCTATAATGATATTCCTTGACTGCAAAATTAAACTTTGGACCTTCTCCCATAGGAATCCTTATACTTAACTTGCAATCCCCAATTATTCAGGACTCTATACTGCACCCCATTTGTAACATATCACTAATATACTTTCTGTTTATATAAGTCTACTAGTTCTTAATGTCATATGAAAGGAATATAGACCCATAATAAGACTCTAAAACAAACATTAGCAAAAATTTGTTGGCATATATAGTAATCAGGTTTATGTTAATTTGTCATCCGTTTTAGTTTGCTTCTCTATTGTTATGGTAAATATTGACTGGCTGAGAAAAAGATTTCCGGAGGAAAGATTTATTTAGTTGCAGTTCATCATAAAAGGATAACAAGGCAGAAACCTTGAGATAGGAACTGAAGCAAGAGAGTGTTAGCGAAGCAACATTTATTGGCTCTGAGACTCACATTTAGCTACATTTATTATACCACCCATCCCACCTGCCAAGCAACCCACAGTGACATAAGCTGTCCTATATCAACCAATAATCAGAAAATGGCACACAGACATCCCACAGTCCATTTCATGGAGGAAATTCTTCAACTGATGATCTATCTTCCTGGGTGGATCAAATTGACCCACAAAACTGACCAGTACATAGACTTTGGGTGATAAGATTGTCTGTTTTAAGGGCAGGACGATGAGTCATAGACAGTTCCTGCTCCAGTTGTTAGGCGTCTCACATAAAGACCAAGCATTACACCATTACCTGTGTATAGGGCAGCTAGGTCTATTCAATTTATGCTCAGACTCTGTGGACCCTTATTTGTCTAGGTTAGTTGATTCTGTATGTTTTCACATGGAGTCATTGATCTCTCTAGCTACTTCAGTCCTTCCTCCTCCTCTTCCAAAGATTTCCCAAACTCTGCCTAATATTTGGTGGTGGGTTTCTGTATCAGTTGCTGGGTAAAGCACCTCAGAGAACAGTTTTGCTACGGTCATATCTGAAAGTATAGCAGAATACCATTAATAATGTCAAGGGTGGCTCCCTCTGGTGAGATGGGTCTCAAAGTTGAGATATTCACTGGTTAGCTAGTCCCTCAATTTCTGTTCCATCTTTACCCTGCACATCTTGTAGGCAGGACAAATTTAAGGTCTATGTCTTTGTCTGTGACTGCATTGTCTAGCCTCAATAGGAGAAGATACACCTAGTTCTACTGCAACATGATATGCCAAGGCAGGTGGATATCCCTGAGGAGAAAGTGAAGGAGACTTGGGGGGGGGGGGGAGGGACAGAGGAGTGGAGAAGGACTAACTGGGAGGAGAGGAGGGAGGGAGGGGAAGCTGACATTAGAATGTAAAGTAAATAAATAGATTAATAAATGAAAAATGTCTGTTTAAGACACTAGGCATTCAAAGATGCCTATTAATGGCTAGAGAGAAAGGATGTAAGGTTAAGCACACATAGTACTCTTGCAAAGCACATGAAGTTCAGTTCTTTGCACCAAGTTGGGTGGTCCACAACCATGTAAACTCCATCACAGTGTACAACTTGATGCACCCTTATCTGGACTCCATGGGTGCCTCCAGGCAAATGTTCATATATAGACACATAATACACATAAATAAAAATAAAGATCCTTAACAAAAATTAAATAAAATATTTATAAATTGTTGAATATACGTAAAATGTTGGTAAGAGTAGTGCACATGAGAGAATAAGTAACATATTTCAGACATATGCATGAGAAGGAGTGATTTTATAACTAAAAGGAAATATGCACACAAAATATCATCTACAAAAATAGATCAATTAAAATAAGCTAAATATTAAGCCAAATCAAGGGAACTAGGGACAAAGAATTCACTTCTAGGAGAAATAGAAAACCTGAGTAAGATGAAATATTAAAAGCTCCTAATGGAAAAGAGAGGGATTTGGAAGGATCATGAATTTTTGTTGTTTTTTCTAATTCTCTGAATGGATAGCTGACCTATAAAAAGAATACAAACTAATATTCTAAAAGGAATAGCCTAGCTGACAAAAGTAATCTACTTTTTTCAGAATTGCATGCACAAAAGAATCAACAAAACTTTACATTTGACATACTGGGTAATTTAAACCGAATATTATAAAAATATTTCAATTTAAATAATAAAAGAGGAATGCTCCAGCAAACATAAACCTTGTGTAAGAAAATAAAGCCATATATCCTGAGTGCATAATAAGAACATTTCAAAAGACATTATTCAGAAGATCTTCTGAGGATACTTGTTATATAATTTATCTATGATGATAATAATATAGTTGACTACAAATAAAATGATGACAGTTTATAACTTCTTACAAAATAACTTCTAGGTGAATTGGCAGAAAGAGATACAAAACTGTATATTAGAGAGAGTCATTCATCTGATTACAAATTTGAAAAGTTGTTTGTTATTTTGTTTCATTTAAATCATAATAGCCATGAATAAGTTATTGAAGCAAAAGTTGGAAAATCCAATTATAATCAATATTTTAATTTATAATTTAACTTTCTGCAGGATAAAACAGATTACCTGAACAATGGTCATAGAATAATTTTAAAGATAAATTTCTGAGGAATGTGTAATTGACTACAAATTAGTATTATAAATGTACAAAGAAATTAATGGCATAAAATATACTACAAGTGACTGCTGCATGAATGCTGGAGAGGAGACTGTTTTCTTCAACAGTTTCATGGATAAGAACAAAAATTTCTTTAGGATAGAATTCATGTATATAGAGATATATAAAGTCAGGGTTTCTATTGGTGAAATTTACAGGCCAGAAAAGCAGGCATTCTAGGGGAACCTGTCTGGCCTGGAAAGCACTTAAGCTTACTACAGAAACCCTCCTCTTCCTCCTCCTCCTCTTCCCCCTCACCCTCATCCTCCTCTTCTTCCCCTCTTCCTCTTCTTTCTCTTCTCCTCCTCCTTCTCCTCTCCTCCTCTCCCTTCTCCTCCACTTTTCCTCTCCTTCCCTCCTCCTCCTCTCTCTCTGCTCCAAATTCATTCTTGTGAGTCTTGTGCTCAGCTCTGTATTGAGTCACCTGCTGCAGCCTGCACTTCTCCACTTCTCCCATCTCCAGACGGTGACAGAGATTTTTTCTTCCAAACTTTCTTCCCTCCTCACATTTTATCCCAGGATGCACCTTCATCAGGAATTCCCTGAAAACCCACAGGCCACTCAAGACAGGGAAGCCTAACCTCAGACTTCAACTTTCCCTTCTTTCTTCCAAAACTAATCTACCAGACTAACTCCCTTCTCTTTAGTAGACCACCTACTACTGCCTTCACTTCTGCTCTACCCTATCATTAACAGATCATGCAGTTGTTAACCTCCAGTCTTCTTTCCCACTTTTGTTATCCCAGCCCAAACTCCTTTGTCTCTTCACCTTTTGCCACCATACCCAAGGCACTAAGCAGATTCTCATAGAACACTGGTTGCCACACACCCTTGGAAGCCCTCATTACCCCTTCCTAGCCATTTGAATCTTTAAGTATCAGCCCCTAATACCTAGAAGCAAATTTTCCCAGAACAGCCAGTAACCCTTCTGAGAGAATTTCCAGTAGAATCACCTTCTAGACAACCATACATAGCCACCATACATTTTAAGGCTAAGAGTGGGCAGCAGAAACCAAGAAACAATTCAACCAACCAACAACACCTACCCAACAAAAGCAAGACAAGATATTAACACCTAATTACAAACTTCACAAACACTGATGACATGACACCATCATTAAAACATATCATTTTTAGCCATCACAATGTCTCCATTACAACCCAGAGACTCAGCCACTGTGTGCCATGAGAATTACAACATAGATAGAACACAAGACAAAAACCTTAATGTAGCTTTTATGGATATGATAGAGGTCCTTAAAGAAGAAAGGAATAAAGTTATTTTTTAAAATACTATGAAATCACAAACAGTGGAAGGAAATCAATAAAAGAGTTTCAGACTTAAAAATGAAAATAGAATTGAATGCTTGAGTCTAGAAACTCGAAAATCCCAACTATAGAAAATCTGGGAATAAAAGATTTAAGAAGATTCTGCTTCAAAGATTAAGCCATCAGAAAAATGAGAGATGGATGTAGCTCAGTAGTAGAGCACATGCATAGCTTATACGTTATTTTACATTCAATACCCAATAGCGAAAACAATCCAAATTCTTTCCAGAATAGACATATATTATACATTCTATCCCATGAATGCTTCCTTCTGAAAGGAAAAGTATTGGGTTAGAACCCCAAGACCGTCTTCTCAGCACAAGATTTGTTTGTCCCAGAGGGACAGAGGGCCTGAATAAGGGACAACGACAAGAGATAGAGGAAGAAGAAGAGAAAAGGAACAAGGGAGAGGGGACAGTTTTTTTGTTCCAGAGGGGAATGGAACAACAAACTGCCTCTGAATAGAGAGGAAACAGATTGGCTCATAGAAAATGACAGTTTATAAAAGAACCCTGTGTTAGGAGGAGGTGTTTGATTTTAAATTTGCATGGTAATTAGGTGAGACAAGGGAGCCTTTGATTGTGGACTTTAATACTTTGATAGCTGGACCTTGATAAAGAGACCTTGAGGGTTAGTTTTAGGAACATAATCTATTTGTAACAAAGCAAATGGAATGGGAAAGAAGGGCAAGGTCTGCCAGAGCCATGCTCACCAATACAAGCTGTCCAGAGTCCCTTCACCTTCCATTCAGAACACTGATTTCCAGCCCTCGTTCCCCTCTGAATAGTGTAAGCACAAATCATCTTTAGCTACCTTCCTGCTGCCTCAGTCTTTAGGTCAGAGCAATACCATCTCCTGGACGAATTACTTCTGGTCAGATAAAGTTAGGTTGAGGCCCTGAGGATCCTCCTCATCCTTTCTGTCAAGCTTTTGCTGAACCCCTTTTAACCCCAGGAACTACAGGAATTCATTCCTGACCTATTTCTCAGGCTTACAAAAGCATATGAAGTTTCCATGTGGTAAAGGAAAAAAGGAATTTTAAATTAAAAAAGGTTGAAAAATCCTGGGTGTGTATTTTAATATTTAAACGAAACCATTGAATATAAAAGCATAAAAAATACAGAACATATGCCATAGAAACAATAAAAGCATAGCATTGCTAACATGTATTCATATGGAGAAATAACATATTTGAGTTGTGCTATAGTCTAAAGAATCTTAGCTAAGAATTATCACACTTTTGGATTCAAATAATTTTCAGCAAGGAAGGCCAAACGTAAAATATTACAAATAATATTTGTATTGGGAGAAGAAAATAGGTAAGAAGTATGATATATCTATGATATTATTTCTGTTATAATGGGAAATTTTAGCATCATGCTGTATTTTATAGTAATGTGTATGATATAATATAGTATTTATGAGAAACCAACGCTCTGAAAGTGTTGTTCTACATGTGACTGCCATACCTCCTTAATTCAAGTGATACCTTTATTTGATCTCTATTTTTGCACTTGTGTTCCTTGCAGTATAGATTCTTTGCAATGCTTACATTCAAGGAGATTTTATAACCACATGTAAAATCTGCATATACACTAAGCATTGTATTTTCTTAGACTCCACACAGACATTTACAAAGTAATTTAGTAATGAATTTAATGAATTCTCTATTTAATGAATCTGATGTTATTGCAAACATTTCTTTACTATTTCTTTATAGAAGTATAAAGCACTTTTTAAAAATACATAATTATATTGTTCACTTTAAAATATGAGACCTCTGCAGGACAATTATTCACTTGATATGTCTTATTTTTACAAAGAGATCAATATCTCCAAAGAGATTTAAATTTGTAATGGTTTTTGAGAACCTTAAATTTAGCATATGTTGGGATAATTCAATTAATTAATCTCAAGTTTAAAACATCCTGTGAAATGGCATTGATTACAGAAACTCATGAAATGTTGAAGATGCTGAGAATATATGGTAGCCCAACCTTAAACAAGACTTTCATGGGACTATGCTGAATGAGGAAGGAATAATATTTTATTCAAAAGAGCTAGAAGACAGACATGAGAAATCATTAAACACTATAGCCTACAACATGAAATATCCATTGCAATCATGAGTTGACAACTGCTACAATTACTGGTACTAGAACTGTACCAGACTGTCCCCATCAACAACCATGCATAGGTAGGCATCCGTCATGGGGTCCTAATTCTCACTGATAACTGATTATTCATACATGCTTGAAGCAGAAGTCATATCAAGCTGTATGTCCACTATTGAGATTACCTGGCTGTAATGGATAGCTTCCAACCAATGGACTGATTGAAATTCTAGGTCAAAAATCAAAATAAATATGAGGTAGAGAGATACCTCAGCATTTAAGAGTGCTTTCTGTTCTAGAGAACTCAGGATCTACTTTAAATGACAACGTGCTGTCTTAAAACTAACCTGTAATTCTTGTCCATCTTCTGACTTCCAAAATATCAGGTATACATATGGTACACAGACATATATCCAGACAAACACACACACACATTTAGGCACACACACACACACAACACACACACACATGACAAAATAGAGAAGAATGTGAGAAGGATATTTGTAAGCATGGTGAGGACTTGGGGTGGACATAAGAGCAATTGAAGAATGAGAGTAATAATTATTCACACAAGGAATCACCGATGGATAAATTTAATAATTTAAAAATTACACAAAATTCCGTCTGTGTCATAGAATGCCAACCTGACAGCCTTGGCCAGAATCTTGGAGTCATTTTCAGAGAAAGCTTATGTACAAAATTTCCTGATAGAGCTATCCCTTGTTTGCATGAATACATTTTTTTTTATATTTTTCATAACAATCTTCTTTTATGTGTTAAAACAAAACCTGTTTGAAACAGAGAATTTTAGAAATTCATGATCTTAAGATCAAAATTATCTTCATGTACTTTCTTCTTCCTTTGTTTTGCTCCCCAGAGCTACATGAATTTCTGAGTCATGGAGTAATCTTCCAAGTTTGTGAGAAGTGATCTTAAAGCACACACAGGTCTTGCTCTATACCCCCATGTGTGTACACGTGAAAATGTACATGGGAGCCCATGGACGTCACCTGAGGTTCATAGATCCCCTCAAGGTGGGGTGAAGGAAGTTTTGAACAGCCCAGTGTAGGTGCTTGGAATCAACCTAGAATCCTCTGCAAGAGCAGCGTGTGTTCTTAGCTGGTGAGCTTTCTATTTCTCACCCCTTACATCTCTCCAATTCCCTTTTGATGCATTATAAATCCCCTCCACTGTTCTCCATCAGTTACGAATAATGGATTCAGTTGAATGCTGTAGCAATGAACTGGATATTATAAAACATGTCAGTATTTCCCTTATTTCTTGTTCCTTCACTCCCTTTCTTTCTCTCTCATTCCAAATATAGAAAATGGCCATATTTATATCATTTTCTACATTTTATTAAATCATTGTTATTAAAATAATCACACAAATAAGACATTGGCATTTGGTACTGCAAAAAGAATAGGAGAAATTAAATTAGTGAATAAGAGCAGAAATAATGTGAGCATAATTCCTTTCAATTTCCATAATCGTGGTTTGCAATATGAGACTCCTGGGGATGATTTTAATGGGCTACAGTTTAGAATTGTGAAGAACAGTATACACAAGGCTAGAAAATCACTGCCTGACCCATGTACCACATGGTAGAAACTGCTGAAACATACATAGTTGCCATAAATAATAGTACTATTTGTAACAATTTTTAAATGAAAATCATTTCTTAAGGTAGGAACTAATGCTCGGATTAAAGGGAAACAAGCTGTGTAATGAGTTGAGCTAAAATATTTCTTTAGAAATTAAAATTACTTTATTGAAAGAAATTGGCATATAAAAGTATCCTATAGCTACACTGAAGTGAACAATCTCAACCAGGCCCAAACTCTATACATCTTAATGAACTTCTATATAGTTAGACTATAGTTGCCATGTTTACAAATCAACATTTCATACACAAGGCATATATAAATCACCAAATAAACATGAGAAGAATACCATAAATTATGGGATGAAGAAATACAACTTTAGAAATGATACTATAAAACTAAAAACCAATGAGGGAAAAACAAATTTACATACAAAAGCAGAAATATCAGAAATACCTCAGCCTTTGCATCAGCAACCATAAAAGTCACAAATGGAATACTATATTAAAAGCTCTAAGAACAAATAACTGTGACCAAAGAATGCATTCTCAGTAAAGTAAACACTAATTAAGGCAAGTCATGGCAACTGGACAGCACTGTAGAAAATTCTTAGTAAAATGCAAAAAAAAGAAAGATAGAGTTTTTAATGACAAACCATGAAGGTATACGCTCCATGATAGGAACAGATTAGCAAGGCTGATTTGGGGGGGAAAAATAACCCAAACACTTCAAACTAAGCTGAAATAGTAAGAAAGGTTTACAGTTTAAGATCTGCATTCTATCACTAGAATTTGCAATGAGATTATACAGTGTGTCAGTCTACATAAGAATAATTTCTCTGCTTTTTCTTTAGTGGTGTGATTGAACCCAGGGCTCTTATATTCTGTGCCTGTCCTCTACCACTAATGTATAGAATCAATATCTACATTCTTCATTTTAAAAATATTATTTACAGAGAAAATAAGGTCTGTATAAAGAATTTTAATTTCCTCACATATAAAATATAAATGAAACTTATGAGTATTTTATTTTAAATAATATTTTCTCATGTTTAAAAAATTATTAATCATTCTATTCGTTTACGTCTTAAAAGATATCCACTTCCCGGTTACCCCTCTACCAACTCCTATCCCACATCTGCCCTTCCCCTTCCCCTTTGCCTGTATGAGAGTACTCCCTACCCACCCACCCTCTCCTGCTCCACCACATCAGAAGCCTCCTATGCTGGGGCTCCCTAGGACCAAGGACCTCCTCTCCCACTGCTGTCAGGTAAGGCCATCCTCTGATACATATGTATCTGGACCCATGGATCCCTCCAGGTACACTCCTAGGTTAGTGTCTAGTCTCTGGGAGACCTGGGTGGCCAGGTCAGCCTATGTTCTTCTTCCAATGGTGTTGAAATCCCCTCTGCTCCTCCAGCCTTCCACCATCCCCCACCAGGTTCCCTCAGCTTAGTCTCATGGTTGGCTCCAAGCATCTACATCTGCATTGGTCAGTTGCTGGCCAAACCTCTCAAGAACCACCTCACCAGGTTCTTGTCAGCAAGTGCCTTTTGACCATGGCAACAGTGTTGGATTTGGTGTCTGGAGACATGATGGATCCCCAGATTATCTTCAGAAAAAAATAATTACAGTGCTACAAGTGTGACTAAGAACAAGATTGTAGTAAGCTCAAGAATTCCTACGTGCTATCATTAACATACAGAGAGCTGAATGATGGGGCCTTAACCTTGATATGATCTGGCAATATTAACTGCTGAAACACTGTTAAAACTTAGGAGTGTAGAACGATTTTCGAATTACGAAGCAATAATAAATCAAATTTTGAACAAACAAAACACTTAAAAGTTTTACAGTTTAATTAATTTGCATAATAAATTATAGTAAATTCATTGTGTATACCTCCCAATTCCATTGAAAACTTTCAAAATATAATAAGGTCAAAGAAGCATTTATGTATGTTTGCTTTTTCTCGCTCTAGTGACCATCTTCTGTACACCTGCTCCTCAATCAACAGCTAGTACAAATACAAACACACAAAACAGATGCACATTAACCATTCTGAATACTGTAGAAAGCTGGAATTATACTGATTTGGCTTTATAGAGCTATAATTTAAATAATTGACAATAAAATATTTTAAGGCACACACATTGGCACAGAATGATGAAGGCTTTCTTGCAATATCTTATGATGTTGAGCATTGATATTTTTAAGTGTGTTACTGACTGCGATAGGTCGAAGCTTGTGAAAATGACATTCTTCTTTATGTTGACTATTTCAAAGTCAACAGGTACTTTGACTGTTAAATATCTTTAGTGCCAGACAAATCTGTGGAACATTAAGTCGTTAATTTTCCAGGGTTGTCAGGTACATAAGCATAAATTCTATTTGGAAGACTGTGATTTTTATCCTTCGATTTGAGCTGGAAAGTTGTCTCAACTTTAATGTCAAATTTGAATTTTCTACTTTACAAAGTTTTTAATGTAATTTTAGGCACCTTGGCCTTTTTCTCTCCAGGAACACAGTGAAAGGATGATTCTACTCAGAGAACTGAATGAAGTTCATCTCTGAATATCACACGTATTTTATGTTGAGTTCAGCCCATGATTTATATATTCACTTCCCCAATGGTGCACATCAAACATAGTGTTTCCTGTTACTTGAGACTCTAAGCATGCTATAATAAAAATGCCTTAATCCTGAAGATGGAATGGCCTTTAAAGAAGCAAATACAGTGCTGCCTGGAAGAATTAGTGGATTCTCTAGAAGAAGTTATATGCCTTGAATCAGTATCCAAAATATGGTATAGATTCTCCAATAGCCAGAATCTTTGGGTCCAGGAATCAATGGTTAGAAAAAAGGATAGGTCACTAGTACTCCTAGTGACTCACTGGGAAAATATTTGCTTCAATTACTTTCATCTTAATTTCTGATGGCTTAGATTTTGATTCCAGAAGGAGGATTCCTGATAGGAGCTACTTGAAATTTTACATTGAACTGAAAACTCAGAACTTCCCCTGGTCACTTTGGTCTTTTGATGCCCTAAAGTGAATAGATAAAGAAAGGAATAACAGTGGCAAGAGCAGTAATTGATCCATATTACCATGGGAAATTGAATCGATTCTTTGCAATGTATGTAAGTCTGTGTGTCAAGTACAAAAGATCTTTTAAGATATCTCTTAGTGCTACAGTGTCCTGTGATTAAAGTTAATGGGAAAACTATAACACCCTAATCCTCATGTGAGATGACAAAGGACACTGACCTATCAAGGAAAAGATATAGACCATTCTTGCAGAAAAAGAGCTAATATCTGCTGAGGTGCTCACCAAGGCTGGAGAAAATACAGAATACATAGTTGAAGAAGGAAGTTCTAAATATCAACTAATGGCAAATGACAAGTTGCAGAAAACAGGATGATAATTTACATGAGTGTCTCTCTCATATTTTGTTGAGAATGTGTTTGTACAGATATTTGTGTTTCCTTTTCTAAATGTATTTTGCATCTAATGGAATCAATTGAGAGAATATCGATATTAATCATATTTAAGTTTGAGATGCTAGAATAATGTTATTCAAGGGACATTGCCACCTATTCTAAATTAATAATGCATTCGTGCTGATAAAAGGGATAGTTATAGCATATAATGTGTAATTATGATCTGGTCCAATATGCAATGTGTTTGATTGTATGTGGCCTTGTTATAAGTTGTGCATTAAGTATTTCTTTCTGTCTACTCACTTAATAATGAATATTGTAAACTCTAAGTGTATTGTAAAGTAATATTAAAGACATTTGACTAGAAATGATAATTTGCAAAATTTTGTTTAATTATACATTATATTATAGAGAATAATTCTTGTACAGTGGAATCTTTATGGCATCAAAATAAGATGCATATACTTATATCTCAGTGTTTGACACATAGTAGATTCTAAATAAATAATAGTTATTCTATGATAGATACTACTGCTCTCAACATACATATTTTTTAATTTTATTTGTTTATGTATATGGATATTTGTTTCCCTGCATGTCTCTGTGCTACATACCTGCCTGCTTACTGCCCACAGAGTCTAAAAGAGGGCAACAGATACCTTAAAATTGGATTAGATATTTATGAGATGCCATATGAGTTCTAGGAACGAAGTCCAAGTCCTCTGGAAGAGTATATAGTGCTTTTAAAAACTGCAATATCTCTCCGTATCTTTAACACCCTTTTCCTTGGCATCTTGTTTTAAATCCAAAGAATGAAATTCTAACTATAGCATTACTATAATTTAAAAAGCAACATTAACAGCTTATTGTCTATGTTGTTACAGTGACAGCCAGTGTTAATGTGTGATTTGTTCTTGCTTTATAAACTGGGCAGCATGCATCTTTAATCCTGGTATCTAGATGCAAAGGCAGAGAGATCTCTGAATGCAAGGCCAGCCTGGTCTACAAAAAAATTCCTGGAAAGCCAGAGCTACACAGATAAATTTTGACTCAACGCCTACCCTTCTTCCCCCAGCCTTCTTTTTTCCCACAAAACCAGAATTTTAAGTCTTTTGAAGCTTTTTGCAAGAGACTTCTTAAATAATCTACTTGTCTAGAACATTTTTGGCTTTGACAAACACTGACAGAAGTCATAAAGCTAAAGAAATGAAGAAATTGGCATAAAATCATAGGAAAAAAATTTAAAGAAGTTATTTTATGTGATAGAAATAAATGCTCTGGAAAGACAGAAGCGTCAGGACACAACAACATCACAATGAGGAGGAAACCATCTCCTAAGTCTGTGAATAGAGGCACAGCTAGAGGGAACCAAAATATGTTTCCCATCAGAATCATGCCTACAGAAGTCATGTTCGTCCAACTTCCTGCCACTATCAACTATTAATGTGTGGGTTTCGAATGTGTGATTTAAGCTTTAGCAATGTTTCTTTTACAAACGTGGATGTCCTTGTGTTTGGGGCATAGATGTACAGAATTGAGATATCATGTCGGTAATATTTTCTTTGTGAGTATGAAGTGCCTTCCCTGTCTCTTTTGATGAATTTTAATTGAAAGTCTATTTTATTAGATACTACTTCAGCTATTAGAATGGCTACTTCAGCTTGCTTCTTGGGTTCTTTTGCTTGGAAAACTTTATTCTAGTCCTTTACTATGAGGTAATGTTTATCTTTACTATTGAGGCGTGTTTCTTGTGTGCAGCAGAATCATAGATTCTGTTTTCACATCCAGTCTGTTAGCCTGTGTCTTTTTATTAGTGAATTGAGTCCACTGATGTTCAGAGATATTAATGACCAGTGATTGTTACTTCCTGTTATTTTGATGTTGTTGTTGTTGCTGTGTGTGTTGACGTTTCCCTTGTTTTTGCTGGTATAGAATTACTTATTTCTTTTGTTTTCTTGGCTGTGACTATCCTCCTTGGGTTGGAGTATTCCTTCTAGTATTTTCTGTAGGGTTGAATTTGTAGATAGATATTGTTTGAATTTGAATTTGTCTGAAATATCATGCTTTCTCCATCTATGGTGATTGAGAGTTCTGCTGGTTATATAGTCTAGGTTGGCACCTGTGGCTTTTTTGAAGTTGCAAGATATCTCTCCAGGCCCTTCTAGCTTTTATTGTCTCTGTTGAAAAGTTGGGTCTAATTCTAATAGGCATGTTTTGTGTGTTACTTTCCATTTTCTCTTGCTCCTTTTAATCTTCTTTCTTTATTCTGTTGATTTTGTGTTGATTATCATGTGCCATGAGGATTTCTGTTTCTGATTCAGTCTAATTGATGCTCTATAAGCTTCTTGTATGTTTATTGGTATCAGTTTTTTAGCATGGGAAAGTTTTCTTCTATGATTTTGTTGAGAATATTTTCTGGGCCTTGCAGCTCTTCAACTTCTTTTATAACTATTGTCCAGTTAGGCCTTTTCATGGTATCTCAGATTTCCTGGATGTTTTGTATTAGGAATTTTTTAGATTTAGCAGTTATTTTGCCGATGTATCAATTTCTTCTATTGTATCTTCTACATCTGAGATTATCTCTTTCAACTCCTATATTCTGTTGGTGATGCTTGCATCTGTTGTTCCTGTTCTGTTTCCTAGGTTTTCCATCTCCAGGATTCCCTCAGTTTGTGGGCCTTTTTTTTTTCTTGCTTCTATTTCCTGGTATATAACAGGACTGGGCTGCCCCAAGCAGGAGATTAAGAAAGTGGCTGACAATACCACACCCAGTTTATGTGGGATCTGAAATCTAGCAAAAGGCTTTGGAAACCTAAAAATCTCTTTATTGACTGATGTACATACCCAGCCTTGCATCCATTTTCTAAATCTTAGAGAACAATATCACTGGTCACAAATACAAACTATGCAAGAATCAATTAACTATTGTTTCAGATTACTGTTACATTAAATAATCTTATTGAAATATAATATTCAACTTGGTAATCAGAACATCTGTTTTCTAACATAAACAAATATTATTATAACAAGAATATAACAAAAGGACGTTGAGATCCATTCCCCCAATATTTAATTCCTTCTAATATACTTTAATTTCAAATAAGTTCCATCAAATGAGAATGTCTTTGAAAAATAAAATCTGATATTTTCTTTCATAATAATAAACAAAACCATAATCATTTTGAAAAGATATTATTTGTCCAGATTCATTACAGAAAAGAAATTATAAGTCCATATTACAATGGTTTAAAAGCTTAGTGAAATAATAAAGTAATTTTTTAATACTATGTGTTTTGCAATTGTATTTAGACAAGTTTTATCACAGCTAGAAACAAATGTTTGTATAACAATGTGAAACACAGAGAATAATATCAAATAATTTAGGTAAATCTATGAAATAATCAATCAGAAATTAAATGTGATGGGAAAAGCAGATTACATTTGCCCATTCATAAGCAAGGCAAAGAAGGCTTCCACCTCCCTAACCATTCAGCATGTTACCATAAGCATTAGCTAATACAATTAGAAAGTAAAATCAATTCTGAGCATTTATTGTACAAAGAGTCATTAAATTTATTCTTAGTTGCGTATTGCCTGATAATCATCTGAAGATCTTAGAATCAATGAAAGAACAAAGTCACAAAGGAAACAACGCTGAAACTCTAGTAAACTGTGGCTTCAGATTTTCACTGACTTTAAAAGTTGAAAAAATATATGTAGTTAGTCTTAGAGTAAATATAGCCCATTTAATTAGAAAGTGAAATTTTAACATATCTAAAAATATACTGAAAATTGAGAGGAGGGCCATACCTGTCAGAAAACCATCCTCCAATACCAACAAACATTACCTGTTTACACAGCAGCTGAACAGGACAGTAAAATAAGCAACATCATTAGAGATGATGCAGCCATCAAATCTCTGAAAATATAGAGTAAAAACGGAAACCAAGAAACCAAATTCCCATCCAACAAAGACAAACAGAGAAATCAGCTCCAAAATCTATAATACCCTAAACCCAGATGCCTAGACAACAGTGTACAATCAGTGACAGCCAGAGCAATATGTCTCTAATAGAGTTCAGTTATTCTACCACATAAGATCCTGACTATTCCAACATACCTGAAGCACAAGAAAAAGACCTTAAAATCAACTGTATGATAGAGGTTCTTAAAGAGGAACATGAAATCCCCTCAAGAAATCCATGAAAACACAAAGTATTAGACAAAATAAATAAATCTCTCAAAGCAAGCCAGGAAAACACAAATAAACAACTGGCAGAAATTAAAAAGTTTGTCTTAAAAAGCCAAGAAAACATAAACAAAAATTTGAAGAAAAATGAATAAAACTGTTTAGGATCTGAATATAGATGGAGTAAAAGAAAAGTCAAACGGATGGAATTATGGAAGAAAATATTTATAAATGAGAATAGGAACTACAGAAGTAAAATTCACCAACAGACCACAAGAGATGGAAGGCAGATGGAAGGGAAATGGAAGAGATTTTCAAGTATTAAAGATATTGTATAAGAAGTGGACATAGCTGTTACAGAAAATGTTAAGTCTAAAAAATTCCTGATATGAAACATCCAGGAAATCTGGGAGAGTATAAAAGAATAAACCTAAGAGTAATGTGAATAGAGGAAGATGAAAAATTCCAGCTCAATAGCTCAGAATATATTTTCAACAAAATCTAGAAGAAAATTTTCTGAACATAAAGGACAAGATTCCTATAAAAGCGTAAAATTCATACAGAATAACAAATGATTAGATCGCAATGACTCTCCCCTCCTCACATAATAATCAAAATAGCCTTTGGCCTGGGGCGGGCCCGTTGCTGGTCTGCTCCTGTGGAAACACAGGATCCTGAGACATCCTAGAGGGACCCACTGCACACAAGCAGAGGGTAAGTCACCTTGCACACTAGCCCAAACCCCAGATTTACAACCGGGAGCTAGGAGGGGCTTAAGGAACTAGCAGGCACCCAAAGCCCGCCCCTCCGGACTATAACTTCCCTTGCGCCCGGACCCTGGTCCTTTGGCCTGGGGCGGGCCCTTTGCTGGTCTGCTCCTGTGGAAACACAGGATCCTGAGACATCCTAGAGGGACCCACTGCACACAGAGCACAGGTCCCTTAGCTGGTCTGCTCTGGTGGAAACACTGATCCTGAGACAACCTAGGAGGACATACTGCATCCAGTGCAGAGGACACTTAGCTGGTCTGTGCCTGTGGAAACATCGAATCCTGAGACATCCTAGAAGACCTACTGCATCCAGAGCAGAAGGAGCTTAGGATCACAGGAACACAGAGACATCTGGAATCCGAGGAGATCTAACACAAGCAAGATAACTGGAAAGACAGACTCCAGTCAGACACAGTGAGCACAGGTAACACTAGAGTCAACCAGATGGCGAAAGGCAAGCGCAAGAACACAAGCAACAGAAACCAAAGTTACCTGACATCATCAGAACCCAGTTCTCCCACCATAGCAAGCCCTGGATACTCCATCACACAGGAAAAACAGGACTAAGAATTAAAATCACTTCTCATGATGATGATGGAGTATTTTAAGAAGGACATAAGTAACTCCCTTAAAGAAATACGGGAGAACACAGGTAAACAGGTAGAAGCCCTCAAAGAGGAAACACAAAAATCCTTGAAAGAGTTGAAAGAGAACACAGGTAAACAGGTAGAAGCCCTTAAAGAGGAAACACAAAAATCCTTTAAAGAATTTCAAGAAAACACAACAAAATAGGTGAAGGAATTGAACAAAACCATCCAGGATCTAAAATTGGAAATAGAAACAATAAAGAAATCTCAAAGGGAGACTACTCTGGAGATAGAAAACATAGGAAAGAGATCAGGAGTCATAGATGCAAGCATCACCAACAGAATACAAGAGATAGAAGAGAGAATCTCATGCACAGAAGATACCATGGAAAACCTCGACACAACAGTCAAAGAAAATGCAAAATGCAAAAAGCTCCTAACACAGAACATTCAGGAAATCCAAGATGCAATCAGGAGACCAAACCTAACGATAATAGGTATAGATGAGAGTGAAGATTCCCAATCTAAAGGGCCAGTAAATATCTTCAACAAAATTATAGAGGAAAATTTCCCCAACCTAAAGAACGAGACACCCATAAACATACAAGAAGCCTACAGAACACCAAACAGACTAGACCAGAAAAGAAATACCTCCCATCACATAATAATCAAAACACCAAATGCACAAAACAAAGAAAAAATACTAAAAGCAGTAAGGGAAAAAGGTCAAGTAACATATAAAGGCAGGCCTACAAGAATTACACCAGACTTTTCACCAGAAACTATAAAAGCCAGAAGATCCTGGTCTGATATCATACAGACCCTAAGGGAACACAAATGCCATCCCAGACTGCTATATCCAGCAAAACTCTCAATCACTATAGATGGAGAAACCAAGATATTCCATGCCAAAACCAAATTTGCACAATATCTTCCCACAAACCCAGCACTTCAAAGGATAATTGACGGAAAACGCCAACACAAGGAAGGAAACTACAACCTAGAAGAAGCATGGAAGTAATCTTCCAACAATCCCCCCAAAAAAAGGTAGCTACACAAACATAGTTCCACCTCTAATAACAAAAATAACAGGAAGCAACAATCATTTTTCCTTAATATCCCTTAACATCAATGGACTCAATTCTCCAATAAAAAGACGTAGACTATCAGACTGGATACATAAACAGGACCCAGAATTTTGTTGCATACAAGAAACGCACCTCAGTGACAAAGACAGACATTACCTCAGAGTAAAAGGCTGGAAAACAATTTTCCAAGCAAATGGTCCCAAGAAACAAGCTGGAGTAGCCATTCTAATATCAAATAAAATCGACTTTCAACCAAAAGTAATCAAAAAAGATAAGGAAGGACACTTCATACTCATCAAAGGAAAAATCTACCAAGATGAACTCTCAATTCTGAACATTTACGCTCCAAATGCAAGGGCACCTACATACATAAAAGATACTTTACTAAAGCTCAAAGCACACATTGCACCTCACACAATAATAGTGGGGAATTTTAACACCCGCTCTCTCCAATGGACAGATCGTGGAAACAGAAACTAAACAAAGACACACTGAAATTAACAGAAGTTATGGACCAAATGGATTTAACAGATATCTATAGAACATTTCATCCTAAAGTTAAAGAATACACCTTTTTCTCAGCACCTCATGGTACCTTCTCCAAAATAGACCATATAATTGGTCACAAAACAGTCCTCAACAGATACAAAAAGATTGAAATAATCCCCTGCTTCCTATCAGATCACCACGCACTAAGGCTGGTCTTTAATAATGACAGAACCAAGGGAAAAACCACATCCATGTGGAAACTGAACAATGCTCTACTCTATGATGACTTTCTCAAGGAAGAAATAAAGAAAGAAATTAAAGACTTCCTAGAATTTAATGAAAATGAGGAAACATCATACCAGAACTTGTGGGACTCCATGAAAGCAGTGCTAAGAGGAAAACTCATAGATCTAAATGCCTACAAAAAGAAATTGGAGAGAGCGCACATTAACAACTTGACAGCACACCTGAAAACTCTAGAACAAAAAGAAGCAAATGCACCCAAGAGGAGTACGCGTCAGGAAATAATCAAACTCAGGGCTGAAATCAACCAAGTAGAAACAGAAAGAACTATACAAAATATCAACAAAACCAGGAGTTGGTTCTTTGAGAAAATCAACAAGATCGATAACCAGATTAGCCAGATTAACCAGAGGGCACAGAGACAGTACCCAAATTAATAAAAATCAGATCTGAAAAGGGAGACATAACAACAGAAACTGAGGAAATTCAAAAAATCATCAGATCCTACTACAAAGGCCTATACTCAACAAAATTGGAAAATCTGGATGAAATGGACAATTTTCTAGACAGATACCAGGTACCAAAGTTAAATGAGGAGCAAATAAACCATCTAAACAGTCCCATAACCCCTAAAGAAATAGCAGCAGTCATTAAAAGTCTCCCCACCAAAAAAAGCCCAGGACCAGATGGTTTTAGTGGAGAATTCTATCAGACCTTCAAGGAAGACCTAATACCAATTCTCTTTAAACTATTCCACAAAATAGAAACAGAAGGAACACTACCCAATTCGTTCTATGAAGCTACAATCAAACTCATACCTAAACCTCACAAAGACCCAACAGAGAAAGAGAACTTCAGGCCAATCTCTCTTATGAATATCGATGCAAAAATACTCAATAAAATTCTAGCAAACCGAATCCAAGAACACATCAAAACAATCATTCATCATGATCAAGTGGGCTTTATCCCAGGAATGCAGGGATGGTTCAATATTCGGAAATCCATCAATGTAATCCACTATATAAACAAACTCAAAGAAAAAAACCACATGATCATCTCATTAGTTGCTGAGAAAGCATTTGACAAAATCCAACATCGCTTCATGGTAAAAGTCTTGGAAAGATCAGGAATTCAAGGCCCATACCTAAACATACTAAAAGCAATATACAGCAAACCAATAGCCAACATCAAACTAAATGGAGAGAAACTTGAAGCATTCCCACTAAGATCAGGGACTAGACAAGGCTGCCCACTCTCTCCCTACCTATTCAATATAGTATGAATTGTATATAGAATTCCTAGCCAGAGCAATTAGACAACAAAAAGAAGTCAAAGGAATGCAAATAGGAAAGGAAGAAGTCAAAATATCACTATTTGCAGATGATATGATAGTATACTTAAGTGACCCGATAAACTCCACCAGAGAACTCCTAAACCTGATAAACGACTTCAGCAAGGTGGCAGGTTATAAAATCAACTCGAACAAATCAGTAGCCTTCCTCTACATGAAAGATAAACAGGCTGAAAAAGAAATTAGGGAAATGACACCCTTCACAATAGTCACAAATAATATAAAATACCTCGGGGTGAATCTACCCAAGCAAGTGAAAGATCTGTATGACAAGAACTTCAAGTCTCTGAAGAAAGCAATTGAAGAAGATCTCAGGAAATGGAAAGATCTCCCATGCTCATGGATTGGCAGGATTAATATAGTAAAAATGGCCATCTTGCCAAAAGCAATCTACAGATTCAGTGCAATCCCCATTAAAATACCAACTCAATTCTTTACAGAACTAGAAAGAGAAATTCTGAAATTTATTTGGAACAACAAAAAACCCAGGATAGCGAAAACCATCCTCAACAATAAAAGAACTTCTGGAGGAATCGCCATCCCTGACCTCAAGCTGTACTACAGAGCAATAGTGATAAAAACGGCCTGGTATTGGTACAGAGACAGGCAGGAAGATCAGTGGAATAGAGTTGAAGACCCAGAAATGAACCACACAAACTATGGTCATCTAATCTTTGACAAAGGAGCTAAAACCATCCAGTGGAACAAGGACAGCATTTTCAACAAATGGTGCTGGTTCAACTGGAGGACAACATGCAGAAGAATGCAAATCGATCCTTTCCTATCTCCTTGTACAAAACTCAAGTCCAAGTGGATAAAGGACCTTCACATAAAACCAGACACACTTAAACTAATAGAAGAGAAAGTGGGGAAGACCCTCGAATACCTAGGCACAGGGGAAAAGTTCCTGAATAGAACACCAATGGTCTATGCTCTAAGATCAAGAATTGACAAATGGGACTTCATAAAATTGCAAAGTTTCTGTAAGGCAAAGGACACTGTCAATAGGACAAAACGGCAACCAACAGATTGGGAAAAGATCTTTACCAATCCCACATCCGATAGAGGACTAATATCCAATATATACAAAGAACTCAAGAAATTAGACTCTAGACAACCAAATAACCCAATTAAAAAATGGAGAAGGAGCTAAACAAAGAATTCTCAACTGAGGAAATGTGAATGGCCGAGAAGCACCTAAAGAAATGTTCAGCATCCTTGGTCATCAGGGAAATGCAAATCAAAACAACCCTGAGATTCCACTTCACACCAGTCAGAGTGGCTAAAATAAAAAACTCAGGTGATAGCAGATGCTGGCGAGGATGTGGAGAAAGAGGAACACTCCTCCATTGTTGGTGGGATTGCAAGATGGTGCAACCACTATGGAAAACAGTCTGGTGGTTCCTCAGAAAATTGGACATATCACTACCTGAGGACCCAGCTATACCACTCCTGGGTATATATCCAGAAGATGCTCTAACACATAACAAGGACATATGCTCCACTATGTTCATAGCAGCTTTATTTATAATAGCCAGAAACTGGAAAGAACCCAGATGCCCTTCAACAGAGGAATGGATACAAAAAATGTGGTACATTTATACAATGGAATATTACTCAGCTATTAAAAACAATGAATTTGATAAATTCTTATATAAACGGATGGAACTAGAAAATATCATCCTGAGTGAAGTAACCCAATCACAAAAGAACATACATGGTATTCACTCACTGATTATTGGATTTTAGCCCAGAAGCCTGAAATACCCAAGATTCAACTCACAGACCACATAAAGCTCATGAAGAATGATTACCAAGTAGTGGGGGCTTCAGTCCTTCTTAGAAGGAGTAACAAAATACTCAAGGGTGCAAATATGGAGACACAGTACAGGACAGAAACCGAAGGAGAGACAGACCATTCCACCTGGATATCCATCCTATGTGCAGTCACCAAAGTTAGAGGTTGATGTGTATGTCAGGATGTACATGCTGACAGGAGCCTGATATAGCTGTCTCCTTAGAAGTCTGCAAGAGTCTGACATACTCAGAGTCAGAAGCTCACAGCTAACCATTAAACTGATCATGGGTTCCCAATGGAGAAGATAGAGTGAAGGTTGAAGGAGTTGAGAGGATTCGCGACACCATGAGGAAAGCAACAATCCCAACCAACCAGAGCCCCCAGGGTCTAAACTACCAGCCTGGGAGCGCTTAGGGAGGGACCCAGGCTCCAGCTATATATGCAAGGGATCTATATATATAAGTGGGAGAAGAGATCCTTGGTCCCATGAAGGCTGGACATGGGGGGGGATATTCGAGGGTGGGGAGGTGAGGTACGGGGGAAGGTAGGTGGGGGTACACCAATGTGGAGGCAGGAGGATGGGGGAAGGGATAGTGAGTTCCTGGGAGAGAGGGGGGAAATGGGGTAAGAGGAGAATATCTGAAATGTAAAAAAAAATTTCCAATAAAAAATAAATAAAAAAATAAATAATCAAAATAATAATTATATATCAAAGAAAGAATATTACAAGACACAAAGGAGAAAAGTCAGTAATATATAATGGCAAGCAGATCAGAATAACACCTGACTTCTCAATCAAGATTCTAAAGGTCAGAAGGGCCTAAAAAAAATAGAAATGCTGCAGACTAAAAGACACCACAAATGCCAGCATAGACTACAATATTCAGGAAACTCTTATTCACCTTATATGGAAAACAAAATCCACAATTAGGTCAAATTTAAACAATATCTACGTACAAATCCAACCCTACAGAAAGTTATAAAAGGGAAACCAACCTAAGGAGGTTAACTACACCCATGAAAGCACAGGAAATAAATAATATCACACCAGCAAAATTCAAAGAAGTAAAGCAAACACACACACTCACACACACACACACACACTCACACACACACACACACGCACACACATACACACACTCACTCGTGCATGGACAAACACAGGCATGTATACCACCACCATCACCAACAGCAGCAGCAACCCTATAACAGGGGTCAACACTAGTTGGTCATTGATATCTCAATATCAGTGGTCTCAATTCCTCAGAAAGGAAGAAACAGACTGAAGGAATGGATGTAAAACTAGAATTCATCCTTTTATGCATCCAAGAACCATACCTCAACACCAAGGATAAACATTATTTCAAGGGAAAGCTTTGGAAAAAGATATGCCAAGCAAATAAACCGAAGATGGAAATTAGTTAGCTATTTTAATATCCAACAAAATAGACTTTAAAATTAACCAAAAAGATGAGAAAATATATGACATATTCACCAAAGGAAAAATAAAGCAATATGATATTTCAGTTCTTCATATCTATCCCCCAAACACAAAGATTCCAAAGTTTGAAACAAACAAACAAGCAAAAGTTCCACAATGACAGTTTAAATCACTTAAATCACATATTGACCCTCATGCACAGACAGTGAAAGATTTTAATGCCCTCTGGAAGGCAGTTATGGTCACCACTCTACCACCAAGTCCTCAGTGGGAGGGGAAGTACTACCTAGCCTCTTGAAGTGCTAGGGTTGGGGGATACACCAGGGTTCCCACCCATCAAAGGAAAAGGAAAATAGAGGAAGGCTTGTGGAAGAGGTGACCAGGACAGGGCAGTGAACAGGATATAAAATGAATAAGTAAAAAATAATTAAATTAAATTAAACTTAAAAGATTTCATTATTCCACTTTCAATGATGGACAGGTCATCCAGACACACAATAAACACAGAAATATTGGAGTTAAAAGATGTTATAAAACAAATGATCATGACAGATATCCACAGAACATTTTACCCAAACACAAACTTTCTTCTCAGATATGCATTGAATTTTCTTCAAAATTAATCATAAACTCAAACACAAAGTAAGTTTTAGTAGAAACAAAAAAATTGGAATATTGCATCCTATCAGACCCCAATAGATTAAAGCTGGATATCAACAACAAAAGCAAAAGAAAGATAACAAACTTATGGAAATTGAAATAGTCTGTACAGAATTAAAAAATCAGTCATGATCAAAAAAACAGATAGAAAAGGAAAATTAAACATTCTAAATTCAATAAAAATAAATATACGGCATACATCCTCCCATCCAAATTCACTGCATTTCTGTCTCTAACTAGAAAATAAATCTTAATGGATATAATAATATAATAATATGATATGATATAAACTAACACTTTGCAATTTGGCAAAACAAATGAACAGAAGGAAGAGAAGACACAACAGAGACGTACTTGTTCACATACACACTGGAGTCCCTTTAAAATACTAAACTGGAAGATAAATATTCAATGAACCTAGTATAGACACATACAGGCCCTGGCAGGTTGCCCAAGGCTTTGTGAATTCATATGTGGTTTGATCATAGGAATACAGATAGTCTTGCTTACTTGGTGTCCTCTACTTCTCTGGCTCTATAACTCTTTCTGCCATCTCGTCTACCAGGTTCCCTGAGTCCTGCAGGGTGGGATTTGATGGAAGAATCCCATTCAAAGCTGAGTGTCCTAAGATCTCTTATTTTCTGCATAATATCTTGGTGTGGGTCTCTGTATTTTTCTCATACTATGCAAGAGGAGGCTTCTCTGATGATGACTGGGCATAGGCATATATTCCATTAGGAGTCATTTTATAGTCATGTGTTTGTTCTTTTTTTTGTTTCATAACAGTAATAGTTGGTTTTAACCTAGGGTTCTGTGACATCTAGCCTCAGGTTCTTTGTCTGGACCTAAAGTCAAATCTAGGTTACTCTTATAAGTTTTGTGCCACAATTGCACTAGTTTAACTTGCAAGGCAGGATACCATAGTAAATTGAAAGGCTTGTGGCTGGTTGGTGTGTGTGTTTCTTATTTATACATAGAGCATGCATTCATCTACAAAAGACACTAGAACCTAGGGGTGAAGGCTCAATGGAGGAGCAGCTGGACTTCCCCGTGTTCAATGAGATGTGTAGTGTTGCAGTAAGACTTTGCGGTCAGTTTGTAGAAAGAAACTGATAGTTTTTGACAACATCTTTGGTTTGGGGATTCATATATGACTCATTTGGCTAACAACTCAATTATAAATGATCCAATACTATTACTGGAAGCTCTATCTGGTGACAAGACAGTTCTCAATCTCCTCCATTATTTGGCCTTTTCACTTAGAGTCCCTTAATATGAATATATTTTAGCAATCTTCTAGTGTACTAGTTTTTGATACTACCCTTCAAATGGCTCCTAATTTTAGCTGTCTCTCCCTGTTTTCTATCCTTCATCTCCCACTGCTTCCTCACAACTTGGTTTACCCCTTTGTTTGTAGTTTTATAGATTGAAACTCGGTTTTTCATTGAATTAACAGTAACATTCACATATATGTGACTATGTACCATGTTTGTCTTTCTTTTCTAGTTCTATACTTTTACACGTGAATTTTATGATTTTGTTTTGTTAATGGCTGAGTAATACTCCACTGTGTAAACATACTGTATTTTAAAGTTCATTTTTCTGTTGAGAGACACCAAGTTTGCTTTCAATTTTTGGCTATTATGAATAGAGAAGCAATGAAAATCATTGAGCATGCAAAATTGTAGCAAGATAAAGTGTGTGTGGTATGCAACTTTAAAAAACATCCATAGCTAGGCCTGCAGAAAACTGTTAAGATCACTATGTCTGCCATCTACTGTGTTTGATTCCTTTATCTTTTTAATCACTGGGCAAAAGATCCATATAAGATATGATAAATAGAAACAAGATAATGAAATAAATGAGGAAATATCTTGGCTCATTCCTGAAAGATTCCCATCTGTCCTCTAAAAGTACATGAATACACTTGTACATTCTTAGTCTCTTTCTCTCTTTGTGATGCTTCCTATAATACATTTGTAGTGATTATATTCCCTGAAATTTAGAAGTTGATTTACAAACAAACACTCCTACTTCTCTAGCATCTTGCCACTGCATAAAGATGACTCTGTCAATGGTTTTATTTAGAGGTAGCGGAAGGAATCCAGCGCTGTTCTCAGTTACAAACAGAGCTTCAGTGAGAAACTCCATGCCTGTTACATAAAATTCCAGAAGGGTAGAAGATTACTACTCATCAGGAAAAAAGGACCTTGTAGGCTTAGGCTTTTCAAAACCTACTTTAATAAGGGTTCTCAAATGTCTCAAGGTCCCACCCCCTTCTAGGGGAGAAAAAAATGGTACATAGGACAAAAGTATGTGGACCAGTTTTGAAGTAGTTCTTTTAGCAGATTCCAATCTCTGTTTGTCCTGATACCAGAAGTCCAGTTCAGTGGTATAAGGATACCAGAAGTCCAGTTTAAAAGTTTCATCAAAAATGAATCAGCAATGGGCTCATGATCCAGCAGAAACTGCCAGGCTTCTACAGAGTCAGCACAAGTCAGCAGGAGCAACGAGGTCCAGTTCTCTGCCTAGAGTGCTCTGCCATAACTCTCTCAATGAAGTGAAGATCAACAACGACTCAGACCAATAAAATGTTGCACAGGCTTATTGAAGTGTGCTATCGCTATCCATTGAGACCTACTTGTACCGTCTACAAACATCACAAGTCCTCTCACAGGTCTTGCCTCAGCAAAACACCGTGAGAGTCTGTATCACATGACACTACCATAAATTTCCACTTCACGAATTTCTTTAAATTGCAAGAGGGTAGGAATGAGATAAATGGCAATGCACATCTCGAAATCTACATCCAGAGCCAGAGACCATTTCCTTCTGGTGAAAAAGAAGTCAACTGTGTTTGCCAAGTTGTAGTGGAAATCAATGCTTTCCCAGCATGTGTGTATGTCTACCATGTGTGTGCCTGTGCCCATGCAGAAGAAAAGTATACAAAGCCTGAAATGATTTTCTTTAACCAAATACACTTTACAGCGTGTTATGTATACATAAATACTAAAGAAAAGCATTTTTACTTTATATAATATGTAAAATATCTTGGGATATTTAGAAAGCAATAGAAAACTCTAATCTAAATTTATTTTAATATCAGACAAAATACTTCTAAATATTACATAAGTTCTTAATATATATTTAACGTATATATAAATAAATATATATATATATATTTAACGTTTAATGCTCCTCAACACTAAATACAAGTGAGTATTTTGATGAAGCTTAATTTACCACTTAAATGTTTTTGAAAATAAATGGTTTTCCTTTGGTCAGTTTATATTCACTGTCTGTCTTTGCCACAGGAGTGAACAGTCATAGTACATGTTTTTTTTTTTTTTTTTTTTTTAGATTTTTCCACTAAAATGACTGGTTCTTTGAAGTTGCAGTAGATTGGATGATTTGTTTTCAAAAAATGCTTTATGTCTGAAGATGAAAGTTACTGTTTTCTGCAATGTTTTCATGCTGGACTGCAATTTTACTGCTATTACATTTAGTTTTTAAAAAACTTGAGAAGACAAACCGTGATGTTCCTTTAAACATGGAATACAGTGTACTATCAAAAGCAAAGGTCCTTTTCCTAAGTATTCATATTATTCTAATAATCTTTAGTTACAATAATAGAGTCCCACTACTAAAGATGCAGTGTCTCTTCATTCTAGAAAAGGAAAATATTCTTATGGAACTTATATGTGCTATAAAGAAAAGACATGTGTATTTTATATATTTTATGCTACATTTACTAACATATATCATACACCAATACAGAGAGATTTTTATATTGAGATCATTGGTTTAGATATACATGTAAGCCTGCTTTAATATCATTTCTATGTTCTAGTACCATAACTAAGTATTAATAGCTGCAACACGCACACATGAGTGATATTTTCAAACATGTGTGCACAGTAAAATAGTACTTTTAAGATTTTTTCTTTTATTTTCTTCTTTTTTCTTTTTTTTATTTATTTAAATCAAATCGTAATTTTTACTTATTCACAAGGGGTTATAAACACAAAAAGGCAGGACATGGGGAAGGGATGACACCGGAGCTTAAGTGTTCAGGGGAGTACAGATATTTTTCAGAACAGGGTATCGGCTGGGTGAAGGTTCAGGGGACAGGTCACTATGACTCTGCCTATGATTCACTTGTCCTTATCTAAGTTGGTACTGTCCACGAGGCTGCCTATTTATAAGACCTATAACTACTCAGGCTGGTAAATTTCCACAAAAGCTGCCTGTTTTGAAAATTAATAATGATATAGTGTACTTGTAAAAAATGCTCACTTAGTGTACACATAGCCATAGATTCTGTAACCAGCACTGTATAAAGTCTGGAGTGGTGTGAATAAATAACCTTATTACTTAGGAAGTGGAGATGGAGAAATAAGAAGGTTAAGAAGGTTATATATACTTAGCTACATATGGAGATCCATGTCAGCCTGAGCTACATAACACTTTCTCATAAGCAAACAATTCAAAAGTACAGCTGGAGAGATGGCTCAACACTTAAGAAATATTTGCTCCACAGACGGCCCCAAAAACCAGTGTTTACCACTCAAAAACTCTAGCTGACCTCTAGCTCTGGGAAATTCATTGCCCTCTTCTGACCTCTGTGGCACCAGCATTGATTAAGTACATAGACATACAGATACATAATCAATCTTTAAAAAGGAAAACATTACAGAGAATCACATCTAATCAAAAGGCAAAAAACAATTGAGAATAAAGTGCATGGACCTAGTGGATATATGTACATCACAATTCCTGTGTATAAAGCTCAGAGATCATCACAAAAGTGGAAACAGACTGTAAGAGGGCAAGAACCACAAAGTTCCCTGTGAGACTGTTTCTCTTAGAAATGATGGAAAAGCTTCAGCCATGATACAACTTCTGAAGAATGAAAATATTAATAAATATACTATTGTAAAAGCAAAACTCTTACAGGCCCCAGCCATAAACAAAGGATGAAAGCAGTGGTTCTCAACCTTCTAATGCTGTGACTGTTTAATATTTGTAGTGAAACTCAACCCTAAATTTATTTTTATTTTGCTTCTTCCTAGTTGTAGTTTTGCTACTGTTATGAATTATAATGTAAATACTTGTGTTTTCTAATGGTGTTTGGTGACCTTGTGAAAGGGTCATTTTACCCCACAAAAGAGTAGCAACCCACAGAATGAGAACCACTGGACTAAGTCTGCTGAAAGAAAGGAGGCCAGTCATACCCAAGTATTAGCCCCTAATTGGTCATCCAATTCTAAATGATCAGTCCTGAAATCATTACAATTAATCAATACTTAACAGACTCAGCAGCTTGTATTTATGTAGTTATGCTTTTGTACAAAGATATAACAATAACAAAGAAAATAAGCTATAAATTTGAAAGAGAATAAATGAAGAATACATGAAAGGGTTGGAAGGAGAAAAGGGAAGGTGGAAATGATGTAATCATGTTTAAACTTAAGAACACATATAAAAATAAGATTTTAGAGTTAAAAACAAAACTAATTATCTATCTTGTAAAAATGAAATGTACATATAAGGACACATAACTTTCTGAATCAAATATAATCACAGATTGAATCTTATGGTTCACAATTCCTTTTAATGATACACAATGTTGTCAAATAAATTTGAATACCTTAATGAGACATTTTCTTCTAAGGACAATATGTATTGCTAAATTGGAGTCAACTGATCCATCAGAAGTCAGAAGTTCTCTACCATCAAGGTTTGTTTGCCTCTTCTCCTGATAACACCAGTTTTAAGAAGGAGGAAAATGAGGGCCAGGAGGAGGATGAAGAAGAGGAAGAGGAGAAGTAGAGGAAAACAAAACTAAGACAAACAAACAAAGCTGAATGAAATCCTGAAGGAAATGTGGCAAGAAAACCCTCTCTATATGTGGAAATAGCATTTCACTGGCAGTAGAGCAGGAGCTGAAGGTTAAATCAGTGAGAAAGAGGATGAGAAACAGTGATGTAAGTGCTGACTTGAGAAATAATAAACATAAATTCACTTTATAAATTTAGGAGTTCTCCACTCCACACTACTGTGATGCTGAAGTCTGCACTGGAGCAGTGTAGTTGAGCAATGGAATACCATGGTACAGTTTCTCATGGGCTTCTAACTCTCCATGAATACTCTCACACAGGCCCCACCAAATACAAAAGTCTACAAGTAAAACCCAAGAGTTCCAAGAAACCCAGAGTATTATTACTAATTGGGGATTGAAAACTGAAATAGCATGTGAATAGAAGCAAAAAAAATCAGAAAGAATTTTCCAGAAGATAGAGATCCCAGAGGATGCCAGAAAGATGCAGCTGTAAAGTGACAGCTAGCCTATGATATAAAATTCACAATCAATTGAAGCTTTGACCAAAGACCAACATACCTCAAACATCTTTCTTCTTTCAAATGACAGTTTTATTTATTTTTTGAAATTTCACAAGCTTTACAATGTATTTGAATCAGATTCTCCTACTATTAACCATATCCTTACAAGTACTCCCAGAATATTGTATTCTGACTTTCTCCCAAATCATGTCCTTCTTTTATACTGTTGTTAATAGCCTCCTGAATACAATTAGTGCCAGCTGTGCAAAATGGTATATGTAGCCATCTACTGGGAGGTCAACAGATCTTTTAAAAAGTTAATGCAACTGAGAAAAAAAACCCTGAGATCTGCATCTTCAGATCAGCACACATCTTACACAAGAGACTACATGGCTTCCTTTAGTAATCTTTAGTTTCCTTAAAATTTGTGGTAGGAGTTGCTTGTAAATTTTTTCTTTAGCATTTGGAAAGTCATATCAATTATCTGACCACATAAATTTGTTTTATAATTTTACAATATTCTAGGACTTCACTGAGATTAAGATGAGATGTTTGATTAGCTTATGTCGGCACTTTCAGCGGGATGCATATTGTTCCTCTCAGTATACAATTTGGATGAAAATAGTTATACCAAATATAATATATTCATCTGTAGAAAATTATTTGATCACCTGATGAGCTATTTTCGAACATTTAATTCATCTTTACACATTAGGCACCATTCAACTATACTGTTTGCCAATTACCACACCAATGGCTAAATATCCTAGTCATTACCTAATAGTGTCATATTACACCTAACATCTACTCTTGGCTCTTAGAATTTCACATTCAATAAGCCTAAGCTAAACTTGAAGAACCTTTTCTTTGATTACAGAGTCCTGTGACTCTCAGTTCCTAGAGTGTTCCAGGAAATCAAGATGTGAAAGGAGGTAAGGATATTCTGTAATTTTATCCAGAGTCTTGGGCCCTTTTCAATCTTCTGATGCCTCTCCAGGTCCGACAGGAGCTCATTTTCGGTCTCAAACACAGAAGAACTGATTACTTTGTCTGCCTATGCTTTTGTTCACTTTGATTGATTCCAAGTAAGTTCATACCATTTGTAACAAGGAGCAGTCTGGTAGCTTTTCCAATATGACCCAAAACCACCAGAGAGCAGTGATTATCATCCAATTCAGACAAAAGAACATGATTACTGGTCAAGCTTTCTGCACTTTGGAAGAAATTCATTCTCTCTCGCCCACATCTCCTGAAATCAGAAAGAACACAAGATTAATCTCTGACAGCATCTCTTCTCTAGAGTCAAACCAATTAGCTCTATCTCATTACTAGCTTGTGGATATGACGATCAGCATCATATTTCAAGGTTTACATATTTTCACATGTACAAAGTGGGTTAAATGTTAAAATGATACTCATAAATATTTGCTATGCTATGATTACTCTTTCTCTTGTTAATAATAATTATCATAAGCTCATACACAATTGGGTGACAGAATATCAATATTAGTTTAATAAAAATGTATATAAGTATGTTATAGTTATTATTGTTAAAAGAATATCAAACTATTTAATTTTCAAATT